>OX632358.1:18054849-18329411 GCA_951751655.1 Ophion costatus
TTTCCGGCTTGTCCCGCGCGGCGCACGTAACTCGCATTAAAATCCACCACGATGAAGGCTACGCTTGGGAAAATATACATAATTGCAAGCTTTCGCAATTTCTCGACGCGCGGGAAAAATCTCCACCGTTCTGGGCTTCATCACGCGAATGCTAAGTTTCTTTTTTTTCTTCTTCTTTCTCGTCTTTCCGAGCTCGCCCTGGGACGGCGCGCTCCAGTCTGGCGAACCGACGGTAAATTTCGGAGCCCCTTAACCCGTTAGATCTACCTAAGCGAGTGAAAAAATGCATTTCTCAAAAATATTTTTATTCGATAGTATTACCTTTTGACTACATTCCCTGAAAATGTCATTGGGATATCCATAAAATTGAATGAGCTACGGCTTCTAGCAGTCGGCCGAGCTAGACCAACAGCATACTTCAAACATCAAACGCGTTTCTCGAAACACTGTTTTCAAAGTTGGTGGACACGATATCTCGAGAACGACTTGATGGTTCGTTTCCAAATTTACAGGAGATACGATGAGAAACATTTAAAAGTCGTTGACGATCTCACTTTTCCAAAACCGATCTTCATTTTTCAATAGTTACGTAAAAATGACGACTTTTTTCATCGATTTTTCATGCTCGAGTTTCAATTCGTGGCCACATTGTTGAAAAAAATTATTTGTAAAATCGACGATCGTCAACGACTCGTATTTATTGTTTACTCGAATAAGCTGTTTGGTTTTTATATTTCAGATGGACCGTTTAAGGTAAAGAGTGTCGACCGCCAAACATCGCGAAAAATTTTCATCTTTTGCCGGATAAACAATTTTGTTGTTTTCCTGTATTTTTTGGTGATTTTTTTAAAGCCTCTCGATACATTTACCTTTGTGTTGAAATACAACAATTTGGAAGGAAAGAAATGGGTTTCTTTTCACGAACCGTTTCCCAGAAATAAAAATTCGCAATTTGACCATTATTTCGGTCGTGTAGGTGGATGTCGCCTCTCCGCTCTCTCGTTGGTACATCAAGACACCACCGGACGTGCGAGTAAAGAACTGTGGACTTGATCTCGTCGAGGTGGCGAGAGGAGAAAAATGATGCATTAGCAAAAAAGGCACCCACATCGAATGTGCGAAATCGATGCGTTGGTCCATTCGGAAATTTACCTTTCTTGAGCAAATCGAAACGATGTTGAAGTTTACATTGTCAGTATGCACCAAAAATATTATTTTTGTTTATTTTTCTACTATCGGTCGACTTTTTTTTGAAATGTTGGCTGCCGATCGCCAATGAGAAACCCAAAAACGTACAAGTCATTCTCGTGGTCTGAATCTGCAAAAAAGACCAATCGGTCTTTTTTCGGTCATCGCACTCGAACGGTGCAAGCTTCAATATCGTGAGCGGTCTATTTTGTCCAGCAGCCCTAAACGCCCCTTTTAACCTCCCGAGGCCCAGATCGGCGGAGGCTAGCTTGGAGATAGACCCATTGTACTAATATTAAAACAAAATCATTTCGTCATGTCAAAATATTATAGGGCGAGATACTTTTAAGCGAGGAAAACAGTTGCTGATTTTCATGATTTTTGTTTTAGAGGAAGGATTTCTCCACCCTTTTAGAGGAGTCGGGTATGTTTTATTACTACTTTTAGCTGTGATATAGTCATTTTTATGAATCTTTAAAAATGCCGGAAGAATGGCTTGATATTCTAAACTGCATATTCTAAACTGGCGTGACGTATAGCTAGAAAACTAATCGACCGATTCTCATGAAATTTGATATAAATTTTTCTAACCTCATTACCTAACATCTGATCCTAGATGTTTTTGAAAAAAAAGTTTGTTTTTTATAATTGCACTATGTAGCCATTTTTTTCCGTAAAATTCAATCTTTTTGTTTCACAGCATACCATTTCATCGATATTCCACATTTCTCTGTTTTTCTTGGTTCATATTTTGCATATGAGTGTTAACGAAAAAAAAGTTTCGATTAATTTTTTTTATAGATTAATACCGATAACGCTACGCGTCACGCCGTCTGACAACATCCATCGCAACCCGTTTAGAAGACCGGGCCATACCTTCGCCACTTCTCAAAATTGATTGGAAAAAATGCCATGCAACAGCCAAAAGGAGTAATAAAACATACTCTAAGTCCCGAAAGTGGTGAAGAAATATTTGCTTCAAAAAAGAAACATGAAAGTCAGCAATTCTTTCCTCGCTCAAAGGTATTACCTCCCTCAATATCCCCGTTACGAAGTATTTATCCTTGATATATAGACGGTGTTCTCATATTGACTTAGGGATGCCAAAACGTAGGAGATAGGCCTCCAAATATATACTTGGGTAAACAGACTAATGTAAGCAGAAGTCTCACGTTGATGTGCTACGTAATTAAAAACTTCAAACTTAGTTTGAAAACGAAGTTCCAATACTAGGGCATTGGGTCATGCTTCCAACGTAGTAATTCGTAAACTAGTTCTAGAAGAGTTTACGATTTTCTTCTAAAAGTAGTACGCCGGATCTCTCGAGGTTGAGCAATCGCCGGGACTGTGTTTCCAAAATGGCCTAATTTTTTTGCAACACATCTTATTAGTTCCACAAACAGTTTCTGCACCGTCTAATGAATGTCGCAACTCTCAATCAATTGATGTCTCAACGTTGTGATATCGTCATTGTTGTTAACCAGAGTTTGGCGTTTAGATTATTGCAAAATTGAAGGTAAAAAGCCGCATTTGCGTAGGATCAAAGTGGGAACAGTGGCAACAGTGGCTAAACTGAACCTTTTCTGTTGCCCAGAAGTGGTCGTGTATATATGTGCGTCTTTTTCACATTAGAACCGCCCTCGGATGCCAATAGGTCTGTGAACCTGTTTGTGAGTCGCTCCCACGCGATTCGGTTGTGAGAGGTGATTTTATATTATTTTTGGTGTCATAAGTTGAAGAACCAGCTGAGTTTGTGTGTGTTTTTTCTTCTTTACCTATCGCAGTTATGTTCGAAGTCATTGTTCTCCCGCAATATACAGCTATATTGCAGTATTTGATCACTGTGTTTGTTAACCTAACAAAAAAAGAAACATGTCAGTAGCCGCTTTAGAGAAAAAAGAAAGGATAGACAGTGGCTCCATTTTTCGAGGTACACAAAGGTAAATCATAATATGACTATTTTCGCGTTGTGATTTAGATAGGTACTGGTACTCCCTAATTAGGTAGGTACTCATCGTTGATTATTATTCAATGAAAGGATTTTTTTTCCGTTACTTAGTTTTTGTTTTAAAGGCAAAATAATAACTAATTTTTGGCCCAAAAATCACTATTTATGTTCAAACGTCCGCCATTTTGTCATAAATCGATATTTTCAAAATCGCCTGTGACAAGTACTAGATAATGCTGGATAGAATAACCACAAAAAACCTCAAGGCAATCGGTTCATTGGTTTTCGAGAAATTTTGGGTACCAATTTTTTTACGACGCTCCAAGGATCATACAGTATCCTTGTATATTTTTTATATTTTTAAATAAAGAAAATTAAACATATTTTTGAATGTATATAATTTTAGATAATTAAAACCCCAATCCGATATTTCAAACAGTTTTCCTTGAAAAAATTCACAAAAATGACATTTTTTCCGGCTCCTAGGTGTACATCTCCCGTTATAACGGGAACTTTTGATTTACTTCTTTAATTTGACGAAATCTGCAGCTGAGGCCCATCGATTGCTTGTGGAAGCATATGGTGAGGCTGCTTTAAGGCGTTATATGCAGTTAGAAATTGCAAAAAATCGATTTTTTATTGCATTTTCGGAATGTACAAATATGTGAGTATATTTCCTGAAAATTTCAAATCGTTCCGGCGAATAGTCTCGGAAATACACACATGTTTTTAAGGAGGCTCGGAGCCCTACAAAGTAAAAATCCTAAATATGTGTGAACGACTGTTGAAAATTCAAACGCGTTTTTCTCAAAATGATGTTTTCAAAGTCGGTGAGCACGATTTCTCAAAAACGGCTCGACCGATCGGTCTGCAATTTTAACACAACCTTGATGGATATATTTTTCAGGTATTCATCGGAGGAATAAGTTTTCCGATAAATATTTATATTTTTTTTCAACGATTTAACGAAAAAAATGTTGTCGAAAATCGAAATCGTTTCTTTCCGGAGCCACCATTTTGTCAAAAATAAAAATTTTGACTATTCCTTCGATCAGTACCTGATTTTATTTATCCCCTAAAAGAATCTTTTTGGTTTTTTCATTTTAGAAAATCCAAACCAGAGATACTTTGCTCACCGCCGGATACTTTTTTCGGGGACATCGAGGAGGAGACTTCCCACAGGAGCAATGTTAATGAATATTTTTGAAATAAAACATGCCAATCTAAAGCTTAAAGATGCTACTACACTGCCTAATACTTTTCGTTTTGCCCCTATGAAATGCTTTTCCAGGAAAAAATTCGTGAAAAAACGACTTTTTTGGCCTTGCAACTGCGTATAACGCCTTAAGCGAGAGAAGTTTTCGTGAGTGGTTTCAAAAGTTTAAGAACGGTGCGTTTGACGTCGAAGACAAAGAACGTAGCGGAAGACCGCGAGTGTACAAAGACGCGGAATTGGAAGCATTATGGAAGGGACACTCGTGCCAAACGCAAGAAGAACTTGCACTGACATTAGGAGTGACTCAACAAGCAATTTTAATTTAAACCAAAGATAAAGTACCGTTGTTTTACAATAAATGTCTATTTTTTTATAAAAACAAAAACGGGGGATACTCCTTTGTAGGGCCAAAGTGGGAACAGTGGGAACACTGAACCTTTTCTGTTTCTCAGAAGTGGACATGTATATATGTGCGTCTTTTTCACATTAGAACCGCCCTCGGATGCCAATATGTCTGAACCTTTCTGTAAGTCGCTCCCGCGCACTTAAGGATGTTGAGTCCCTATGAAACATGTTAATGTTAATTGTTCAATAAATAGCTTCTTAATCGTCATGAAATTTTTACACGACGTCCTGAATACTTCACGTAAAAACTTACCAAATTTTCAGAATTCTATCATCATTACTTCAACCTCCTTAAGGGTCGAAATAAAAAATGATACGAAAATTCGGAAAATTTGGTATGTTTTTGTATGAAGTATTTAAGAGGTCGTGTTAAAATTTCGTGACGATTAGGAAGCTCGTTATTAAAAAATTAACATTTTGTTAAGAACAATTTTTAAAAGAAATAAAAAAAATGTATCCATGACCTTGTTTTGTTTCCGTTGCTTTCAGTATATTGTAGATATTACAAAATTGGGAGGTCAAAAAAAAACTTATTGCAAAGTTACATCAGTTTTCATACGACACTTAATTTGTGAATGTTAATTGCTTAATAACGAGCTTCCTAATTGTCGTGAAATTTTTACACGACCTCTGAAATACTTCATACAAAAACGTACCAAATTTTCAGGATTTTATTATCATTTGCGATTTGGAACTCAACAACCTTAAGTAGTGAGAGGTGATTTTATATTATTTTTCGTGTAAAAATTCGAAAAACCCTTTTTTTGCTTCTTAACCTATCGCAGTTATGTTGGAAGTGATTATGCTCCCGCAATATACAGCTATATTGCGTTATTTGAGCATTGTGTTTGTTAACCTAACAAAAATAGAAACTTGTCGGTACCCGCTTTAGAAAAAATAGGATGGGTCGGTACACAGCGGCTCAATTTTTCGAGGTGCACAGAGGTAAGTCATAATATGAATATTTTCGCGTTGTGATTTAGATAAATACTGGTACTACCTCGTTAGGTAGGTACTCATTGTTGATTAATATTCAATAAAACATTGTGATTCGTCTCATAATACGCTGCTTTTTTTTAAATCAATTCTTCAATAGTTTACTTATAATACTCCCCATTGTATAGAGACAAGTGTAGAGTGGAGCAGAGTAATTTTCTTCAAATTTTGCTTAATTTGGAAAATTGTTTGACTGTGAAATTAGGCCTGTTTCGCTGTGTACACCCCCAAGTACACAGTAGATCAAATCCCATTTTTGAAAAAATGGTTGTTATCACAATATCTATTGGGTCAGGCCCTTCAGTGTCTTTTAACAAAATGAAGCCATTGAACACACCTCACGTTTAGTCAAGGTTTCATTGAGATTGTGCGAACGGTTAGGCAGCTCCAGAGGTCTGAAAAAAATCAGCCACTGATCCCACTCCGACCCTAAAAGTCAAACGAAACAAAATCGTCGCTCTGACGGATCATCTGACGATCTCGGTTGCCAGAAACAGCTGTGACGACCCAGAGTTAACGAGGTGAGCCTTTATTCCGTTACGTCGGACGTAAAAAGAGGCCTCACCCCGGAGCCAAAAGGCAACATCGCGCAAGTGCGATCGTCGAATGAGTAACGAAGAACTTACGCATTCGTGTATTCCAACGAGGAGGTTTCCTCCTCTTCGCCGATAGTCGCTAAATTACTCTGCCAGTAATAATCATCGCCATTGTCCTCACTCTCATCGCTCGTCGAGTCTCTCTCGACCTCGGGGTTTCCGGCAGTCTCTTCCTCCTCATCGTCTTCTTCGCTCTCACTCAATGTTCCATTGGGCTCGGTGCTCTTGAAATCTTCCCTGATTTCGTCCAGGGATCGATAAGTTTCGTCGTCGTCGTCGTCGTCGTCATTTACGTTATTGTTCGTCACATTCGATCCGGCAAATTCTTTCGGAACTGACGATTCGTCCGGACCGCCGTCATTCAAATCCCCAAGTCCCATGGTCGAATGGCAATTACTGGAAGACATTTCACTAAAGTCCTGATGTTCTTTGGCTTCCTGCCAAATCTCAGAACTTTCCGATTCCTCGGAATCATCAAAATCCGCCGTCGTGATGCTCTCGCGTTTTTTCTCAAACATCTTTCTCTTCTCCCTCGGCGCTGGGACCACGAGGTTTCCGTGCCTCTCCGGAGAGGAGACGATAGGTGAGTCCGTTGCGCGGCTCATTGGTGACATCCGTTCCATTGAGTCGCCAAGCGCCTTGATCTTCTTCATCTCGATGATCTCCATGACTTTATTCGTCCTGGACGAGGCAAGGCTCTTCATGGGGCTGTCCAACGGGGAAGAATCGTAAGCTTCACTGCAGCTCGTGAACGCGTCTCCACTTTCGGCGGCCCCGAATTTCTCGCGTTCCTCGTCTCTCATTGACGACGTGTCGTCATTGTCGGATCTCGTTGCTTCGGGATCTTCCGAGTTGCCATTGGTAATCCGCACGGGGCTGGAAGTGACGGGGATTTTGATGACTTCCGGTTGAGGCCTTACGGGAACCGGAGGGGGTGGTTCGCGCCGTGGTGGTGGTGGCGGTGGTGGTGGCCTCTTTCTTTTCAGCCGTACGTCTTTTCTCGGCAGTGGCTTCGGCGGCAAAATCGGCGCGACTCGATCGGTGGAATCTCTCGGTATCGGAACTTCCCGAGAGTGATGAGTCTCGCCATCAGTCTCGTCCAATGCCGCGCTCGGATCCTTCTGCTGATTTATGGATATTCTATTGACGTGATTACGGACCGGTAGCGTTGGAGCTACCGGAGAAACTGTTTTTTCGTAAGGTTTGCAGGGACTCGAAGTTTCGCCGTTCACGCACTCCACTATCGAGGCCTCGTCCCGTATGGGACGGAAATGGGTCGTTGAATCGGCAGCTAAATCGGCGGTGTAAACGAGGCCCGGTCTCGTTTCGTGGCCGTAACTCAATGGGGCGTCCTGGAAGCTCAATGGCGGCTGTATCGTCAGCGTTTCTTCGATCAGTACCACGTTTGGGGCTACCACTGCGGTTATCTTCTCGATGACGCCACCTGCCTCGCCTCGAGACTCCACGTGCGTCACTGCCTCCGAATTCGCCAAACGTTTCAGCAAGTATTCCGACGGATTCGCGAGAAAATCTTGCTCCAGATGTTCCAACGTTGGTAGCCTCGTCCTCGCGCCGCAACGGGAATCCACGGCATCGTCCGAGCTTTCATCGACCACCCGATCGTTAGAGCCATTTTGCTCGGGCGCCCCGCCAGAGGTCGTCGAGTTCGTCGAGACCGTGGAAAAACGATCACTCATGGAGAATCTGTCGACGACCGTGGACATCGAACTACCGGTGTCGTCCGATGTACTTCCGTGGGTACTCGAACCATCCTGCGATCTCGCGTCGAGATACACCATAGCTTCCGGTGGCTCCTGTAATTTTTGTAGTTCAATCGTCAACGTCATCCTCCAACTCGGGACAAATTGATATCGCAATAGCGATACGTCAGTTCTTCGTACCCCATATTGCTTTTGGGACTGGAATTGTCCTAGACATTAAAAGATTGTGAGAAGCGCGACGGTGAAATATAACTCTGAAATTCTGCTTTCTTCTTTTGTCATTCTCAATACACGAATGGCGACTCGTGATAGCAATTTGTTCAACTTGAAATCGGATTATCAATGGAAGTACAATGACAGCCGATAGCACCATTTTATATTTAAGGTAAACGGTCCAGACACTGACACTGTCCCAGATTGTGACACCAACGGTACAATTTTGACTGCCACAAATACAATTTTTGTCGAATAATATTCTAATTACCACGCAATTGAAGAGAGTTTTTCACTCTTAATTAGTGAAGAAATAAACTTTTTTGCATGAAATTCTTAGAATATAAACTGACTAGAGAATGGTCCAACACGGTTCTGAAGGGCTCCACAGTGGCAGTGCTAGACGATACCCACTAGGCACGACAAGCGATATATCGTGAATTTTGCTCGTCATGTAAGTATAAAGAGACATCAAAATTATGTCAAAATCTTCAGCAGGAACTAGACTATCGACGAGATAAGAAATAATTTAACTTTTGGTTGGGTATTTATTTAAATCTACGGTGTCAATAAGTGCGCCACATAATTGAGGTTATGCCGCTGTTGTTGAGCTTCGATTTATCACCTATTGCGTCGAACAATTCGCGTTGCTCAGTTATTCTAATTCGCCGTGGAATAATAAATTGAAGAAGAAGATATTAGTTTTTATGATCGGAAAAAACAGAAAAAATGTACAACAATTAAACGTGAAGAAAATAAAGCATGAAGAGTTAGGGCGCTTGGAAAGTGAGCCAAAAAGATAGCGACAAAAGAAACAAAATAATTTTTGATAACTATTTTTTGTTTGTTATTTTCTATACCTCTCATATTCTTATGTAAAGAAAATAAAATTGTCGTGCACTAATTAAATATACTTCGTGGTTTGTACCTAACGTGTTACCGTGATATTCCATATACTTATTGGAATTTAACCCGTTTGAAAGGGGATATTCGGGAGTGTCAGAAAGTGAGGTTATAAACTGCGCCACAAGTGTCATGAATCGGTACACGCAGGGGTTACAAACTACGACATGGGTGTTTCTCCAGTGTCAGAAACTCCGGCAGCAGAGAAGCGCCATTAAAACAATGATTTTATTAATAAATCTTAATCGTTTCATTTTGACCATAGGTGAATGTCGTTCTGAGGGCTTTAATGCACGTGTTGAAACCTTTAGTTTTCCGTTTGGCTATATCATGACCGAATAAATAGCGGAAATCCGACGCCGCCGCTCTTAAAGTGGTCAGTAACTGGGCTGTTTACTCTATATGAGGATCCTCGGGAAAAAAGCATCATGTCATTTCTGCGAGCAATGTTATTAAGGATGTTGAGTCCCTATGAAACATGTTAATGTTAATTGTTCAATAAATAGCTTCTTAATCGTCATGAAATTTTTACACGACCTCCTGAATACTTCATGTAAAAACATGCCAAATTTTCAGATTTCTATCATCATTACTTCAACCTCCTTAAGGGTTGAAATAAAAAATGATAAGAAAATTCTGAAAATTTGGTATGTTTTTGTATGAAGTATTTAAGAGGTCGTGTTAAAAATTCACGACGACTAGGAAGCTCGTTATTAAAAAATTAACATTTTGTTAAGAACAATTTTTAAAAGAAATAAAAAAAATTTATCAATAAACTTCGTTTTGTTTCCGTTGCTTTCAGTATATTGTAGATATTATAAAATTGAGAGGTAAAAAAAAAACTTATTGCAAAGTTACATCAGTTTCCATAAAACAACATTTAATTTGTGAATGTTAATTGTTCAATAACGAGCTTCCTAATTGTCGTGAAATTTTTACACGACCTCTGAAATACTTCATACAAAAACATACCAAATTTTCACAATTTTATCATCATTTGCGATTTGGGACTCAACATCCTTAAGCGAAAAATAACTCAGCCCAAACTTGAACCCACTAACTCAAGACCAAGCGGTAGCGCTCAATCGTTTGCTTTCCGGGTTTAGCTTGCACGTGAAGTTGGCTTTGTACGTCAAACTTGAATAACGCAGCAGGTAATCAAGGGGTCTTCTCACGTTAGACGCTAAAAAAGGCTATTTTCATGAGTATTTTTGATATGTTTATATTATAGATATTGACATGAAAGTCGTTGCACGTAATAAATACACTTTCGAAATACATTTTTAAAAACATATTTTTCTCGAAACAACGTTTTTCGAGGGCTTGTTGATAAAGTCTTCGAAACTACTGAATCGAGCCTCATGAAATTTTAACCACATATTCTTTAAAACTATAGCTATATCGAGTATAAAGGATTTTCTAAAATTTTGATATTTACTATTTTTTCCAAAAACGGTGATAAAAACAAGTTTTTTTTATTTTTTTTTTTCGAAAAATGTCCGCTATTTTGTTATTTTTGCATATATCAGCAATTGTATGATATACGATGTAGCCATTAACATACTGGATGTAAAAAAATGTCATCAACAGTGCAGACATCAATTTTTTTAGGACATTTTTTTAACTACTATTCTCGTCTATAAATAGTGACCCAAATAAATATATTTTTTAAAAATGTATATCGAAAGTGTATTCATTAAATATAACAACTGTTATATCAATATCTATAACATAAACATATTTAAAAAATCATGAAAATAGCCTTTTTTAGCGTCTAAAGTGAGAATATACCCCTTAATATTTCCCAAATCCGGTTGAAGATTCTTGATGCTAACGCGTTCAGGTGTACAGTACTTTTGAAAAATACACTGTATTGTCATGTTCACACAAATCAGCATTTTTTGAAAAATACTCATGTTCCTGTCAAAGAAAGGTATTTTTCAAATAATTGCAATTTGTTGGAAAATAACAACATCGAGATTGAAAAAATGCATTTTGGTCAGCATGGTCACCTTTAAGAGCCTTTAAGGGGTTACCCCCATTTGCGATTTTGAAAAATCGCAAATGGAATTTTGGAATTCCATTCCATGGAATGGAATTTTGCGCAAATCGAATTTGAAAATTGACTGAGATATGAGCGTTGAAAGAGAAGAATCCGTTGTGTAAACGACCGGCTAGTCTGCCTTTAAACGCGTTTTTCTCAAAATGGCATTTCTGAAGTCGGTGACCAAGATTACTCGAACATTAATGAACCGATCTTCTTGAAATTTTGCAGGCTTATTTAATACATAAAAATGTAGTCTTTGATCGTTCGATTTTTTTTTCGAAAAAAAAATGGCCGTTTTATTTCCAAAAAACGGCCGTTTTTTCCGTTAAAATCGAACCATTAACTTTGACAGTCCGCCATTTTGTGAAAAATGAATATTTTTTAAAATCCTTCGACTAAAGACTAGTTTATACTTATATTTGACTAAATCCATCCGCATTTTTTTTTCAGATTATCCACTGCGCCGCAATGTTGGTCACCGCAAACCGTGTATATAAAAACATTATTTCATTGACGGCCATTTGCCACTAAACAATGTAATATTTTTCAATAATAAAATTACTGAAAGTTCTTCAAGATGTGTTCTTTAAGATGGTATATTGATCGGTTAAAAAAGTTTTGTAGTTTTCTTTTAAAAAAATCATGAAAAAGGCCTTTTTTTGCGCTACAAGTGGGGGTAACGCCTTAATGAATTTAAGAAATATTCTTTAGCTATAGAACTGCTGAAATTGGCACGGAAATAGCGATTTTCCGTGTAAACCAAAGGTCATGAAAAAATTATCCAGCGCCACCATTTGGACTTGAGTCAAAGAGCTAAAATTTGGCGAGATTTTTTCCCATGCCTATTAATGTTGCATGAAAGCACAACAGTTGACAAATTTTTGCTTTTTTCGATAAATCTTAGCATCTAGTTGATATGATCTTGTTTTATTGATTTGTTTGGTATTGTAAAATCTCTGGTGATCGTAGAATCTCTTCCTATAACGAATCTTTTTTGGTCCAATTCGGTTAAAAAAATAATTTTTTAAAGATATTTGATGTTAAGGAATTTTACCAGTCCACGTGAAATTCCCAAAGAACGGTACATCACCCCGGTATTCGTGATGGTGAAAAAAAATACGACTTTACAAAATGCCTGATTGTCGTTCACCCTTCGCTAATATTTGATCGACAGCTTGCATGTAAAGTAACAAAAAAAGTTCCACGGTAGAGACCTGTTTGGATTTCGCGAATTCCGGCGATCTTTCGTTCGTTGATTTTTTGGACGAGTCGTTTGGCGATCCTTGAGCACTTTTTGGCGAAGAGGATTCCTCGCTGGCCGATTTTTCATTTCTCAGCGATCCAACGATCTGGAACTGTTGCTTCGACTGTGGCGAATTGGCTTGCGTGGACGAACCGCTCGATACGGGACTACCGTTCCACGGCTTTTTCGCGGGAATCGGATTGGCTTCGCCATCACCGGAACCTCGAGCGTGACGTAACTTCCGCGGCGGTACAGGTGGTGGACCAGATGGCAATTCCGGTGGAATCTTTTTTTCGCATTTCGCAACAGTCTCGGGAGGCGATTTGAGCTCGGCGCTTACGACTTCCGGTCTGAGAGCGCCCCGACATCTGACGAGTAATTTTATCACTACGTGCGATTCCTTGAGACGTCTGACACAGTCTAGACGGCTCATGTGGGTCACTGGAACTCCGTCGATCGACAGCACCTGCGGAATACGTCGGTGGAAATCTTTATTATTCGGTCCGCACTGATAAACGGAATTTTTACCTAAAATCAGAAACGTTACCATTAAGGTTTGAAAAAAGCATCATTTTTGGATTCGTTAATAAACATCGATTGACATCAATCAACATCAACTTTTTTCTTCCTTGTCTCACGGCCCACTGCCATTTCTTTGAGATAAATAATTAAATCAGTCTATTAAATAAATTCATGATTGATCAAAATACATTCTTGTTTTCAATGTACAAAATATATATTCGAATTAAAAATATCTTTACCCGCATACAGTAAATCCGTGTTTAATTTGAATACATTGTTATTTTGAATGCATGGAAAATATATTTGCTTCGATAGTATTTTGCGTTGCAAAAAGCAAAGATGATCACGTTTGAAATGTAGATCGATTCAAAAAAAGTACATCGAAATGAAGACAAAACAGTCATTCTTTTGAGATAAAAAAAATGATATATATGCATCCAGCTGGTACGGCTAAATAACTATTTTAGTAAATAATACAAAATAACATAGGCGGAAATAGAATTGTCGTAACTCAACGAAATCAAATAGATGTTGATTCAAATAAATACATATATATGAGATGCATGCCTGCAATAGTAGGATCAAATAAAGAAAACTTCGATTTAGCGGAAATTGAAGTTAAGTACAAAATATTGAGTCCAATAAACGAAACAAGTTGATCTGAATGGAGATCTTTTATCAGGATAACTTTCGTCATTTATTGCGCCACTCCAGGAATTTCATTTGAATATCATATTAAATTATTAGAATAAAGAACAGGCCAATGATACTTATTGGCAGAATAAATAAAGTTATGCACACTGGAAAATACTATTGAAGTCAAATGTACATTTTTCTATTGAAAGCAGTATCGGTTTACGACGAAAGAAAATACGTGCCCAAGTTCAAGTAATATTATTGCAGTGAATAAAAAAATCTATTTTACTTGAATAAAACTTGATAAGAGTCGTATAAATCGTTTTTCTTACAGCTGGTTGTAATCACTCGAAAGATTTACTTCGAATAGATATATAATGTCGTTGAATATCGACAAAAAGTTTAGTAGGCTGAGACTTGAATAAAATTTTATTTTATTCAAACAAATCATTTCTCCCTGCGTGGCGGAAGTATTTACGAGGAACATCCGTGTGCAGCAAGGAAGGAATGTCATTAACAAAGCAATAACCTTTTGTATGTGTATATACGGGTAACTCTTCGGAAATGACCACTTTGCAAAACAAAGAAATTTATAAAGAAAAAATTTCATTTTTCTTTAAAAAAATTGCAGTTGACTTCAGTTCTAATAGATACAATATTATTCCCTATGGATGACACTGATTTTTCAGTTTTGAGAGATTTATCATGATCGAAAGAAACAGTAGGGCCAGAGGAATGATGCAAACCTTTTCTTATCGAGTTTTTTATTGGTTTAAATATCATCTTCTCCTTTTTCTTCGAATATCGATCTCGCACTTTTTGTTTCAAATTCTGGTTTTCGTATCAAAGGCATTGCTCTGACAAGCGCTGACCGGTACACAATATATGAACGGATTTACATCTCTCCAGAGGAATAATTGAGAAAAACGGTTACAACATTTCGTTACTTATTGTGAGATACCTTTGCCTATTTTTTTTTCCAAAGACGAATTAAATAAACGTACAATAGTTTCATGGAATGTTTTTTAAAAATATTTGTAATTTTAGTGCCCCTTCAGTTTGCTAGTGTATATGAAGTCTAGATAGTCACATTTCAGAGGAACGATTGTCACAGTCGAAATGCAGGGAAAAAAGGATAACGATGATTTTTCTGCCAAATCTGTTCTGTAGGAAGATTTCAAAATATTTCAAATTGTTATATACCAAAAAAAACCTACCAAGTAAGCGAATAGTATCTATTTACAAAATCAGATTACATGCAAGATGATTATTTAGGGGGAATAACCCATATTTTGTATAGAAAGTTGAGCCCACAGGATGCGATAGAATGCATCAAGATTTAAATTAAATTCTGTTCGACAATGTGGGAGTCTTAAAGCAGTAGTCTGGTCTAGAAATCCATCGCCTAGAAGACCATTTTTACGAAAGGGAAGAAGGAGCAATCTATGGACCCGGGTTGGCAGATTAACTAGTAAGCATCGATAATTCAATTTAAACCTCATCTAACGGTATCAAAACTTTGAACGCGTTTATCTCAGAACTATGCTTTTCAAATCAGCGCCCACGATATCTCGATAACTAATTGACCGATCGAGCTCAAATTTTGCACATACCTTCGGTAGCCTCTTTCTGGGGACTGGTAGCAGAATTGAGTCGAACAATAATTTTGCCCACATTTGATAACTCGTCGAATACCCGAAAATGTATTAAATATCGTTAATCAAAGTTTAACAGGCCACCATTTTGTAACAAAATTTTTTTAAGTACTAATTCTGCTACCAGTGCTCAGAATACTCATACAGATTGAGAATATATACTTTTTTCAGATGCATACAACATCACCCAGAGTGGACGCCGATTGAGGCGGTTTTCGGCAGACCATGTAAAAAAATAAAAAACTACATGAAAAAATTTAAAATATTTTTTTTTAAATCTATATACATTGTCAAAGGAACAATAAATACATATGTAAAATTTCATCAAGACAACTTCAACGGTTTAAAAGTTATTCCAACCCAAAAATGACGTCAAAAATCTGGCTCTAGACCAGACTACTTTGCAAGGAAGCCTTTGCAAGTAGGATGCAAATTGTGTCCGTACATTGGATTCCAGTGGGAAATTCTACAGGGATCCAAAGTGATGACCCATTGGATGGAAGAAGTACGGGCAAGTATGGAAATGCAACTGGATACGACAATTTTTGCTTCCCCTGTCTCCAATGACTTCTGCGCATGAAAAGCTAAAATATTGTTTCACGAAATTTGACTGACCTCGTCGCCTTCGCCAATGGCACCCCAAGAGCATTTGGCTCTGCTCGCCGGGCTCTGTTCCGCGCAGCTTTGTACAAAAAGTCTCTTGACTTTTTCCGCATTTTTGGCGCCTCCCTCGAATTTGAGGCCGAAGCCAAGTGGCTCGCCGGGAAGTCTGAAAACCTCGACCTCCTCCTCCGGATGCACGTCCGAGTTGCCGATCACCGCAGATGTCTTCGTTGGGTCGCTCTGACAGTCATTCCTGTCGACCGTACCGATCGACAGTACGGTAACGAAATTGTCAACGGACAACTGTTGTTGATTATTCCCAACGCTCACAACCGTCACAAAGTCGGACTCGTTTTTCTCGAGCTCTTGTCTGTAGTTGCACATCGTTGCAGAAGCCATTGCTCGTCTTTCCACGAGTCTCGCGAGCGTCCTCAATCCAACATGGCATTCATCGCACCTGCATCACGCTCTTTTCTCCAACCTCGTCGGCTCTGTGATCTTTGTGAGACGGAATCCTGCTTAGCCACTCCCTGCAATCGAGGACACGTGTGTCAAACATTTTTCACGACTTTTGACGCATCTAAGATTTCATATCCTTCGGCAAACGACGATAAATTGCCGTAATCGTTCGACTAATAAGGAGTCGAGGGTAAAAAAAAGTGTTCAAGTCAAACGAGACGCATTTGCGAAAGTAGTCGAGCAACAAGCAAAATTGGGCTAAACCTCGTGCCAGAGGCGATCGATAAGTAGAAACCGCCGCGAATTCTCCCCTCATTCCATGGAAGAAAAATAGTTATTTACTTGTTTCGCGGCCTTTCCAGGAACGCTCCCCGCATACGAGTGAAACTAGAAAACTTCCGCACTCTCCGAGTCGTCCGGTGAGTTTTTCGACTACATTGCTGAAAATATGCGCCATTGATACCGCGCGAATGATTATGGTCGGGAGGAAAAAAGCTCTGGACGCTGTCGAGTATAAATTGCAAAGGAACTTTCGAGTTGTCCAACCTAAAGGGGCAAGAGAGAGCCAGGATTTGTGCTCATCCTGTCGGAAGAGCATTGAATGCGACGAGAATCTCATTTGATCAACATATAAGCGTGTACTCGTACATATGTACGCTCGATAATCGGAGTCTGTGAAAGTATCATATTCTTTTGCGTCTCTCGTAGTAGCTTCTTCTCGCGTAAAGTGCATCCGGTGGCCGTTCTCGTCTAGTAGAATGTGAGAAGTAGAAAGTATGAAGATTGACCCGTTGGGGGCGCAAAAGGGGCCAGGAGGGTCACTGTCAAGAAATCGATTGGATCACGCGGTCGTGCCGGAGAAGTTCACGTGAGAGATCATTTACGTCGAACGCTGTGTCTACCACTGAAGAAAATGCCTCAAGTAGTTACGGACTCGTCACCGTTGATTGTCGAACGCACGCGAATATTCGCTCTTCGGCGTCTCACCGAATGGCGAATGTTTTATTTTCTGACCCCCTTTTACAGGAGACAGTTTTCAAGCTGTCGAGGTATGGTTTCGAATATTATTCTCAAGGGGGGAGACCTTTAGGTGAGGAAAAAGTTGGCTGATTTTCATGATTTTTTTTTTTTGAGGAAACATTTCTTTGCCACTTTTTAGACTCACGAGGAACATCCTACAGGTTTCCTTCGATTTTGTTGAAACTTATGAATGTTATGAAGCATTGAAAACTAGGCGACGAGTACGTTTTTACCGACGAAAAAACGGTTTTAAGGGGTGAAAACAGCCCTCGAAGAAAGGCATGTCAAGGGGTGGTATTGCAGTTTCACCCACAGGCACTCAACCGATCGCAATGAAACAAAAACGATAATTCTTTTAATCCAAAGTAATGAAAAACCCACGAATAAGTTATCGAAACAAAAAACAATTGAGGGGTGTAAAAAATCGCCCCTATTCGAGAGCTGGTTCCACACCTTAAAACTGTTTTTCTGGCGAAAAAAAATACGTGTCGTTTAGTTTTCAATGCTTTATAACATATATAAGTTTCAACAAAATCGACGGTCGATACCTGAGGGATGTTCCTTGTCAGGGTATGTTTTATAACTACTTTTAGGAGTTTCATGGTTTTTTTTATTAATCGTTAAAAATTGTGGAGTTATGGCACGGTCTTCTGAACTGCATTTTCAAAACTGGCATGACGTATAGCTAAAAAAATCATCGACCGACTCTGTTGAAATTTGGTATAAATCTTTGTTATCTTATTGTCTAAAATATGACGCGAAATGTTTTTTGATAATTTAAAAGAGTCTTTTTTGATTGCATGAAGTAGCCATTTTTTCCGGAAAACTCAATCATGTTGTTTTAAAGCGTACTTTTTCATTAATTTTTAACATTTCTCACTTCTTCTTGGTTTATATTCTGCGTATGAGGGTTAGTGAAAAAATAAATTTCGTTGGTTTTTTTTAGATTAATCCCGTGTGTGCCGCAACCCGGTTAGATTGCCGTGTCATACATACCTCCACCAGTTTTAAAGATTAATTTAAAAAAACCATGTACCAGCCAAAAGTAGTAATAAAACATACTCTAACAATAAGTCTTAAAAATGATGAAGAAATCTTTCCTTCAAAAGAATCATGAAAATCAGCAATTTTCTCAGGTATCTTCTCTCCCAAGGGAGACTACCGGTCCAGAGTCCGGAACAACGACGAATTTCGCAATTTTTTATGGATAGTCAGTTGAAAGAATCGAAATTCCGTTTAGTGGCCTTTATTCAACATAACTTCAAGTATTTTTACAATTTTTTCATAAGATTTTCCACCAATATAGCGGCGCTGCAGCTGGATAAAGTGGGTCATCTTTGTCTGACAGGGTTCTGTGACTAGCAAAATTACATCGCCAATTTTTGGCTGAACCGCTCGAAATTTCGTTTGGAAACTTATAATAATATTTTACATCGAAAAACGTAGGGGATTTTTGATATGGTGAAACCTGTTTCCGAAAAAAATATTCTAGCCGATCTTTTGTGCCGAAAATATTTACTTTCTTTCGAACATGTTCTATTTGATCAAAAATCTATATTTTCCGAATTCCCTACGTACTTCGGAGGCAAATGTTATCTAGAACCCAAACAAACCCAAACAAAGGTGACTCGCTTCATCCAGCTTAAGGGCGGCCATTTACTTACTAAATTTGTTGAAAAAAATTGTAAAGATGCTCGAAAATATGTAGAATAGAGGCCTTTAAACGGTATTTTTATTACATCAACTAGGTATCCATAAAAATTCTCGAACATCACCTTACGTTCCAGACTTCAGGCTGGTAGTCTCCTTTAAGGGGTAACACCACTGTAGAATTTTCAAAAAATTGTTTTTTTTAAATTGGCCTAAGGGATTCTTTGAACCATCTAAAATAAGGGGAAAAAAGTTTGGTACCTGTAAAACAAAGATTCGCAGGCCCAGCATAACTCGAACAGCTTTAATTATTTTTACACCAAACTTTGAGCACATCTTTAAAATAACATTCCGAATACGTAAAGGATTTTCCATGGGTTAATGTGAACATTAGTTATTAACAAATAATTGTACCGTTTTCTGTCGAAAATTGAGTTTTGATTTCAAATGCCTGCCAATTCCACAAAAATTCATTTTTTCAAAATCCCCTAAGTATTTCTCTAGCTATACTCATGTTAATTAATGGAATTTCAAATTTTTTTTCCAAATTCAAATTTGCGTCAGTTATGCCGTACTTCATGCCGCACAGCATCTCCAATTCGACATGCCTAGTGAGAATGGCTCCAGCGTCGAGCCATTCTCCAATTTCGAGCCATTCTCTCAAGCCAATAATTTAAAAATTATTTTTTGAAATAATTTTTTTTTTTTTTCGTCCTCTTGAATATATGACATCCTTGAATATTATTATCCTCTAACTTGTCATACCACTGAAACAAAAAGTCGCGAAACATCACGTAATTTTGGGGGCCGCGTTGAAGTTCCAAACTTTGAATGCTCCAACGGTTTAAAATTCCGAATTTTAATGTTCCGAAATTCAAGGTAGGGCGGGGTTGAAATTCCGAACTTTGAATGATCAGAACGCTCAAAACTCTGAAAGAACACTACCTTGAGACATGAAAACTCCAAAAGAATTTTATACGAAAGACCAAAACTCCGAAAATCTGAACACCGACAAAATAATTCGGCTATGGAAGTTTCTAAAGTTTCAAAATTTTCTATAAATCGACGAATTGTTCCCAGATTTTTTTTTTGATTAACAAGTGATTTTACGTCAATTTCGAAGTTTGTCTAGACAATGCATAACATTTTTTTCATTTTACGTCATGATTTCTCAGTCAATGTTGAAATTTGTCTACACAATGTTATACATTGTCTAGACAAATTTCAGAATTGACTTAAAATCACTTCTTAAGGGGGGATTGTCTTTTTTTTTCGCAAAATTTACCGCTTTTTGGGAATTTTTTTGTGAAGAAAGTATACAACGGAAAACTTGTGAAACTTGGCATATAGTTTTATTGATCTGTTCACTACATACAAAAAAATTTTTAAACAATTTCATCAAAAAATCCGCCTCCCACCCCCCTCGACGCGCGATGGTCCTTTTTTGATGGTGTGCACGATTTCTCAAAAACTATTCAACCGATTGCCTTCAAATTTGGACAGAATGCTCAGCTGACATCCTTTTATCGTTTGATGAAGCAAAAAAGCAATACGTTTAATAGTTTTTTATTTATAACAAAAAGTCGATCAATTTTTTTCGAAAAATCGATACTTCAAGTTCAAAACGTCACCAAATCGTCAATTTTTTTTTTTTCTTTCCCTTCATCGAACGCTAGCTATATGTGTCTAAAGTAAAATGCTTTTTGAGTTTTTGTTGCAAGATGAACGTGAAGGCTGTAATCGTGCACACCATCAAAAAAGGACCATCGCGCGTCGAGGGGGGTGGGAGGCGGATTTTTTGATGAAATTGTTTAAAAAATTTTTTGTATGTAGTAAACAGATCAATAAAACTATATGCCAAGTTTCACAAGTTTTCAGTTGTATACTTTCTTCACAAAAAAATTCCCAAAAAGCGGTAAATTTTGCGAAAAAAAAGACAATCCCCCCTTAATAAAAGAAAATTCTGTTTTAATTTGAAAAATAAATTTTAATCCAATTTTTATCTTTCAGGATAGTATTCTTTCGCAGTTCTGAGCGTTCTGATCATTCGAAGTTCGGGATTTCAACTGGGCCCCTGATTTCAGACGTTTACAGTGGTGAAGGCCCTTCGACGTATTTTTCCGCATTATTGCAAAAGCACTACAATAACCCGACTGTATAAAATGCATTCTTGGGTGGCTTTAATTTCACTTATCCAAAGAGTCTAATCGATTGTGTTCGCTTCGCTCTATTCAAACGAGCCCAATCAATCTGTTCAAACCCACACGTTTCTCTCATCGTACAAGTACATTTTCATGGCAAAAGCGACAGTATCATTATTCAAGCTGGAGAAAACGCGTAGGCCAGAGAACCAAAAAGTCCAATAAAATATGCAGCGAGAGACAACAACGATCGACGGAAAAATGTACGTAGTCGTTGGAATGTCATACCGCGCGCATTATTTTCCTATTCATTCGCATACACTCGTATACACATTTACCGACGTGTATTCGTATGGAAATTAATCGACGCATATGTGTCTGGATGCATGCGGAATGAAGTTCCCCGGTCGCTTTGGTGGCCTCTTGCGGATCTCACGGGCAAGGAACGTTAAAAAAAAACAACAAATTAAAATAAAAAAATTCGTCGTGAAACACGCGGCGCGATACCTGTTGGTCGAGGGAAAAAGAGACAGAGAGTATGAGAGAAGAACGATCGTACAAGTGCGCGAGCTCGCGTGTAACGGAATCCATAGCCCCGGGAAAGAGCAGAGGGGGGAAAGAGCTCGGAGAGCGCCACATTCTCGATGCGAAACTCTCTCGAGAGAGAACACGGTTCCTCGTCTTCTCTCGGGCAAACCGGTGTCTGTGAGCCCCGATCAACTGGGAACCAATCTCCGTGACCGAACACACCAATGAAAATATCAAGATTATTGGGGCCTCCCAAAGAAAATACCAAAAATCGTTTAACACAAGCGCTCGAAGCTGCTGCTTCGAAACGATTTTGCAACGTCGATAAATGCCGTAAAAATTGGACATTCGTCAGCCTAATTAAAAAAAATACGACAGCCACAAAATCACGTCAATTCAATTATCGAGCACGATCTTTTCTTGTCCATTGATACATCGTCAAATTTAATTCGAGTTGAATCTTTGGATATATTTGGCTAAATGAGTAATTGGACGTCGTGTAGAAACGCCGTATACCAAAATCAGAGCTTCGTGATGCAGGTCATAAAATATCCACCTGGAGAAGACAAGGGGCAATCGTAATGTTTTTTTTTCGTCAATTTTGATTATCTTCGCATACTAGCACTTGGGCACACACGTCAAGATAATTATTTGAAACATATAGAGGCAATCTTGCGGATAATAATTTTTTTCTGATATGAAGCTTTTTATTTAAAAATTCATAACTTGTGTTACTGTAAAAATGTTACACATTTTGGACATTTTTTGGAGCAAATCGAACTTAGGCCGCGGCTGTTTCATCAAAGTCACAGCGATCACCAAAGTTACCACTTGTGAAACTTGTATAACGGTAATTGGCACCGGCCACGATCCGACTAAGGTAACGATTTCGATGTACGCATCGAAGAAAACGTACAAAAAAAGAGAATCTTCAAAACGATCGTTTCGAGATCGTTGTTCTCCGATATGGCGAGGAAAGGGACCAAAAGAGTGCAGGTGGAGCACAATGGTTCCGTACAACGCTTGTACAAACTCGGCCGTGCGAAAAATTACGAAATTCCGTCAGATCGTTCGACGAGAACGACGAGGACTTCTGTATGTTTCGATAATGAAATACGATATAACCAAATGCAGAAAGGATTTATAATTTCCCGATTAATTAAATAGCTGTTTAATTAACTGTATTATCCGCCTTGTAATTAAGTCTGATTTCACTACTTAATTCATTTCTTTTTCATATTCTATTTATAACAGTTCTTATACTTAATTTTATCACGTCTATTTTCACCGCCTATATTTTTTTCATCGCATTCAAATATTTTCCACACGAATTCATTCGATTTGTATTCTCAATTGAACGATATTTTCATTTTCGTCCACCAAATTTGAATTTTCAAATGAAATAACATCGAATCGCGGGAGACGATTTTTGTAAAAAATAAATCAAACGTTGAGCCACTTTCGTGCTATTTGTTCCCATTCACGAATGTCCCCCGTATAGACCACTTTTCTCAAGTGTCATTACTTTGTCACCAGAGTAGCAGTTTTTTTGTAATCGCGAAGCTTTCTCCCGGAGGAAGCCAAATTGCGAACCTTGTAATTTGTATTTTGCTTCATTTTCTAATGAGATCAATCGAGACTTTTCGTTACCGCAGTCCAGGAAACATTACGCAAGAATGCACTCTGCCGCGAATATAGAACCGCCAGTTCTATATCGTGAAAGAAAAAGATATGTTCCGCGCGCCTGACGAGCTTGTGGATTCCAGGCCATACGGAGCGTAAACTTCCAATAAGAAGCCCTCGATGCGATCTTGTATAGTTTTAAGTACTGTGCTCTCGATCTGGATATATATATATATATATTTGCGCTCATAGAAATATACCCACGTATGTATGTATATGTATATAAGCATAATTAATCGTAATGATGGTTCACGAAGACCATTAGAATGGTTAATCTTAATTGAAAATACGTAATAAATTGTCTCGTCAATACTAAAAAATTAACGCTATGATTGTAAGGCCTTATACATTTTTGGGCACCGATAAGATTAATAATTCATTATTAGCCAAGGATAAAAAATAAAAATCCTATGAGATTAATTATCAGTTATTAATCAAAGTTTAATAAAAGAGTATGAATTTTTCAGTCTGGAAAATAAATTCTACACATCAACATTAATCAAATATTAATGCAGAAAAATTAACGCGGTGCCCAACAAAATTCTACACTGCCAACCAAATAACTTTTTTAACAAATGTTTAACCAAACGATTCTTTTTGACTGAACACATTAAAAATATATGAAATTACGGTAGACGGTGAAATTTGCTCGAAAGTGATGATTTTTCAGGCGGTACTAATGTACGAGTGTACGTGGACGTTACATACTAGGCGAATGCGATATCCGTTCCATTTTCAAGTCCCATTGTTGATGGAGGAAGCTTCTACCTGTGTAGAGTACTGTGGCTGGGTAAAAGAGTATTTGTACCGAATGATAGATCTCTAGCTTCGTTGTATGTAATGGAGCAGCCTCTGTAAGAATTCCGATATTTTCTCAGCTGGCCAAGGATATAGTTGTACGAAAGCGGTGCCATGAAAATAGTGCCTTCTTTCGCAATGTTTCAACAGGAGTCAAGCTCCGACGATTTTTTACATAGTCTATTTTCCTTCGAACAACACTAGGCTTTGATCTAATGTGGGAAAAAAGCATGGTGATGAGGTTGGAAATATACCCATTGAGAAGTGTAACGAGGTTGATAACTGCTTTGGTCATACGAGAACAATCAATGTTGTTGAATTGTGCATCGTTAGAATGCAAAGATTTAAAAAATGTTCCTCTTTACTGTCATCCAGAATCGTTTTGTTTTTCAAATTGAGGTCGTAAATCTGTAACTAGGATACGCAAAAACGTACCACTGATTTTCACGGTCCGAATCACCCAAAAAGTAATTCGATGAGTTTAAGGAGTTTTCTCATTTTAGACGCCAATAAGGCTATTTTCATGACTTTTTTGATAGGTTTATATTATAAATATTGATAAAAATGTTGTTACACTTAATAAATACACTTTCGAAATGCATAAAAAAAATCTTTTCATGTATTTATGTAACCCAAACAAACGTTCAACGCGTTTTTCTCGAAACAACGTTTTTCGATGGCTTGTTGAGAAAATCTTCGAAACTACTGAACCGATTCTTATGAAATTTTAACCACATATTCTTTACAACTATAGCTATAGCGTAGTTGAAGGATTTTTCTAAATTTTGATGTTTACTAAATTTTGTTTTGCCAAAAACGTTGAAAAAATAGTTTTTTTTGTTTTTTTCGAAAAATATCCGTCATTTAGTTATTTTTGCGTATATAAAAAATTGTTGAAGGATTTTTCTAAATTTTGATGTTTACTAAATTTTGTTTTGCCAAAAACGTTCAAAAAATAGTTGTTTTTTGTTTTTTTCGAAAAATATCCGTCATTTAGTTATTTTTGTGTATATAAAAAATCGTATGGTATGCGCTATAACCTTAACATACCGAATCTAAAGCCGTTCGAATTTTTTTTTTCGGATGATCCATCTCCGAGATTTAATCAACAGCGCAGACAGAATTTTTTAGGACATTTTTTGTAACTACCATTTTCGTCTATAAATAGTGAGTTGAAAAAATTATTAAAAAAAAAATCTATTCCTAAAGTGTATTTATTAAGTGTAACAACTTTTATATGAATAATTGGATAATAAACCTACCAAAAAATTTATGAAAATAGCCTTTTTAGCGTCTAGAGTGAGAAAACCCCTTAAAAGAATTCCTCTTGCGGTACAACGTTGCAGACTTCAGCATCATAGTGATCAAAGTTAGTGTCGAACAATCATAGATTGGAAATTTCACGTCCGGTCGGCCCGACCAAAACGTTCGTCTAGACTTTTTCCACCGGTTGAAAAAATATTTTTGATAATTACGAACGTGCTTTTTTTGTTTCGAACCCGTTACGATTGGCGAGAAAAAAAATTGAATTTTCGACTGGCCGCAACGAGTCAGCCTGGATTGACCTGTGTACGTGTATAAGTGGCTTCCCTCCTGCGGGTTCGAACTTTCTCGCTATTACGAATAATTGCGGGAGTTAGCGAGAGAGTATAAACATACGTATGTGCACGCAGAAATATATATTTCGCGTGTGTAACCGCGGAAAATCGGTGAGCACTGTTATATACTAATGCACACTGTGGGCGCCCCGGCACAAATAGCCATAATGTCTTTCAGCCAGCCGACAGCTAGCGAGTCCGGAATATTTACTGCGGTCACGAGGCCAAGAATTCGCAGCTCATAACAGGCGGAAAATGTCACGCTTTAAAAAAAGAAGAAAAAAAACATTATTTTATCCCGAACGTCAGTAACTCCGATACTTTTTTTTTCGACTCCTCATAAACGCAATACACATAAAAATGTCAATTGTTCGAACTCGCGTTGATATTTGTTCTCGGTTGAATTGTTTGTCGATGTGCGTCGATGAAACGCGCCCGATGGGATTAACCTGCGGCTTGTTTGCTGCCGATAATACACCCGGAAATATGTGTCCTCTTGCGAGAGACACAACAACCAAATGACGTCGGGAGAACCTCTCGAGAAGCCGTACACGAATGATATACGTAAAAGGATAAAATGCACGGGCACGCCTCCCCCTCACTTCCCTATCGCGATAGAGCTAAGTCGCGACTGCATTCCGTTGCACTCTCCGCCACAGTATCATTTGTATATGGACAAATAGGCGATAGGACAATGCAGCGACTCCAATGCAATGGCGATATTGAGAAACGTTCGAATTGGCATTATTTCATTTCAGGAACAATCGAAGAGTCGACACTTGATTTTGGAAACCGCTGCTCTACGCTGGAAAGACTAGGTTGATGACAGACCCGTTGCACTAATATTGAAACGAAATCATCAAGCCGTCATAGATCCACACATAAAAGTATAAATATTACGAAAAAGGATTTAGGTTCGTTAGAGGGTGCTTTTATATTGACTTACGGAACGCCAAAACGTTGAAGAAGAGCCTAAAAATATTCATTTGGGTGGACAAGCCAAACCGAAGTGTCAAACTGATGTGACAGATAAATGAAAATTTTAAACTCCGTTTGAAAATCAAGGGGGGAAATACCTCTAGGCGTGCAAATACTTTGCTCATTTTCATGATGTTTTTAAGGCAATATTTCTTCAACATTTTTTAGACTTGGAGTATTTTATTAGCACTCTTGGCTGTTGCAGGGGGTTTGAAAAATACTAATCTTTAAAAAAGGCGGAAGTATGGCACGCTTTAAAAAATGCATTTTCATAACTGGCGCGATGTTTAGCTCGAAAACTGATCAACCGATTTGATGAAATTTTATATAAATTTTCCTAACCTTATTGTCTAAAACATAACCCTAAATGCTTTTGATTTTTTTTGAGTATTTTTTACTGCAAAATGTCGCTATTTTATTCGGCAAATTCAATATTTTCGTCTGAATACGTACCATTTTATCGATTTCCAATATTTCTTACTTTTTCTAGGTTCATATTCTCCGTATGAGTGTTAATGATAGAAAAATCTTCGTTGGTTTTTTTTCATATTAATCCCGCCTACGCTGTGTGTCACGCCGTTCGACAACATCCGCCGCAACCCGTTTAGAAGATCGTGCCATATATCCGTCATTGTCAAAGATGAATTTAAAAAAAATACCAGGCGACAGACAAAAGCATACCCGACGTCTCAAAAATAGCGAGAAAATCTTCGCTTTAAAAAAAATCTTTAGGCTCAGCAATTTTTTCCTCACCTAAAGGCATTTCCCCCCTTAAGTTTTAGTAGTAGGGAACTGCGTTATGCTTCCAACGGGCTGATTCGAAAACACGATTTTGTTTAAAAAATAGTATGATGCATAGTGAAATTCGCGCAGGCCCCAACCTTATTATCATCACGATCATTCGTGTTCTTCATTCTCACCTTCCTTCGATTTCATGCATCTTTTTTCGAATCGTACGGTTCGCGTGTGAAAAAAAAACCATGCGAAATCCGCGTGAACCGAAACCGAGTTTTTAATTATGAGTTGCAAAACTTACAGGGGCAAGCAGGGGGGCCAGGGGAGGTTTGCCTTCGCGGGGCATTAAATTTCACGTACGGAATACAACACGAGTGTGTAGGCGCGAGGGAAGGCAGCGAATCGGATACTCGTGAGATACGACAGAAGAGTGGAGATTGCACACGCGAGAAAAATCCAAGACGGCGAGAGAAAAAAAACAGTAATTCGAAAAACGAGTTAGTCCAAGTGATGACCTCGTCCGTGTCGAAACTTCACAAATTTTAGCAGCAGCTCGGATGATCGAAAAAATCTCGCCTTCCATTTTCTTCATACTAAAACAATAAAAATAACGATTCCCTCAACCACCGATAATCAACGACGAACGTCAGTTGTTAATTTCGATAAATTACAGCGCAATACCGGCTCTCTCCGTTATAACACTCGTGGTTATCCCGCTTGCAGATGCTCGAAACTGACATGAGATGAAAGAAAAATCCGGACTCGAGATAGGCACCTCTCGCCGGTAGCAATCTCGCGAGCGCGCAATTGTTCACACCGCGCGATATAACGTTAGTTGTTTTTTTTATTTTTCACACTTTTTCCCAACTCACCAAAGATTATAACGAAACGGAGATATATCGCGTAAAAATATACATATGTTCACTTATATGCAAATGTATATATAAGTGTATATATGTACACATTTATTTATGATTCGTTGCAAAATGTTTACAACAGTTATAATCCGCTCGTGTCGCACGTGTTCGTTCCTCCTCCGCTCGCACTTTTCTCGCAATCTTGTCCTCTCGCTACAACTGGCTGTGGTCACACTCGAAATTTTTTTTTAAATTTGTCGCTTCTTCAACGCGCCGACTAGATGTTCGTGTATTGTTGTAAGACAATCGACGAGCGACTAGTCCTTTTGTTTTTCGCCGGCCATTGTCGATATTATTGTTATTAACAGTGTAATTTTTCGCACACATGTAATATAGTTATTCGCGCATTGTGATTTATCGTTAGGTCGAGAGAGAGAGAGAGAGAGAGAGAGAGAGAGAGATGCCGCAGGTTTGTACGAAAGAGACATAAAACACTGTACAAAGAGACGTGCAGTCGAGAGAACGGGCGTCGTTGGACTGACGCGAGAGGCCCGAGCCGGTAGGCCTCGACTTTCTTCTTCCGTGCTCTTTGCCGATTCGATGTACTGTATATATATATATATATACAATACCAGAGATTGCTCCTATATATTAGCCACTAGGGAATTGCCTCTTTGATGAACACTGCTCTCCTAAGTTGTCATCAGCGATTATGGTGGCCAAAATTTTCACCACCATCTCCTGCCACATTGACATTTTCCAAAATCGTACATCAGGACCATGAGATCAAATGTGCTGGAACGTACACTAGGTTTGCCTCGCTTTCATGTGATAAAGAGTATTTCATTGGCCCCGTTGATTTATTCGAGAATGATCGAAGTCGAAAAATGAAAACTGCAAACTTGAGGCAACAAGTCTGCCGAACGACGTTTGTGACAATCATCTCGTGCACGTTTAGATTTCGATTTGTTAAATGCAGGATTTGAAAAGAGTGATGTATGTGCGTATGGAAGGAATCTCAGTGGCCAAGAATGCCGGCTAAAGACTCGTAGTGTCAATGGTGGCTACTGAAAAATATTGAAGCGCATATCAAGTGTTTATCTAGTCGTGACAGTCGATAGAAGGAAGAACAGTAATAGTGAAGCTCGATGGTAGGGATATTCGACTTGGAATTCCCGGTATATATATATATATGAATGTATATAATGAATGAGGTATATAAACGCGGCGGTCTTGGAAAAGAGCACTAGCTCCGATGCTGCTGCTGACCCACTCGTGCCTGTACGCAGCGTCCCTCTTTAAAAAACCTGCTCATGCTGGTGCCGCGATGGGAGAGATCCAGCAGAAACTCACCGATGCTGTTACCTTCTCTACCTGTTTCTTCGTGCATGCCGATACCCGACTCGCTCTCGCTCTGCCGCACTCTCCGATTCTGACGGGAGAGACGTGTCCCATATTTGCCGCTGTACCACTCGTGTGATCCGCCAGTCCTTATATTTTCTCTGGTCTATAACTTTGTTATAAACTTTTTGCAACGGTTGTGCACAGCTATCGGGAAAAAAGTTCGGTCCTGTGAGATATCGATTTTATCGAAAAAGAAAACGATCGATAATCATTTAACAACTGAAACCGATAGGTAGTCTGTTTCCTCACAACACGGATGATAGATTTATTCAGTTCAGTATAGGTACTTAGGCTGCTCGAGTCCTCTGAAAACAAAACAACTTGGTTGTGGGTTGAGGGAGGACACTACTGTAGCTGCCCATTTTCAACCGTCTTCTTTGGATTTTTTTTAAGAACGGAATAAAACACATGGTCAAAGGAACTTTTAGATTTTATTAGGTATATGTTGAAGTATGTAAAACGATATTTTCCCTATTTATATTTGTTTCAGCAGCCAAGTATGAGGGGCAATTGGAAAATAATTTTAAAATTAAATAAAGACGAGTGTGGAAAATGTTGGATTTTTCGACCATAATTTTTCATATCAGAAGTGATGTATTTTTTTTACAATTTTCAATTAATCGAAAAAAAAACGCTCGAACTTGACTGTTGAAGGAATCTAAGCAGCTTCAGTTAAAATTTTAAGTCGATTGGAAGAAAATTGTTAGAGTTCGCCTTCATGCGATTTCAAAAACATGGTTTTCATAAAAACATTTTTTTTCGTGTAAATATTTTAAACTAAAATGTATACGAAATAAGTTCAATGTTTGCTTAATAACATACCTTTTTTCCAAATCCCAAATACATGATGTAGTAAAACAAAAAAATCGGTAAAAATTACCTTTTTCGGCCTGTCACAGGGATGTCCTCCGTTAAGAAAGATTACGAATTTAGAAAACTGATAAAAATGTGAATTTCGACAATCTTCTATGGATACCCGATTGACAGAATGAAAATTCCGTTTAGTGGCCTTCATTCTACGTATTTTCAAGTATCGTCATGTATTTCAAGGCCTCACTGAACTGGATAAAACGAGTCACATGATATTGCCTCTCTGGCAATATCGTCAATTCTTCACTGATGAACGTGACCGTTTTTTCGGAATTTTGTAAAAACATTTTACGTCGAAGTCCGTATGGGATTTTCGATGCGCTGAAAATTTTTTCCGATACAAATTATTTTCAACGATTTTTTTTACCGAAAACATTTATTTCTATCTTTAAATGCTCCATTTTACAAAAATAGATATATTTCGATTTCTTGACGTACTTCGAAGGCAAATCCGGTTTACAACCCAAATTATTTTGAATTTTCGTTCCAGTTGAAAAATTGAATAACTCTCACTGGCCGAAGGACACGATCAGACTAAGGTGATTTGCTTTATTTAGCTTCAACGCCGCCAATTTGCTAATAAAAATTGTGAAAAATTGATAAAGATACTTGAAAATATGTAGAATAAAGGCCACTCAAGGGAATTTTGATTCTATGGACCGGGTATCCATAAAAATTGTCGATATTCACGTTTCTATCGGACTCTAGACTGGAAGTGGCCCTTAAAAGTTTTTAGCAATTTTCTTTTTTAACATATACATTTGAACAGTATTATTTTATTCAATACAACACACAATAATTTTACAATATCAGGGTCAAACAATCTATCGTGTTACTACGTGTTCGGATTTTCGCTCTGTGTTGTTGTATATTCGGTATATGGAAAGAGCACGACTGGGCGTTTACTTAACTCTTTTTTTGACGTGTTTAATCGATTTCGATAGGCGATGGATAAGGATCCCTGCCATGAATGTCAATATCGATATTGTGTAACCGGCAACCAGTAATGTTAGCAGATGTCGACGAAGTATAATCATATTTTCTTTTTCCCCAAACTCACTTTCGTTTTCACTGTCGTTATGTTCAATCCATTCGTTTTTTGCGTCTTCGTACAATTTTTTAATCAATCTACCATTGTGCATTCGACTTATGAGAGTATCAATGGCAGACCGATACTGTGACCGTTTGGCCAGTCGGAATGTAACGCTGTCTGTCCAGGAACAAGGTTTTGCGATTTTCATCGTGGTGCGTCCGTCTACTCTGGTCCTCATAACGGCTACCTCGGCCCGCGATCTTTCCATCAAACAAGTGATATTTTGCTGTTTGATAACACGCTGTGCACAAATCACCATACGCTCGACCGTCGTTTTACTTTTGTTCATCAAGCTCCTCAAGACCCCCTCGGAGCTGGAGAACGTTTCTTCGAATCTGAACGGATTTATCAGCGGTGTCAATCCCGATTTGTCAAGATCATGGAAAGACTCGAACGCTATTTCACCGGTAGTCTGCCAAGTTATGTCCGTCATCGCGGTATAAATGGTGGATGAGTAAATTGCCGAAATAGTGAGCAAGCAAGCGAATACGATGCGCTCGGCATTTGTGCGCGGTTGTCGAGACACAGAGACACCAAAAAGTACACGCACGATGTTGAAAGGTCGCCACACGAAAACTGGGAAGCGCAGTACTTTTACTGCAATTAGGAATATCGTGATGATGACCAAACTCACGAAAACAGCCTGACAGGAGCGTGCGGTGTCAAGTTTTCCTTTTATAGGCATGGTTGGTACGAGTGCACAAAATCCATCGATAAGTATTGGAGAGGTCCGGAAGCTATTGTACCTAGATGTGCTTGAACGTGGAGTCAGTTGAGCACTAATATCTAGTTGTGTATTCTCGTGATCGTGGTAAATGAAACGTTCCAAATCATCGAGATTTCTTTTACTAAATACTTCCAAGTCAGGTCGAATATGCTTTACAGATGCATTCAATCTTTTAGCAATGAATTCGATCAGCAGAATGTTAGGGCCACCAACGAACGTAGGTTCACCGAGTTCATTAAAGTTGGCGACGGTAAATGGTTTATCATCGATCACGTTTATTCCTAAAGGGTAATGCCACATCTCACTGGTTTTATCAGGAAATAAGCCATCGCTATTCGAAGCCCAGTCACTTCTTGTATACTCGTTCTTGAAGGGATTCAGTCGATGAACAATCGGTAGGCCCAATGCGTTATTGTGCGATTTCGAAGTTGTCGACGAGTTCGGCTCGATCCATTCGAGGATTGTCAAATCCAGCAATTTCTTGGTCCAAGCGTATTGCAACAGATCCTTGAGATCGTTGCTCAGTACTCGAGAAACGTATGAAACCAAATATTTCGGACGGTAGTCGAAAGATGCCATCTCCGCTACGGCATCGATGAAGCCTCGTGAGGGTAGAGTTGGCGGGGTTTCGCAGGATATGTGAATGAGAAGGAAGATAGTCGCAGATGTGGCGATCGGGGAAGAATCCCACGAGGTATGGTCACCCGATGTACCCTTTGCATCGTGCGATCTTCGGCTATGTTCATCCTCAAAACGGGAAGCGATGGTACCAATTTGGAAAATAGCTCATCGATTATCGGACTGGCAATGTCTTCGTCTTTCGCGAGGTTAGTTATGAGCAGCACTTGACGCGCTCCCGAATCTTCGGCGATGTATCGGGTCACAGTGTCCACCCAGGCGGTAGACTGGGCGAAACTTATGGCCATTTCGAAAAAAAAGAAAACTCGGAGTATCCAGGCCATATTGACCACGTAATTATTTTTCTCGATACTGTTTCTGGGCTGTGCGAGTTTGAGCACTCAGCAACGCCGTACACACGCGCGATCCCTAATCTACGTGTACTTCGTGCTTTTGACGTACGTTCAGGGTAGACCTAACTATCGAGACTGACAGGCGGAACACTTGAGTCTGACCACTGAGTCGGTTTAGAGCGTGCTCTTGAGCTGTAAGCGGCTGAGCAGTACGGAAAGTCGATACCAGTGAAAAGTTTCCATCCGCTGCATTTTACGACTAGGAGGCTCGTATGCCTACACTCTGCCCCATGGGACGCGATGATACCGTCTTTTACACATAGTTGACGTAAATTACTCTATTGGCGTGTTGCCTCTGTCGTGCAGTTTTCTCGAAGCATAAACGTTTTCCCTGGAGGATTATCCACGTGCAGTCGGTTATCGGACAATCTAGCTCAACGTTACCGAGAACCTCTATACCAATAAGTCGTTAAAACGAAACAATTCTAGGGAGCGTAGTATCCTTAGCTCGATGGTCGACTTCTGTTTTTGGTATTTGTGCGGTAGTAGTCACCATGCAAATGTAGCCTTTTTCGGGTATTGGCATATAGCTCGATGGATTATTCAGTTTTTTAGGAACAGCGATCTTTATTTTTGATGAATTAATAGACATTTCGTTGCACGAGAGATTGCAATTGTTTCAATTTAGTGTGCGATCAAAGATTCCGACGTTTAATTTTGTCATTTTGTGTAGAGACTGAATCATTGGAATCACACTTGAATGATATCTCAACCCTTAAGCAGATCGGACTTAAGGGTTAAGCTGACACGTGTGTTGGCATGCGGTGCTCGTGTCAACTCACATTTGAGTCCGCAGGTACATACACACACAGAGAGGGCGTATTACAAAAATTAAAATCTTGTACACCTTGAAACAATATTATTATGTATAACAATCATGTATCCCACATTTGAGCTTTTCATCGAGTTACACCTAGTTCGCAGCCGAAAAAAGAGGTGTTTTCGTAAAATTTTTTGGGCAATGGGTGCAGATTTTTAACATTTTTTCATAGCAAAGGGTATCGTTTCAAGTATCTTTGACAATTTTTTTTATTAGGAAAAATTTATAAACGACGGAGATACAGTAAATTGCACAGACCGGTGTGCAAAAAAGGTCCTTCGCCATACCAATACCAATACCAACCGTATCATCTAGTCCTTAAACGATGGATTCAATAAAATAATGAGTTTTGAAAAAATGGTTGCCGATTGAAAGTGATCGTCGAAATTTCGATGAAAAAATACTCTATTTTTCTTTATATAAAAACAGTATGCATTGAAAAAAGGTCCTTCGATTAAGGACTGTCTTTTGATATACAAAAAATGTCTGTGAAATTTGAGGCTGATCGGTTTAGTCGTTTTTCAGATATTTGGTCACCGATTCTGAAAACGTCATTCCGAGGAAAAGGCGTTAAGTTTTACGTCAGGTATATACGTAGATAAAAACGCTCATGACTCTCCCGATTTTCAACGGACCGACTTGAAATTTACAGAGAATATTTTTGAAAGGTTATATAAGAAGAATCAAACGAAAAATCCATTATTTCAAAAATTCTTATTAGGTGTAACCCCTTAACACAAGTTTTAGTGATGGCGATCGATACCTTTCTCCTTCTTTTATTTCCCGGGGAATTTGCTCTTTGCGTTCGAAATGGAAAAACTCAACAACTATAACCGGGTTGTAGCGGATCTTGTCAGATGGTGTGATTTGTAGCGTCGGCGGAATTTATCTGACAAAAAACCAATGGAGATTTTTACTTCATTAATACGCATACGCAGAATATAAACTGAAAACAGAGAAATTTTGAAAATCGATGAAATGGTACGTTTTGAAACAAAACGATTGAATTTTCCGAATAAATGGCTACATTTTCTAATGAAAAACGACTTTTTTAATTTACAAAAACATTTAGGGTCAAGTTTTAGACAATAAGGTTAGAAAGATTTGTACCAAACTTCATCAGAATCGGTCGATTAGTTCTTTTGCTGTACGTCACGCCAGTTTTGAAAATGCAGTTTAGGAGACCGTGCCATACCGCCGCCATTTTTAAAGATTAATAAAAAAACATACCACATAACCGCCAAAAGTAGCAATAAAATATACCCCAAGTCTCAAATATGGTGAAGAAATCTTCCCTTCAAAAAAAACCATGAAAATCAGCAAATTTTTTCCTCGCCTAACGGATCTCCCCCTTAACTTGGAACGGTTTGCAAAATTCTGCGTGGTGCCTTATAGTTCACCCAGAAAGAAAAGCGTGTCCCGAGTTTACACACTCAGTTGTATCGTAGTCCTTCGCAAACGTGGGCTTTCTTACGGCTATTCAAACCGAATTCTTACTGCGGTCACCCTGAATTCCCCAATGCCCACGGTATGTTGCGTATGCTCGAGTTACACGCGCCTAACAAATAAGTATATATAATGAATCCTCACATGGATAAGTACACTGTATGCGTACGCCTGCTGGTTTCAATCCCGTGCATTTGCTAAGTTGATTATAATGGGGACGCACGATTGCCTGGCCGGAGCCGTCAAATTCGGTCATATAACGGAAATTCATTACCTGAGGTTTGCGCGCGTTCGTGTATAGCAGGTTTGAACGTATCTGAGGTGAGAGATTGGTATTTATTTTAAGCGAAGATACGCCGCGCTACGATAAATAAAAAATCAAAGTAACCTACGTCTATCAAAGTGGTATTTACTTAAGGATGTTGAGTCCCAAATCGCAAATGATGATAAAATTCTGAAAATTTGGTATGTTTTTGTATGAAGTATTTCAGAGATCGTGTAAAAATTTCACGACAATTAGGAAGCTCGTTATTGAACAATTAACATTCACAAACTAAATGTTGTTTTATGGAAACTGATGTAACTTTGCAATAAGTTTTTTTTTTACCTCTTAATTTTATAATATCTACAATATACTGAATGCAACGGAAACAAAACGAAGTTTATTGATAAATTTTTTTTTATTTCTTTTAAAAATTGTTCTTAACAAAATGTTAATTTTTTAATAACGAGCTTCCTAATCGTCGTAAAATTTTAACACGACCTCTTAAATACTTTATACAAAAACATACCAAATTTTCAGAATTTTTTTATCATTTTTTATTTCAACCCTTAAGGAGGTTGAAGTAATGATGATAGAATTCTGAAAATTTTGTATGTATTTACATGAAGTATTCAGGAGGTCGTGTAAAAATTTCATGACGATTAAGAAGCTATTTATTGAACAATTAACATTAACATGTTTCATAGGGACTCAACATCCTTAAATTTGGATTGGACATTTTTTATAACATATTCAATCGGCTGACCGGATGATTTTTTCATATGTTCCTCCGTTCGTTAATAATAAACGTTTAAAGTTGTTATTTTTGGTCGAAAATCGACCTTTTCTTTAAAAACAGTGCAATTCATGCAATTTTCAAAATATCGAAGAAGTATCACGTGAGTCTGTAGCGTTACCATTATACTAAAAGTACATTTTTTCCATTCTTTACTTTAGATTAATCCACTTACCGGAATCACGTACGCGACCGAGCCGTGCGGAGGCTACAGCCCTGAGATTAAATTATAATGATTACGTTGTTTGTCTATGTTTTTCAATCTAAAAAACTATTTATTGAACAATTACCATTAACATGTTTCATAGGAACTCAACGTCCTTAATGAGCATGAATATATTTCGTTTCAATCAACACGTGTGTCAACTTTGTCAAACAGCCTATGCGACATTAAAGAATGGTTACGGAAACGGATGAAAATTTATCGAAAGAATATAATTGAACGTATTTAAGTTTATTTTCGATGAAAATTATATTTGGTCCAAAGACACGAAATTTGATCTGCAGTTAACGTCTAAGTAAATCCGTCCTGTATTTTGTGTACTTCTTGAAACGTATATTCATAAAGCCTGTACTATACTTTTTGAGAGGGGCGATGCGTTTAGGCGAGGAAAAAATTGGCTGATTTTGTCGATTAAAAAAAAAAGATTTCTTCACCATTTTTGACACTTAGGGTATATTGTATCACTACATAACTAATCGACTGATTCTAATGAAATTTGGTATAAATCTTTTAAACCTTATTGTCTAAATCATGACCCTAGATGTTGTTTGAAAATTATTTAACGAAAGCATTTTTGTTGCAGAATGTAGCCATTTTTTTCGGAAAATTCCATCGTTTTGTTTTGAAGTGTACCATTTTATCGATTTTCCACATTTATTATTTTTTTCATTCATATTCTGAGTATGTCACGCCGTCTGACAACATCCGCCGCAACCCGTTTACTCCGTTTTAGACTATTATACCTCCTCCATTTTCAGGGATTAATTGAAAAACACTAATGTAACAGCCAAAAGTAGTAATGACACATACTCGAAAAGTCTCAACAATGGTGAATAAATCTTACCTTTAAAAACATCATGAAAATCACCATTTTTTTTCTCGCCGCAAGATATCTCCCCCCTTAAACAGTTAGCAATTCGAGTAAAGTTCCGACCACCCCCCCCCCCCCCTCATCGAGCTAAAATTGCGCACAGACCTCCCTTTTAATATTTTGAGACATCCCCGAAAATTATTCTTGGCGACACGCAACTGTGTTTGGGTTTGAGCTTCTTTGCGTTTGGTTGGGTTTGTTTGAGTTCATTCGTTTGGATTCGAGTTTGTTTGGAGAAAACGGAGAGCGCGATAACATACATATGGGACATTCCACGCCATTTCAGCTAGCCCGTGACCCCATACATTTTTGGTTTTCCTGATTTTTTTGTAAAATTGTACCCCATGAAAGGAATATCTACACCAATTTTTAGAATATTATCTTTTTTCTTTCAGGAGTCTAAAAAATGTCGATATCGGAAGTTTTGGAAACGTTCAAACGCTGACAACTCCTGAACTAAATGAAATATCAACAAATGTCACTATATAATTTTTTTTCAATTTGAAGCATACTTTCGTAAAAAAAGATGAAAAATTGATCAATTATCAATTTCAAAGTTGTTCTTCTTCTAAAGTAAAAACTATTTTTTAAAAGATGTTTGCCTATCAATACTTTTTCAAACAAATCTCTAAAATAGAGTTACCGATTCTATGATTTTTAAGACTACTTTCATCGTAGGCCCATTCTTCCTTACATTTTTTTCAAATTACTCGAATGTTTTTTTGAGAAGATTTTTATCATTTTAATCTCCAATAATGCTATTGATGATTTTGTGATTTGCAGTTCGGCATCGTCAACCTGAAACCTTTATTTCTGGGGAATTTAACGAAAAAAAAATATTTTTAATGAAAAACCATTTTTTTTCGTTAAATTCAGCGCAAACAAAAAATAAACCGGCTGAATATTTTTGTGTACCCAGCGATGTCATATATGCACGATTTCATATGTTCGTATACTTCGTGATGCTTATGCACGTCCAGAGGATCTGTTGAGTCTCGGTCAGCTGACACTGATGCTCTCAAATATTTAACGGTTTGGCATCTGTGGAAAATCGATGTGAACGGTAAATCGATATTGATTGCGTTTTACAATCGATTAGTCATTTTTTTGTGTTTTCTAGAATATCCCGCCTAAAATCTAGTGGATGACTCTGCAAAGTGAAAGTGCATATAGGTTGTGCATCAGTATTGCAGTATTACAGTATTGTCACGTCGTGAACATAATACATACGCCCTTTAAAGAATCGATTAACAAAAAGTATAACAGCGCGAAAAGCGACGCGTTTACGACTCGCCTCGCGCCGTTCGATAGTCGATTGCTATATACAAGGTGTCCCATTTTAATCTTACACCTGAATTTTCTCGAAAAATATTGCTCGGACGAACTATTGTATGGAACAAAACTTCTAGGGATTGAAGGGGGACGTTTGAAAAAAATTTATCTGAGGAGCCAAAATTCAAAATGGCGGCGTTACAAAGGCTGACATGTTTTTTTCAAACGGAAACATAACTTTTTCTTATTGCCAAAAAATTTGTCAGCTGACAACTAAAAACTTTTGTTGAAAAAATTTTTTGAGAAAGTTCATAGTTTTCAAGTGAGAACATCATTTTCAATTATTTCAGATGTATCCAGGATTTGGGTGTGTGTGTGTGTGTGTGTGTGTGTGTTTTTCTACCCATCGTTATCAAAGTTCGTCAAGGATTTAAAGAAACACGTTTTTGGGTCTGAAAATGGCACAAACGCTATTAAAATGGAAAAAAACTATTTTTCTTCGATTTCCCTCCAAAATTTTCTCATGAAATATCGTCCAAATTTGAAAAAAAAAAAAAAAAAAAAATTTCAACAAAAAAATTTGATTCTTTTTTGTTCAAGTGGTCATACATTCGAAAATACAACATTGAGCGGCTTGCCGTGAGACATTTAGTCTAATTGTCCCTACCACCGGCATTTGCGTTAGCCAAAGCGTAGGAGGTTGCATGACTGAGTCTGTTGCAGACCATTCGCGTTACCCAGAATACACCGCGTGGAGGTTGTCTGTATAGCATTCCTGGCCCTGAGAAGGGCCGTTTTGTGTGTGTGTGTGTGTGTTACACACACACACCCACACACAAATCCTGGATACATCTGAAATAATTGAAAATGATGTTCTCACTTGAAAACTATGAACTTTATCAAAAAAAATTTTCAACAAAAGTTTTTAGTTTTCAGCTGATAAATTTTTTGGCAATAAAAAAAAGTTATGTTTCCGTTTGAAAAAAAATGTCAGCCTTTGTAACGCCGCCATTTTGAATTTTGGCTCCTCAAATAAATTTTTTTCAAACGTCCCCCTTCAATCCCTAGAAGTTTTGTTCCACACAATAGTTCGTCCGAGCAATATTTTTCGAGAAAATTCAGGTGTAAGATTAAAATGGGACACCCTGTATACATATAGTACTGAGGCGCTGAAAAACCCCGTTATCGGAAAAGATTAAAAGAAGGCCAGTTTTTTAACAGGTGATTCTGTAGGTGCTGCGGGTGCTAAATCCAAGTTGGCTAAAAATCGGGGTGCAGGGTTTTTTTGAGAGAGAAAGGGGGAGGGGGTGAATTGATGTCAAACTACAACCCCTACAAGGTCGGTGCCGTGAGACAAAATGTTCGGAAAAATCCGGGCTTCAGTTTCATCCGCAACGCCGAAATTGTGGAGGTCATTTTGGGGGTGAAAAGGGGGGTGAAATTTTGAAAAATCACTTTTAATTCAATAATGCTTTAGGAAAAATTCATACACTTTTTGTTTAAATGGCAACGTTGTAGTCCTTGAAAAGACTCGTCGAGTATTTGATCATCGCGCTCCGATAATATATTTACCCCCAGAAAAATTGTTCAAAAGCCAAAAAAATGTTAATTGAAGAACTCAAAAACAATCGATTTTTCGCGTGTAGTTTGAATGTACGAAATGTAGAGAATAATTTTGTCTATATTTTTATTTCTATGGGCCACCCTCGTATTTTGATTTTCCAACCTCTCGCGGGCGGTAAAAATTAAAAATGAAGTTCTGGGAAAACGATTGACCGTACGAATTCGCCGCAGTGGAACAATTTGTAACTTGAACGCTCAGCTACATATTTTTCCGAATCGCCAAACTCGTATCTTTTTATTTTCGATCAATAGCTTACCCAGAATTTCATTTTGAGTTTTCAACCCCCGATAAGGATTGGAAAAAGCAAAATTCAAGGGGGGTACAGAGAAAGGAAAATATAGATAACATTATTCTCTACATTTCGTACATTCAAACCTTCCCAGAAAAAACGATTGTTTTTGAGTTATTCAATAAACAATTTTTTTTGTGGTACTTCAACAATTTTTTTGCGGGTGAAGATATTAGCGGAAAGGGATGATCAAATACTCGATCGACGCGTCTTTTCAAGGGCTACAACGTTCCCATTTTAACAGAAAATTAATTTATGATTTTTTGCTAAAGAGTTATCGAATTAAAGCTGATTTTTCAAAATTCTACCCCACTTTCACCCCCAAAATGAACGTCCGTAACTTCGGCGCGGTGCACAAAAATAAAGTCTGGATTTTTCTGAACATTTTGTCTCCCAGCGGTGACTTCGTAGGGGTTGTAGTTTGGCATTAATCCACCTCCATCCTCTTCATCCCCTAAAAAACCCCTACACCCCGATTTTTAGGCAAATTTGGATTTAGCACCTGCGGCACCTACAAAATCATCTGTCAAAAATTAGCCTCCCTCAAATTTTGTCCGATTCCAATATACAGCCCGACTGTACTAATATATGTTACAGAGTGAGGCGTTTTGACAGCTCTAATCTTTAGTCATGGGTAGAGCGTTTCTAAGAGTGGGAGAAACGGCCCTTTTTCAGGCGGATAAAAGATGTAACGAAGGTTCTCTATGTCGCAAATTTCCGGTTCAAAGAATTAATCTCCGTTCTCCGTGTTTCATATTCAAACCTCAAAATTTCTTCGCAATTGGGAATAGGACGACAAGCAATATTGATCTCATACTTTACCCTGGAAAGAATCAAAATGCGAAAGCATGGAATCGTCTAGCAATTAACATTTAGTTTATGATTTGGAAAAAAGAAGAGAAAAAAGAACAGAAAACCAATTGGTAAGTACATGTGTCCCATATTCAGATAACATAATATGTAACATAACTAGTCGCACGTAAGCAAAATTTGTGGTTATGTAGCTTTCCGCGAGGTTATACCGCATCGGCGTGCAGTCTTTTTCTTACTTATATATATTGAAAATGTGCTCGGAGGGTTACATTCTTTACTAATATATCAAATTATTGCAGACGGGGATCGAGTCACCAAAAAATTATGATAATATCTGGTCAGTATATGGGTGAATAAAAAAGAGTTCTCACGTACGTGTTTAATTGAAACCTTGTGTCCTAGCATAGGTACATAACACAAACAGCTGTCCGAAAATTGGTACATTTAGTACTATTGAACAATTAAATGTATAAAGATAAAAATATTTAACTTTCCGGCATTTCATGAATGTGGTTGGAAAACTAGTACTTACGAGCTTGCCGTTAGATCCGGTCATTTTTTTAAACGGTCCATAAACGAATAATAAGTCCCACAATCTATGGATGCTCTTAACCATCCGAGCCATGGTACCTTAGGCACTGGAAAGCCCAAAAATATATATTTGTCTTAGATCAACTAAAAACAGTCAACTTTGTATATTTTTGAAGAATGCAAAGCTAAAATCTTGCAGCGATCGGAGACATCGAAAATCTCAAACTTCTAGATATGGAGCAACCTGTCCATAAATATTTCTCACATCAAACGCAGGCAATAAAAAGATTATATTTCCATGGATATACATGTTTAATTGCAAATTAAAGAATTTGCTTCTGTATACCAAGAAATATAAATTTGTCAATTTTTCCGATCTTCGTGAAGAAATCCATGTTTTTGGCTTCGCAGGCTCTCAAGATGAAAAATGATAACTGTTTTTAGTCGAAAAGCAAACATATGTATTTGTCTTACAGTAACTAAAAAACGATCAATATTGAATTCAACAATTGTTATTCAATTGTTGTCCAATTTAATTGTTTACTTACAGTAACTGAAAACGATCAACAGTGAATTTGAAATTCACTTCTCGTTGGACTGAAGCTTAAGGAATGTATTACGTCCAAAGACGTTTAGAGAAGATATATATATTTTTCGTATATATTTTATAGAGGTATAAGCGTCGAGAGGTAAACGTTTACTCTTTTGGTTGACAATCCTTTGACAATCTGGAGCGGTGTCGTCGCTTTACAGTCTCGCATTGTTATTTTCGCTGACAATTTCTTTCAACACACCCACGCGTACTGTCGCCCTCTTTCAGAGGAGATCCTATTGCGGATAAACAACAAATGGAACTTCGAAATAGTTAGTCGTTTGACCCCTTTTAATTATAAAACACAATGTAGTTATGAGTTTGACAATTCTGCCGAATCACACTCTTCTACAGAAGACCCGGATTTCGGACAGCGTAACGACGTGCAAAAATGTTGATTGAGACTGAGCTGTTTATCGTTGTGGCAAAGGGTTTGTATAAGAGCGAGATGACTTGCCAGGAGGGCTGCTCTCTTCATTTTGGCATTCAGAAGGTGAATATTTTCTGCCTTGTTGCCGAGATATTTGACCCCTTCTGAGAGATAATCAAAGTTGGATATTTTGGAATTTTCGAATGTCGCTTTGCTCATCTCTACAATAGGGCTCGCAGCTCCGGCCGGAAAACTTTTATTACTGCTTTTGTGCAGAACGGAAAAAATAGCGACACGAAAATACGTGGACTTGATATTGTGCGCAGTTGATACACAAGGAAAAAGCATATCTTCGCTATGGTTATGTGATGCACGTATTTACGGAGTGTGAGAAGCAATCAAATTTTGGTTGGTATTTTCGAACGCTTACATTTTTGGTTGCGGTATAAAAAAAATAGAAATAGCAGGTTCTATTGCTCCTCGCACGTGTACGATTATGTGTTCTGGTCAAAAGAAATCGAAGAATAACGTCGTATAGAACAAATAAATTATCTTTTCCCTTCCAAAAAGATATGAAATCTGATGGCGTTGTGTTGTAGGTCGCTGAATTCGTCTTAAAATCGGTACTAATGTCATCAAAAAAAAGACGGCTCCATTTAAAAAAGTGGAGTTGACCTTGACGTAGCTTCAGCGCCTCTACCGATAAAAAAATAGGGTGGTCCAGTATGACGGCCTTCTCGAATGCTGAAACATTTGTCTGAAATATTTCTAGATATGATCAATAGTTTGAGTGCTATTGCTCTGTAACACTTTATTTGGCTCACCCTGTATGTATATGTTATGTTTGAAAAATCTATAGCATGATATTCGATGAAAGTCACAACTATATAAACAGAATATAAAAACTCATTACCACAATGAAATAAACTAATTGATAGTTTGTGTGATATAACAAATAATTATAGGAATTTATTTGGTCTCGTATGCCATATCCACGAGTAAGATGCTACAAGCACTCGGTAGCACAGGGGCAGCATGCGTAGCTATATGTAGTAGGTTGTGGGTTCGATCCGACATGTCGGAAAAAAATGATTCGTCAAAATTAATAGTTGGTGTTTATAAATTACTAAGGAAAGATGAACATAATGCAGTTTCACACTGTAAACCAATCATGTTACAGAACTTTTAGGAAAAAATAATGGATCATACGTGCTTTTTTACTATTCGAACCGATGGAAATGCAGATTTGAACTGTAAAAAAATCATAATGATCACCGCGATAAAATAAACTGTCGAATTTACAAAATCAATATAAAATATTCGCGGTACTCAATGCGTAAAATATAGGGAGGACCTTAAAAAAAAAGTTAGATTAGACTGGTAATCACTGATTTGAACCATAAAATTCTTCAACAAGCAAATGTTAAAAATAAGTTTAAATTCTATTGAAATTTGGTATTGTCTTCTGAAAAATGTGGTGTGAGTTTAAATTAAAAACTGCAGTGTACACCTTGCAAACTATATGGTAGCTCGATATTATTTAATACGTACAGATCTAATTTTTACAGAGAAAATTGTCATTTTTTAACAAATCGGGCAAAGCATATTTTGATAACGGGTTGTTGAATACTAATACGGATATTTGAATTTATTAGTGTGATTACATGAAAAAAATTTCAAAGCGCTCAGTAGAAGTTACAGCCGACATTGCGCGGTACACCGCGTGTACCTCGAATTTTTACAATGTACACTGTAAACGCGTGGACGCGTTAGCCACCACGAACGTGAAGGTTACGTCTACGTAAGCGCTGCACGACTCGCAGTGTGTACCCTAAATTTTTACAATGCGCCTAAACCAACAAAGAAAAATTTTATCGCGTGGTCGCCCTCAGTCTTGACATCTACTCAGTGCTCTTTTGGATCTCGTGGTGTCAAGTTCTGCGCAGTGTCTTCGAGAAACGACAATTATTTATAATCAATGTGAAAACGAACACACACACAGTGAACAAGGACAAACTGTTAGTGAAGAAAAAGTGCCGTGAAAGATTTGTTGCTGTTGGAAAGAGGACGAAAAAACGAAGTGGGTATTGTATTTGTACTTTTCCATCTCGCTTTCAAGTATACATTTTGTCTTGTGCGACTTTTGTCTTTTATATAATGCCCGTACACGTTGATTTATTGGAACTTTGCGATTAGTTTAACACGCTTGTTTATTTATTTGATAACGATCTGAGAGCGGGACAAAGGGCGAGGAAGGAATAATAGAATACTAGACAAAGCGCATGGGGATTCGACCCCCCCCCCCCCCATTCTATTTCACAGTGTAAAAAGTTATCAATGAAGTGGTTCATTTTATAACATTTTTAAATGTAAAAATTCGTGGGTCCGCTCGTTTACTTTTAACAGTTTCACATAGTAAAAATTCGCGAGTTGGTCCATCTACTGTTTACAGTTTCACGTTGTAAAAATTCGTGAGTCGGTTCATCTACTGTTCACAGTTTCACACTGCGAAAATTTATCGATCCCTAAGCATAAACTCAATAGTCATACAGTTCTTTGTGTGAAACGTGGCGTGCACTTTTTGGAGTTTTACGCAGCAAATATCGAAGTTTTTGTACTGAGAGGCGCTATTGATGTGAGACACAGTACATTTTGATGGGATTTCCATCAAAATTTACAGGATTTTTTTTTCCGTGCACTGCCAACATAAAGTATTCATTTTTAATAGGATCTCTTTAAGGAGTAAGGCCACTGTAACGGCCCAAAAAAAAAGGTTTTTTCACTAATTTTTTGCTCCCGAAATTGAAGGTATGTGAAAAAAAACTTTTAATGGTGTTATCGGGCATACATTAAACTTTATTATAAAATTTTTTTACAGTAAAAAAAAACAAAATGGCGGTTCCACAGCTATCTTCCCGGGACATGTTTTGCTTCCGGGGCTCCGCGGCACGCAGCACCACTGGTGCACTTTTGAATCTAGAACAAAAAAAAAAAACCATTAATCTAGAGGGCTAAAGCTAGAGAATGTCGATCGGATTTTAAAAAGTATCAATTTTTGTGGATTTGGCGTGCGTTTGAAAAAAAAATTGATTTTTGACGAAAAAAACGGCAAGTTTTTTGTTAATAAAAAATCAATAAATAAAGTTCTTGAAAATTCCGATCGGCATTCTCAAGATAATGTAAATGTTCACATCTGGTTAAAATTTCAAGTAAAAAAAATGAAAATTGTTCGAGTTATGCTGCGTGCCATTTTGAAAAACCATGTTTCGAGAAAAACGCGTTTAAAGTTTTGCGAATAGTTTTTTATTGGAAAAAATTAAAAAAAGAAGTTAAAAAAAATCTTTACCGTTAGTCTGCAATCCCAGCACCATACATTTGTCCTTCGATAGCCAAATTTTCGTCTTCTTCGTCTTTCCTGGTTGATTTTTGGAGCGCGCGCACTTTTGGCCGCGTCGCTCAGAGATGTCTCCGCGTGCGTGATGCGTTTGGCGTCGGCTTCGATGCAGAAATTATATAACTGTACACCAATTTCCACCTCCAACATCTTGAATATTTGCAAGACGTTGGTAAGGCCGCCATTGAATATGCAAACAGCGATATCCGTCGCAATATCTAGTACAGTTTTTCCGCTTGAGGATGATTTGGGGGCCAAACTCCAAACGGTAGCGTTGAAACTTTCGTTATTGTTTTGAGTATAGGCCCCCAAGCAACGCTCCAGCAACTCGTCCCGGCTCAATTCCATGTAGATGGGTTTGATGGCTCGATAAACCTCCTCACTCATTGGCTGATTGTGATGATACGCATCCAAGGCATTTTCTGCTTTCGCTTTCTTCCAACTGCACCAATTCTCCGAACATTTTTCGTGCTGAGGCTTTTCATCCGTTGACATTTTGTGAAAAAGGGTTGCCCAGATCTCATTTTTCATATTTTTGATGGAATCGGAATTTCGACGGATTGCTAAGCCGTAATAAATGCTTAGTTCGTCAATCAATTTGGCAGTGAGTTTTCCTCTTCCCCCGAGACCTTTTGTTCCTTTTTTTAAGTTTCTCAATCGAGTGCCCATTCTTTTTTGCACGTGATCTATGCACTCTTTTTTTTTAACATCAACATTTTCATAAGGCTTCGAATCCACGATGCCTTTGAAAGCTTTGGAATCGCCATCTCCGATATAATTGCAGTCGTTTCGGAGCAAGTTTTGACACGCTTGGCGGCGACCTTCATTTCCTAAGGACAACAAATTTTTTTTCGCACAGGACCTTTTTTTTCTTATTCTAGAGGGTTTAAACTATTTTTTAAGCCAATAAAAAAAAATCAATTTTTCAAAAAATTTACAGTGGCCTTACCCCTTAAATAAAATAAGTTTTTTCCTTGTCTCACGGCCACTACCTCTCCATTTTATTCCAAATGTATTTTTTAAATTTGTTTCAGCTATTTTTTCCAAATATTAAATATATTCAAATTAAATAAATAAAGATTCGATTTGAATAAATATTAACTTGCTTGCAATATATGTATTGCAAATTCAAGTGTACAATATGCATTAGGATCGTACAATTTTGAGCTCTATTTTTTTTCCTTTTTCTCACCAGCCAGTGACATGCGCGAAAAAAAAATTGTCGCGGAAGCTGCGAGCGATCAAACTATTTTTAAGGTCGCTCAAGCCTCTAAAAAGGTCAAATTTTCATCAAAAAGACAATTTTTCTCGTCCGCTTCTTACCCCTGAATTTTACACTTTATATTTTTTTAATTAACCTCGCGAAAGCTCTAGCTGTCCAATGAATATTTAGTAGGCGTTCAAGAGCTTGGAAGTTTCCAATTTTCGCCAATTTTTTTTTACTCACTCACTCACTCGTAAAGTTGTCGCTTTGTAAAATTTTCAAAACAATCAATTCTTTTTCATTAGAAACAGATTTTTCAAATTTACCTCACACTTCTAACCCAAGAATTATAATATTTGTTCTCATAAAATAACTCTTTAAAGGTCTTGTCCGTCAACAAAATTATAGGACGTTTTATTCGTAAAACTGAAATGGCAGCCGTTTTCCGTGCATCGCAATGCGTCCCACAGTTGGTCACGATAGTCAACCTGCGGACCAATCGTAGCTGTGGGATAATGGGACGCAATAAAAAAATTTGATTCCCCAAAAAATGTAGTTGATTGCAATTTTAAAAAGCATCAAATAAACACATCTAATTAATGTCATAAGAATTTTTAGGTCAGTGCATGCGTAGGCCAAATCTTTTTTTCGAAAAATATTTCAACAGATCAGGGAATACCGAATTACGATACAAAATCATTGTGGTAGAGCTCTAAATGAAGTATTTAATTTTACTTTGAATTTATGAAATGTTCTATGCATATAGAATGCACTTGGATTGACAGTGTATATTGAAAACAAATAAAGATTTATTTGAATCGAACCATTATTTATTCAATTAAAATATATTTAATATTCAAAACGAATAGCTGAAACAAATTAAGACAAATTACTCAATCCAGAACCTTTTTGATTCAAAAAGATGCTATTTAAATTTAATATTTTTTTGGCCGCGTGCGGTTGGTTGTCGAATTGTTTCGTTCAACAAGACAGTATGCAGCACAGTATGCATTGACGGTTTCGGCTCGATCAAGTCAAGGTTTGTCGATCGATGAGAATCGAGTTCTCAAGATATCAAGCGATTTCTTGGTCCAAGCATATTGTAACAGATCTTTGAAATTGGCGCTCAATACTCATTGTCCACTCAGTCAGTAGACTGGATGACATTTGTGGCCGTTTCGAAGACAAATAAAACTCGATGTATCGAAACCATATCACTCCGTACCGTTACTCACGATATGTTTTTTTGAGGTTCACAAATTTGTACAACCAGCGACGCCGTATACACTCTCCATCCTAATTTCTTGTATAGTTCATAGAGTTCATGCACGCCCAAGGTAAGCATAGCTGTCCAGACTCCGCAGGACGTTGAAGTATACTCATTGGGTTAAGTGAGAGAATGCTGTCGGATATTTAGCAGATGAGGATGTGCGGAAAATCAATATCAATGAAAAATTTCAATCTATTCCATCGCGGAGTTTCGAAAACTCATCCGACCACACTTCCCCATGGCATGCGACGATTCGGTAGTTGACGTTGCATGCGACAATAGCGTGCTGCCAGCGTCGCGTAGTCGTCTCTAAGTATGGATGATTGGAGCTTGGCGCGTACTTTGTGTACTTATTTATCGGCATTTTTATATACGATAGAATTTATATACAATAGATTTATTAGATTTAGATTTCATTAGATTTTAGATTTAGATAGATATAGATTTAGATTATCTATCTATACGATAGATTTTATATACCATCGATAGAACGCGAACATTTACGGGGCGAGAACGAACAGAACCTGCCAGTCGAACACTGCGACAAAATCGGGATGTGTCAATTTAACTTGGAACATCTTGCAACATTCTGTGAGGTTGCCATGTAGTTTGCTCGAAAAGGAGCGTGTCCCAAGTTCACATACTCGGTTTTATCGTAGTCTCTCGCAACCGCGCGCATTCTTACGGTCATTCATTCTCAATTCTTACTGCGGTTAGCCTCAGCCTCCAACGCTCGCGGTATGTTTTGTATGATCGAGTTGCAGGCTAGTTGCAAAACCGTATATATAAGTACTTACATAGATGAGTACACTGCATGCATACACCCCAGAATTTAATCCCGCGAACTTGTGCAGTGTATTATTATGTGGACACACGGTTTCCTGGCAGAAGCTGCTGAATTCGGTCAAATAACGGAAATTCATTGCCCGAGGTTTCCGCGCGGTCGAATATAGCAGGTATTAACGTATCGCAGGCGAGAGATTGGCATTTATTTTAACTGAAGCCAGGCCACGCTACGACAAATAAAATAATAAAGTAACGTGCGTCCATTAAGTTGATATATACTTAAGACCGTATTCTAGGCTGGACACTCATTTTCAAGGTGATTTTTGGGAATTCCATTAAGAGAAAGCGTTGAAACCATAGTGTTAGTATTTCACAGTTATATTTATACATATTTGAATCAACATCTTAAATTTGTTCAAAGAATTTATTCGAAATTGTGCATGACATCTGATGTTGCGCAGGTCATGTTGCGAAATTTTTCATCGTCAGGCGCTGTGATTGCGGCCGTCCTTGTCATCTGAAACAAACGTTTGTTTTTAAATTATATTCTCTATGAATGGAATGATTTGAGAACATTTAAGATGTTACTTCAAATATGTATGAATGTAACTGTGAAATGCTAACACTGTAGATTTCACCGTGTCTTTAAACGTACTTTCCAAAAAATCACCTTCGGAATGGGTGTTCACACTAGAATACGGCCTTAACGAGCATGGATATGTTTCGTTGCAGTATACATGTGTGACGAGATTAACAAATAGCCTTGGTGACATTAAAGAATGATTATGAAATCGGATAGAATAGTTATTCGATGAAGGAACGAATATGATTGATTGCATCTTATTTCGTTTTCGAAGATTTTTTTTCTATAGAATATTCATCGCCCGGAAATACAATTTTCCTTCGTATTCCAAATAATAGCAATAATAATGGCGCCTCCGAAGTTGATCCATCCGTTTCCTTCTTGATACGTACAGCCAGAATGGATTAACTATACTTTTTGAGCAATTTGCTATTCCCTTGATCGCTCAATTTTCACAACAGAGAACTTGCCGTCGACCTCCCGTTTTTATCTTGTGGATATTTTATTCGTTTCACGCGAGTTTAGTTGAGAGCACCATTTGACGGGCCCCTGAATCTTTAGCGATGAATCTACTCGCATTGTCCAAACGCTATGGAGTCTGGATGAAGTTTCGGGCCATTCTCAGCAGAAAAAGACTCAAAATATCCCGGTCCTAATGTAGTTGTGCTGTCTTTTTGTGATCCGATTTTTCGGAATCGAATCGAAAATTGGTGCGAATAGCAAATCCATATTGATTGCATTTAGGATTTTATAATTTTTTAAATGTGTGTTTTCTAGAATTTGTCGCCTTCAATCTCGTGGATCGTTCGTGTCAATGAAAAGTGCATATATCACTGCCAATAAAATATTTAATTTGAATAGGATCTATTTAAATCAAATAAGGTTTTTACTTACCTCACGGTCTACTACGATCCTATTTATTTAAATTGTAATGTTTTATTTGTTCCAGATATTCTTGTTAAGTATTATATAAAGGGTGTCTCAAAAAGACCTGAAGTTTTAAATTGTGCGCAATTTTTTGTGGCGAATATAGACTACTAATCTTTGACAACTGGCATCAGGAAGTATTGAGGCTTAGTCATGGAGAATTGGAGGTTGAACGAACTTACCTTAATTGAAGTTCGACTGTAGTTGTATGAGCTGTCTCGTCCGAATATACCAACACGTAGTCACGCTAGTTGTACTAGCTATTGCCACAGTTTAGTTTTAAAAAACAATATCGCATCTAGGTGGCCCTCCGTATTCGGATCTTCGCCATTATATTTTAAAGCCCTTAAAGCGCAGTTTCTGCATAAGTGGGGCTTGGGTAAAGAGTTGCCGAATTTCTGGGAGGGTGATGATATATTCGGACGAGAAAACTTATAAAATTACAGTCGAACTTCACTTAAGGGGCTACACCAGTGTGACACTTAAAAAAAATGATTTTTTTTTTGCCTTTTTCGACAGTTTATACTTTCACGAAAATATCCTGTAAAAATTTGAAGGCCGTATCTCTAATACTCTCCGAATGGCAGCCTTCCAAAGAGCAACCGCTCGTAGGTATAAAATGCTCCAGTTAAATGAGACTTTTCAAATTTGCTGACATTGTAATTCAAAGAGCAATTATCCGATTGACTTGAAATTTGAACTGATCGCTCTTGAATATTTTTACTCTAAAATGACGTAGGATATTTCTGACTGGATGAAAATTGACGATGTGGCATTGAAAATAACGACCATTTTATAGGCAAGAAAACAGACTTTTTCATAACTACGCCATTTTGTTAGTTTTTGATATTTTTCGAAAATCCTACGTCATTATACAGGTAATTCCTCTATAATGACGGTTCCAGTTTAACGACATTTGTTTCCTTTTTCGGTTTTGGCTACTCAGTCGGGCGGAAACATGTCAGCCGTGGAGGAACTTTTTTTTGGCGCCTCCGAAGGCAGCGCATAAGTCGCTTGGACCTCAATATTTTTCTATGCAAAAATGATGTAATATAGGTCAAATGTAGTCAAATATTTTCTTAATTTTTCGAAACATTTAATTGAGTACTTTTCTTCCAAAAAATGCCCGAAAATCACCCAACCTTTCAGCGTTCACGCTGAAGGTATGTTCCCCTTAAGATATGTTCGTTCAACCTCCAATTGTATTTCGCTGTGTCGTCCTCTATATCAACACGTAGTTGTTCAAAGCATGTGGCGATATTAGTCTATGACCTCCCAAAGGCCTTTTATCTCTCACGCACGTTGGGTACAAATTTTTATTTGATTAAAAAGGATAACTTGACTCTAAACATCGTTAATAATTGCGGAAGCGAAGTTAGCTGCCTGGAGCATAGGCCGATAATAGAACCGGCTGAACACGCTCGAATTTTTCGTCCATCCCGCCGCCCTTCAGATTACCTCGATATTTACCCCTTTGTCAGCTGCAAATGATGTAGTCGCATGTCGAGTGCTATGTGCGCTGAATATTTTGGTATCGACACCCGCTTTTTTAAGCGTTTCCTTTACCCACCGAACGATCGTTTGCGATGACGCTTGTCCGTGAGGTCTTCTAAATGTAATCGACATATTGGATCCCGTTCGGTGCAGCTTTGTGGTTTCATGAATGTATTGCTGGAGAGTGGACGCAGTACACAGCGCTGGTTTTCCTTGAAAAAGGGTAAATTCAAAAGGGGCTCACTCCTATAGGTCGTCCGGACGTTCTCGTGCGATCCGGTATTTTTATTTGAGCCACCGTCCCCGTTATCGTGATATTTTCCGTTTTGATCAGCGACAGTGTATGGACGCGCTGTGCGGTAGTCAAGGCAAGCAATGTCACTAATTTTGTCGCGAGGTTTTCCAGTGATAACTCCGTGATGGGATATACTGTTGCTAGGTATTTTAGGACTGGATCTGGATCCCAGTTCAGCGGATATTTTGGCGTTTGCGGTTTCGCTACTTTTGAAGAACCCTAGGATTCTTGGATCTTTTCCCTGCTCATTTGACGATAGGAGGGAAATTTCCGATTTGTATATATTCAGCGTACTATACGATCTTACTTTCCTGGCGAGGGATGTAAAGAATTGTAGCGCTCGAGAAACGGAGTAGTCGAACGGAGAAACTTTTTCTTATTGACAACATATCCATCATAGTAGCAGCGCTTTGTTGTATTGCCTGACGGTTCCCTCCGACAGAAATTCTATCATAATGATCGATGCTTTATCCGGCACACCATGTAGCGTAAACGCTTGCCTGATAAGCGAGCGGCAACCAGGATAAGCGTTGTGTCCAGTGGGTGTGAGCCTTTGAGAGGGCGGGTAAGCAAGTTCTGGTGTGGCTTTAGAATGATTTTTTCCGATACTATTAATACCATCGAAAATGGGGGAAAGGCGTAAAAGTAATAGTCCGACCATGAAACAGTAAGCGCATCTATTGCGATCGCGTTCGGATTTGATGCTATGATATAAACTTCCGACATTTTGCGCCTACGTATGACGCAAAGAGGTCTACGTCAAATTTGCCGAGTTTTTATCGTATTTTATTAAATGCCCAATCACCTAGTTCCCATTCTGTTTCTCGGGATACGATTCTCGACTCTTTATCGGATTCTGTATTGCCTTTAGAACAGACATATGAGGCAAAAATCCACATTCCGCGCTCCTCACACCATTTCTAGATGCTTTTACACAAGTTGCTAAGTTTCGGGTACTGCACGCTTCCCATCCTATTGTGTGTGCTATCGCTGTAGTATTGTCGATCCTGAGCAGGATTTCGCACCCTCGATTTTAACTTGCAAAGCATTTGAGGCCGTAAAAGGTTGCTAGAAATTCCAAAAAATTTATATGGTACTCTTGCTCGGTCAAGTTCCACCACCCACGGGCTTTTTTCCCCTTGCAGAATGCTCCCCACCCAGAGCGAGACGCGTCCGTAAATATTTCTATCTCGAATTTATATGACCTAATAGGGTTGCTTACTGACATAACATTTCTGGTCCACCAATCTAAGTCTGGTTTTAGACTATTCTTGAGGCTATATTCATCAAAGTCATCATCTACTTTCTTGAGTGCCCTGAACATTTCGCGTTCGTATTCTTCGGTATATAGCCACCCATAGCTAACAGCTGAATTTGCTGCTACAAGAACTCCGATGAACTGAGCGAAATCTCGAATCTTACATCTTTTCTGATTTTGGGAGGACGACGCTAGTTTTAGAATCGATTCCTGTTTCTTTTGAGTTAATGAAACTGCCATTTTCTGAGAGTTAAAGATGAAGCCCAGGTATTGACATTCGTGGCTTGGTGTTAATCGGCATTTATCACGGTTTAGTATGGACCCTAGTGATGAAAAATATGATTCGCCCATTCCACATTCTTTAAGCATTCAACTTCGGACTTCGATATTAGCAGGATGTCATCTATATGTACCACTGATATAAAACCGTTTTCCCTTAAATACTGGACTATAGGCTTTAACAGTTTTGTAAAGACGTATGATGCAGTGCACAATCCGAAGGGCAGGCAGGTGAGTTAAAACATTGTTCCTTTATAGCTAAGTCGCAAGAACTTTCTGTGTTTCTGCGCGACCGGGATCAGGAAATATGCGTCTTTCAAATCGTTTGATGTCAGGAACCAATTTTCTGACAATAGTCGGAGGACCGTTTGTCTACCTTCCATCTTAAACTGGCAAGGTGATATAACCCAATTCAAGGTGCGAAAATTCAAGATGAACCTTCGATCCCCTGACGATTTATCCGCTTAAAAATACGACGATTGAAATTGCCCTTCAGATGGCTCGCAGGAGGAAATAGCTCCTCTTTTTTGTAAGTCATTTACGGCTTTGTCCAGATGGATTTGCTCATGTAGCGACCAACTTAGGCTCACTGGGAGCATTATTTTGGTAAACCTCAGAGGTAAAGGGAATTTTATACCCCTTAACGCATCCCAGAGCGAAGCAATTGGACGTATGTTTCACTCACGCTCGCATAAATCGTTGAAGCGGCCCCGCGATTCGACTCACCTCTATTTCCGGGGCCCGTTCTTCTGTTGGGAGGGATGATACCGAAGCTTTTGCCTCTCCTGTCGGAAATTCTGTTAGTTTCTCCTGGAGAGGCCCCTCAAGTTTAAATTTTGTGACGCCCCGCTGTACCGACACCTCCCGCCCTGAGGGGGCCTGGATGCTGCTGGCTGGGCTTTTTGAGTCTCAGGCGTTGGTTTCCCGGTCTTTGCCGAGTCCTAGCCCGATTTTTCTACTGCTTTGTCCGCTCTAAGCTTGTCTGCAAAGCCTTCGCCAAATAGTGAGGTGTTCCCTGCGCCATCGTACGCAATCGCTTTTATCACGGGGTTCAGACCTGGGACAATGAGCGATCTTCTTGTCAGTGATACCTCGTGGTATAAGTCTGTAAAAAATGTCCTGTATCACTCAGAAGAATGAACAGTTGCGCCATGCGATGGCTCTCGTCAGCTTTCTCCTGTTTGAGCATCTAAGTTAAACAGAGCCCAATAGCTGTTAGCCCAGTACTCAATTGGGTCTGAGCAGTTGTCTAATATGAGTCCTTTTGAGTAGCTGGAACGCTCAAAGCTAATTTTACTTCGGGGTTGAGTCCTGGTGCTTTCAGGACTGCACAGTTCTCCGCCGACAGTTTCTTTTTTATCAGCTCCTGTGCAATATTCTTTAATAAGCCCGATTTAATAATTTTAGACCAGTTTTCAGCAACTGCTGAGTTGATAGGCGGGCCAGGTTGGTCCGTTTTCGTGGGGTCTCCTCCGCGAAGAGCGAGAACTGCTTGGTCGAGGACGTCCTCCGTAGATGCCTCGATTTTAACGCCCTCGAGGTCCAGCGCTTTGATACAAGTATTTTTAGCGCCTTGGTCCTTTGAGGTTTTCTCGTTATCGTTCTCCAGCGTTCTCGGATGGGTCAGATTATTCCCTGTGTGAAAGATAGCAAGTTTTAACCTACCTATAAGCACGACATGACATTTCTCACTCGAAGGCTCACCGTCCTTGCCAGTAAGATGACCACGAGGTGACACGCCTCGCGGGCTTATGCTCGCCCTCGTCAAGATAATCGCGAGTACTTTTTGGAGTTCCGACACCCTCGATGCTCATACTCCGGAAGTTTGACGTTTGTCTCCAGTCCAGTCTGGAACGACCACGGTGTAACAGGCCTCTCGGGCTATGCTCACCATCGTCATAGACATAATTGTGCCTTGAGGAACTCGCTCGGGATATGCTACGAGGTTCACGATGTCTTCTAGACGTCCAATTTTCTTTTTCGGATTTCGAAGAATTCGCCCGCTCGCGACGGTAACTTCGCTTCTTTGGCGGCGAGGTACCGCGTTCTGACCTCATTGTTCAATAGATGGTTCAATTTCTCCAGGGTATCCTTACCCCCGGCCGGAATCCTTTTTCCTTTCTTACTTTTTCCCGACATAATCTATATTTTATATAATTAAGATGTTAGACCAAAAAAATTCGACGTGTGATGTTAGACGCATAGAAAAGCATAATGGCGAAGATCCGCATACCACCGAGATGCGATATTGTTTTTCTAAACCCAACTGCGGCAATAGGTAGTACAACTAGCGTGACTACGTGTTGATGTGGAGGACGCGACAGCAAAATATTATACAATTAGACGACCGAGCAACGCATAGAAAGTATTATTTGCTGCATTATTACTGCATAGTTATTGCAGACGAAGTTTCGTGATCGTATTATCTCGCGCCACGGTGATATGAATTGGCCACAAAGATTGTGCGATTTCATACCATTGGACTTCATTCTTTGCGTTTTTTTAAAAGGAAAAGTGTATCCAAATTATCCACAGTCCATTCTGGAGCTCAAGGAAGCGATTGGACTCACCATTTATGAAATCAGTCTGCAGTTATGCCAAAATGTTATTGAAAATTTTGTCAAAAGAGTTAATGTTTTCAAATAGGGACAAAACGGCCATTCATCGGATATTGTGTTCCGCACATAACCTCCATGTTTGTACCTTATATTAAAATAAAAATATTCGTACTTTTCAAATAATTAATACGTTTTATTGATACATTAACATTCCAGGTCATTTTGAGACACCCTACATATGCAAATCAAATTAATAAAGATTTGATTCGAATAAATATTTACTTGTTTATAATATACACTGCAAATAAAAGTGTACTGTCTGCATAGAATACTTCGTAAATTTAAAACAAAATAAAATATTTAATTTAGAGTTCGACCACGTTGATGTATCCTAATTCCCCATTCCTTGGCCTTCTGAAATGATTTTTTTCGTAGGAAATACTTCGCCCAGCCATGGAATCGGACCTACAACCTCCCTACCTTTCGCTACGCACGCTGCTTCTACGCTACCAAATGTCTGTAGCATTTGGGTCGCAGATATGGCATAAGACACCAAATGAATTCCTATCATTATTTGTCGTATCACATAAATTATATCAATTAGGTAACGTCATCGTGATAATTAGAGAAGTTATCAAATATCACGCTATAGATTTTTCAAACATAACCTATTTAAATATTTACAGTGTGTATCATTTAACGTGACCACCCCAAATATCTCCATTGCTTTTAGAGTGACAAAAAAATGTCACGAGGTAATTTGATTGATTTCGAAGGGCTGATACAGTGGTGAAAATTTCATTTTTGTCAAGGTCATAGTAGTTTTTGCCTCCTCAAGGTCATCAATGGTTTTTCAAATGGGAACATGCTTTTTTTTATTAAGACATTGTAGCTGATATTCAGACGAATCTAACGACCTATGATGACCTTGAGAACGCAAAAACTATGACCTTGACAAAAATGAATTTTTCACCACTCTATCAGCTCTTTGGAATCAATCAAATTACCTGCGGACATTTTTTCATCACTCTAAAAGCAACGGAGATATTTGGGGTGGTCACATAAAATGGTCCACTCTGTATATCAGGAGTGGCCAAACTTTTGAAGTCCACGGTCGACACGACGATTCAAAATGTCCCTGGCGGTCTACCGCCGACAACAGGTTCAAACCCAAACGAACCCAAACATATTTATTTTATGAAAAATTTTAAAACTAGTTTTACAAAGCTTTCACAGAAAATGCCTGATCAATGAAATGACCGGTCGACCGTGGTCGACTAGTCGCCCGCGCTCCACGTGTTGGCCACCCCTACTGCATATATGAACATATATTATTCCACGCTTTTTCCTTCTCTCTATCCCTAACAAAGGTTGGTCAATAGCTTGATTCAAATAAGTAGTTGTTGCAATAAAGGCAGCCCGTTTGGCAACAATTTAAGTGCAATCAATTCAATCAAATAGAAAAATGTTTGATGCGACGAAAATTATATTTAGTTCAGATACCGGATTCAACTAAATTGTTTTCTGAGCAGATAAAGCTGAATCGTAGGTTTATTAGAGATAAATAAAATGTTCAGTTGTTAGATGATATTAAATAGATCTTGGTTTGAATAAATACATATATTTAAAATAAATAATTCGAATAATAAAATGCAATACGAAGAATTTAATTAACGAAAATATAGTTCATTCGAATAAAGAAAACCAATAGACGCGTCTAGTTAGTAAAAATATAATTTTTCGGACAGTACGGCATCGTTTGACCGAAAACAACGTTTCGCGAGTTTCATTGTACGGTGCCCGTTCGTTCTGCTCCATGCCACTAGTACGTCGGCTCTTGATTTATCCATAAAACAAGTAACATTTTACGACACAATACTTATTTCCATCCAATTATCCAAGTCGCACTTAGCGTCGTGGAACGTTCGGTTGAAAATTTCGAATTGTCAAGGTCTGTGATGAACCAAAGACCATCTTGCCGATAGTCAACAAACGTATATCCGTCGGAGTACTGCGAATGTTCGAAGAGTAAATGGACGAAATCGCGAGTGGAGAAGTAAGCATAACGCGCTCAACGGTTCTGAGCGTTTGTGAAAACACAGAGACGCCAAAAAATACTCTCGCGATAGTGAATGGTTCCTACGGCCGAATTGAAAGGCGCAATACACTTGCTACGATCCAGCCAATCACGATGATATCAAAATTGAGAAAAACGCACACAATTCATCGACCATGATCATAGTAGTCCGCAGGATGCCGCATCTACATGGACTGACACTCAAGGGCGTACCTAGCGAAGGGCAGGGAGGGCGCTGTCCCTCACCCCCCCCCTGCCCCAGGAGGAAAGATTAAGTCACCCAAGTAGCAAAATGTTATCTATATGGTATCCGAAAGATATCCCAAAACAGATATAGATAACTTTTCCGTTGTCCGAAAAGGTGCCAGTTCGAGGTATAAATAGTATCACTAATGACCGCTTCCCAGATAACTTATTCGTATCCAATTAGTTAACTACACGACAATTTTTAATGGTTGACAAATCCACAAACAGAGGTTAATTTTTATCGGCCGTCAGTACGTTAGCGTAAAGTTATCAAATCGGTATATCCGAAAGATATCCTCTCAAAGGCATGAGAATGCCAAGAATTCACAGGCATTTAAAAGTTGTCTAGAAGGCATTCATGAAGTTAAGAAAACGACATCCAAACGGTATCATAAAGTGCTTTCGAATAGATATCTATTTATTATATGGGACATTCCAGGCCATTTCACCTAGCCCGTGAACCCGACCATTTTTGGGTTTTCTGATTGTTTTTGTAAAATTGCCCATGAAAAGAATATCCATACTAATTTTTAGATTTTTATCTCTTCTCCTTTAGGAGTTATAATTTTACAAAAAATGACGATTTCAGGAGTTGTAAAATCGTTTAAACGCTGATAACTCCTGAACTGATTGGTTTATTTTTAATTTGTGCTGAATTGAACAAAAAAATGATTTATCAAAAAACAATGTTTTCGTTAAATTCAGTACAAATTAAACCTTAACCGCTTCAGGCCTGTCGAAGCCGAATTGGAAATCACAAAATCATTAATAGCATTATTGAAGATGAAAATAATTTTAAAAAATCTCAATAAAATATGATTAATTCGAAAAAAATAGAAGGGCCCACTATGAGACTAGTTTTAAAAAACAGAATGGGTCACTTTATCTTAGAGAATTAAAAAAAAACATGGTAATCTACTTGAGAAAAAATAGTTTCCACTTTAGAAGCAAAGAAAGTTGTAATTGACAGTTGATAATTTATTTTATATGTTTCAACGCAAGTATGCTTTAAATTTAAAAAAATATATACAGTGACATTTATCGATATCTCAATAAGTTCAGGCATTATCAGCGTTTAAACATTTCCAAAACTTCTGTAATCGATATTTAAAAAAAATTATAACTCCTGAAAGAGAAAAGATAAAAATCGAAAAATCGGTTCGGACATTCCTTTTATCGGGTACTATTCTACTAAATAATGACGAAAGTTTCCAATTTCGAATTAATTTAAACCGAAGGGCCAAAACGACGATCGGTTAAAACAACGATGGGCCAAAATGTCGAACGGTCCGGATAACGAACAGGGTGGGGAGAAAAATGTCGAACGATCGATATGCAGATGGGCCAAAATGTCGAATTCGAAAATGCCGAATGTTCGAATATAGATGGGTCAATCTTACTAGAGTCTGTAAAGTCGAAAATAACAATTACGAATATGAACATCTCGGAAGTTGATATATAGCGAAAAGCAAAAATCAGATTTAATAAAATAGCGAAAAACACAATATCGATGGGCCTGTATGCATAACACCAAATAATTCGAGACGAAAATTCTCCGAATTAAAAAAATTGCGACGGTTCACAATGCAGAAAATCATTAAAGCGAACGGCCAAAAAGTCGAATGGTTAAAATCGCGAAGGGTCAAAATGTAGACCCGCCCGGATGGCGAATCGAGCAATACGTTACTTGCGCTTCAGAGTGAAGCTGCGAGATGACGCTGTCGGTCAGTCGGCTAAAATATCGTAAGGCAGTCATCCCACGTGACGGGCCCCACCACGTTCGTCATTTTGGCCGTTCGACCTTTCGGCGTTCGACATTTCGGGCCATCGACATTTTGCGTTTCGATTTATTGCTTTTCGCCCTAGACGATATTACGCATATTAGGCACTCGCTATTTTCTGTTTCGGAAATATGGGTGTTCTACATTTTTCGATTCTGTATTTTTATGTTCCGAATTGCAGACGATCTGAATATTCGTTTTCGAATAAATTAGCTCTCCAATAAATAATGGTTCGATTTATAGTCATTCAATTTTTTTATCAGTCGACAGATAAAATTTCGAATAATTGAACCTTCGTTATTTTGAGAGTTCATAATTCTACCGTTTCGAAATCTTTGTCGTTCTACATTTGGTCATTCGACATTTTTACCCCCACCCTAACGAACACTTGGGATCGAGTAATACGTTGCTTGCGCTTTAGAGGGAAGCTGACAGATGGCGCTAGTGGTCAGTCGGGTGTGGCGGTACGGCCACTTTCACCACCTTCAACATCGAAGCACTTACCGACGGAGCAGAGCAGCAAATCGAACGGTGGCGACAATCGCCACCGGCGAAAGCAAAAACTAACGCCACGGGAAGTCTTCATGACTGAGCGCGAAGCGCGGACTAGGTGAGTAGATAGTTAGCGGCGGCAGAAAAACAAAAGCAAGAACGATCCACGGGTCGAAAAGGAGTTACGCACTTTTGTGATATAAAATAAAGTCTGATTATAGTAAAGTACGCCGCAGTGAGAATTTTATCCTCCCTAGCGTCCTAAGTCCTACACGGGTAAGGCAGTCATCCCATGTTCGTTATTTGGGCATTCGTTATTTCGGACCATCGGTCATTTGTCTTTCTAAGATCTGCACATTCGAAGTTTGTACTCTCGATATATGGATTCTCGTTGAAGGCGGTATTAGGAATATTAGATACTCAGTGTTTTCTATTTCGGACGTATGAGTGCTCTAGACTTTTCGAATCTCTATTTGTTTGACTCAAACTATAAATGATCTGAATATATATTCTCGAATAAATGAGCTCTTGAATAAATAATCCTACGTTGTAATAGTTATTCGATTTCGTCATCGATCGAAGGATAAAATTTTGAATAATTTACCCTTTGTTATTTTGAGAGTTCATAATTCCGTCCTTTCGAAATATTTGCCGTTCTACACTTGGCCATTCGTTATTTTGACCCCCACCCTGCGTACCATGTTATAACCAGAAATAGGCAATATCAGGCTACATTAAATATTTTAGACCATTAATAAGTTGATTTTAACAAAAAGATAGATGAGCTAGTGTTATGTCGTTTTTAAAGAGGGTTATTAAATGTTAGCTAGTTAATTAAAAGTGAACTGTGTAATTTAATATTACTAAAAAATACATTTATGTTTCCTCATCGTCATTACGGGGACACCTTCTTATCAGCCGCCAGTTGCCTGGCCGTCAGCCGGTCGCCCTCACGACGAAGCCAGTCCGCGATGCGATTTTTAGTGTCCTTGACTTTGGCGTCGCAAAGTAAGCTTCGTACGACCTCTGAAAAAGAAAATGATCAGATATTATAAACAGAATGTTATTGCACGTGTGATGACGTCATTGAAGCGAATGTCTTTACAAAATATTGAAACGATGAAATAGAAAGAGAAAGTATACTAACTTCAATTTTCAAATTCGCTGAAAAAAAACCAAGCGCTACGAACGATCCCTTAAATAACTTTAAAAGCAAATGTGCACTGTTAGAATATAAATAAATAAAACATTAAGTATATATATATATATAAAAAATATATATATATATATATATATATATATATATATATGTCACATCGGCCAATGGGAAAATATATTAGAAGCATATATATTCACGTGTATATGTATACACTGCCGGCCAAAAGTATGGATACACCGAGAAAAATTTCGCGGCGCACTAAAAGTTTGATATCTCTGTGAAAAAAAAGATATCCGGATTTCCAAGGCGGCATTTTAAAAGGGATAAATGAAGCTTTACTTTGCGCTTTGGAAACAAAATTCCGATTTTTTTTACCCCAGGCGCCATTTTGAAAATGGCCGTTTTTTGGCTTTTTTTTGCTGTTTAAAATCGGCTGCACGTCTTCAGGACATCTTTTTGGCATTTTTTTTTTTCAAAGAACCTTAAAAGATAGAGCAATAGCTATAGTTTCCTTTTTTAGAAAGTTTGCTACGATTTTTTTTTTACCGAGTTATCGCATTTTTTTCTCAAAAAGACAATTTTGAAAAAATGCTGCTGAAAACAGAAACTTTGAGGTTTAGAGAAAATTGCCAAAAAAAAGTTGCGTTACATCGTATTGAGTCGAGCAGAATTTTTTCAAAATTTTTATACATTTTTTTTTCGAAATTTTTTGCTCCGTTGAAAAAAAAAATTTCATTTTTTTTCTCAATTTTTAGCCGCACAAAACATCCACATTTTTTGCTGGTAACGACGATATTTTGATCTTCTGAGGACGTTGTCACTTTGGGTCGACCCGGACGATTGCGATTGAAATACGTTTCGGAGTTCTTAAATCTCCCGATGGACGTCTGCACTCCTTTCAAAGACACGCGATTTTGTCTGGCAATTTCTCTGTACGATAATCCCTTATCGCGCAACGCGACAATAGCCCCTCTTTTATACAGTGGAATTTCTTTTTCCGTGCCATTTTGATCCGTTAAGAACAAAGAATTTGCGTAAAAACTTATCGATTGTAGACCACACGTGTTCGCGTTCGAAGTTTTCGCACAACTAACTGGCTTTGTCAACGCGACACTCATCACATTATTCCAAAGAATCAAAAATGTAAACAAAAACGACGAGCGAAAAAGAGAGCGAGAAAAAGAACACGAGAGAAATAGAATATCGACTCGCGAGAAATAGAATCTTGATTACGCTCCGCAAAGGTAAAATGTAAACAAAGACAAGAAGCTTTATTTCCGCTCCGTGTGTTTAGATGAGGTAAGAGATAAGAGGTGGATATTTTGTGCGGCTAAAAATTGAGAAAAAAAATTGAAATTTTTTTTTTATTTTTTTGGTTCAATGTTGGAGCAAAAAATTTTGAAAAAATTCCGCTCGATTCAATATGATGTAACGCAACGTTTTTTTCCTTTTGGCAATTTTCTCTAAATCTCAAAGTTTCTCATTTCAGCAGCATCTTTTCAAAATTGTCTTTTTGAGAAAAAAAAATGCGATAATTCGGTGAAAAAAAATCATACGAAACCCTCTAAAAACGGAAACTATAGTTATTGTTCTATCTTTTAAGGTTTTTTGGAAAAAAAATGCCAAAAAAATGTCCTTAAGACGTGCAGCCGATTTTAAACAGCCAAAAAAAGCCAAAAAACCGCCATTTTCAAAATGGCGCCCCGGGTCTAAAAAAAATCGAATTTTTTTTTCCAAAACGCCAAGTGAAGCTTCATTTATCCCTTTTAAAATGCCACCTTGGAAATCTGGATATCTTTTTTTTCACAGAGATTTCAAACTTTTAGTGCGGCGCGAAATTTTTCTAGGTGTATCCATACTTTTGGCCGGCAGTGTATATGGTTAAGCACATTTTCTTCTTTTTTAAAAGTATATTTTCGCCTTTCGCTCCTCGGTGATCGGAATTATGGTGGAATGTATTGTAGGTACACGCGCTGGTGAGAGTAAAGCAGTCAGTCGTTAAGTGTCATCTTTCGGACATCACTTGAATGCCTTTTCACTATCTCCCGCCAACTCCAAATACGCCAAATGACAGCGTATTACCGACGTCCAAAAGATATCACGAAAAAAAACATCTTTTGTGCCTAGTCTTTACGTTACATCCTCCGGACAACGTTTAATTTGATACAATAGATAACAGTAGGCAGGTAACTTTTTGATACCTAAAAATAGTCATTGATTGGATAACAATTTGTGTTACCTTACAGACATCCGTTCTCACCGCCAAAAGACATGATAAAAAAGATAACTTCACGAAAACATTAAACGCGATATCGTTTGAAAGATGTCCAATATTTTATGTTAATAATCTTACGGTAATGTTTAAAGATAACCTGTAAATGGTAACTTATCCACGTCAAGTGGACATTTTAGTTTTTCAGGGACAGCGATGATTATTTTTACCGATCGATAGACAACTCGATAACCGTGGAACTGCAATTTTTCAATTAGTGTGCGATTGACGATTCTAATGTTCAGCATCGATGAGCGGAATTGCCCTGTGGCCGTCGTAAATTTGCATAGTGACTGAATCTGTGGAATTACACTTCAACGGTATCTCATCCGTTGAGCCGATCTGAGCTGCTGAAACGTGTGTTGGCACGCGGAGCTCGAGTCAACCCACTTTGAGTACGGAGGTATATAGATACACAGAAGCCGGGTTGAAAAGTAAGGAATCTCTTGCACCTTCAAACAATATTATTAAGTATAACCAAAATTCATATACAATTTCAGCTTTATAACCAAAATTCAACTAATAACGGCAGACCTCCCCCCCCCCCCCCACCTCCAACGTGCCCCAGAAGTTTACTTTTTACGTTTGAACTTGGCTAACTCGACAACTAATTAATATTTCTCCGATTAAGTTGTAGATTCTGAAAGTTGACGCTTACAGTGTCCAATAGGTGTTTTTTCCTTTATATATCTCGATATCAGTATTTCAACATAAATAACAGCTTGTGGAGAAATCGATTTGTTTCAATTCAAAATAAATGAAAAGCCCTTTTCCAAAAGACCCAATTTCTGATTAAATAGTAAGATTAAAAGAGATTTTGAAAGATACATTTTCTCAGTTCTGAGAGTAAGCTTGAAAAACCGACTAGGAATTTCAGAAGCATTGAGTGTATGAATTATTCAAGGTTGAACGTAAAGAGCTAATTCTGTGGGTTCATCGCGGGGGAAGGGGGTATTCAGCGTTATCACTGAGACTACATCTAAAGAGCTCAAATTTGGCATGTTCAATTTTTATACTTAATAATATTACTCTGAATAATGAGAGATTACGGTTTTATTTGAATGTTCAACCTATCTTAATACATACAGGGTGTCTAATAATGAATGGACAATCCTAAAACTGTCGATAGGTCAGATCATGCCCTACTATATGCTAGAATTTAAGTTGCGTAAACGTCCCACGGTTTTCAAGATTTTGGGCTTTATGTTATTGAAAAAAAAACATCTGCTTGCGATTTTTCGCTTGTCATGTTTACAAATGGTAGCTTTTTTGACCCGGTTTTCTTTTTCATTCTCTTGGTTTTTGTGTGCCATTTCTAGTGATAACGTTTTTTACCTGGTTTTTTTAAATACTCGGGCACGGAAAAAAATGATTCGTCAAAATTAATAGTTGGTGTTTATCAATTACTGAGGAAAGATGAACATAATGCAGTTTCACACTGTAAACCAATCATGTTACAGAACTTTTAGGAAAAAATAATGGATCATACGTGCTTTTTTACTATTCGAACCAATGGAAATGCAGATTTAAACTGTAAAAAAATCATAATGATCACCGCGATAAAGTAAACTGTCGCATTTACAAAATAAATATAAAATATTCGCGGTACTCAATGCGTAAAATATACGGAGTACCTTAAAAAAAAAGTGAGATTAGACTGGTAATCATGGATTTGAACCATAAAATTCTTCAACAAGCAAATGTTAAAAATGAGTTCAAATTCTATTGAAATTTGGTATTGTCTTCTGAAAAATGTGGTGTGAGTTTGAATTAAAAACTGCAGTGTACACGTTGCAAATTGTATGGTAGCTCGGTATTCTTTAATACGTACAGATCTAATTTTTACGGAGACAATTGTCATTTTTTCACAAATCGGGCAAAGCATATTTTGATAACGGGTTGTTGAATACTAATACGGATATTTGAATTTATTAGTGTGATTACATGAAAAAAATTTCAAAGCGCTCAGTAGAAGTTACAGCCGACATTGCGCGGTACACCGCGTGTACCTTGAACTTTTACAATGTACACTGTAAACGCGTGGACGCGTTGGCCACCACGAACGTGCAGGTTACGTCTACGTAAGCGCTGCACGACTCGCGGTGTGTACCCTAAATTTTTACAATGTGTTTTGCGCTTAAATCAACAAAGAAAAATTCTATCGCGTGGTCGCCCTCAGTCTTGACATCTACTCTGTGCTCTTTTGGATCTCGTGGCGTAAAGTTCTGCGCAGTGTCTTCGAGAAACGACAATTATTTATAATCAATGTGAAAACGGACACACACACACACAGTGAACAAGGACAAACTGTTAGTGAAGAAAAAGTGCCATGAAAGATTTGTTGCCGTTGAAAAGAGGACGAAAAAACGAAGTGGGTATTGTGTTTGTACTTTTCCATCTCGCTTTCACGTATACATTTTGTGCTGTGCAACTTTTTTCTTTTATATAATACCTGTACAATTTGATTTATTGGAACTTTGCGATTAGCTTAACACGCTTGTTTATTTATTTGATAACGACCATAAATTCAGATCTATCGCCCTATGTTAATAATGGTTTTCTTGAGATTCTGAGAGCGGGACAAAAGGCGAGGAAGGAATAATAGAATACTAGACAAAGCGCATGGGGATTTCTCCCCCCCCCCCCCCCCCCATTCTATTTCACAGTGTAAGAATTTGTCAATGAAGTCGTTAATTTTATAACATTTTTAAATGTAAAAATTCGTGGGTCCGCTCGTTTATTTTTAACAGTTTCACATAGTAAAAATTCGCGAGTCGTTCCATCTACTGTTTACAGTTTCACATTGTAAAAATTCGTGAGTCGGTTCATCTACTGTTTACAGTTTCACATTGTAAAAATTCATGAGTCGGTTCATCTACTGTTCAGAGGTCCACATTATAAAAAGTCGTCAGTCGCTTCATCTACTGTTGACAGTTTCACACTGCGAAAATTTATCGATCGCTCAGCATAAACTCAATAGTCCTACAGTTCTTTGTGTGAAACGTGGCGTGCACTTTTTAGAGTTTTACGTAGCAAATATCGAAGATTTTGTGCCGAGCGGCGCTATTGATGTGAGACACAGTACATTTGGATGGGATTTCCATCAAAATTTACAGGATTTTTTTTTCCGTATACGGTTACTGAAACTGAATTGATCGAATTCATTGAATATTTAAAAAGTGGAGCGTCCCAAGCTTTTATTTGTAATCATATATAGGTGACTTGGTAAAAAAAAAATTTTATGCTTTTAAGTACATCAAAAAAAGCTTGTTTTTTATTTTGCATAAAATTTTGATGTAAATTTTAATATTATTTTAGTACCTACAGCCCTATAACTAATGGTTACAGGTGTGAAGTGTATGACACCTCGCATGTGTATCAATTAGATGAAGGTTTAACCTGAACACAAAGGGTTTCCGTAACTACGCTGTGAAACTGATTGATTTTTAGACAGCTAACGCATCATTAAAAAATCTCACTGTGGTATGAATTTCAATAGAATTCGTATTTTTCCATTTTCGCCTCGCAACTCCTTAAGGTATTCCGTTCACGAACCCGTAGATTTAACAATTAACTGATTTTCGTTTATAATCAAGTAAAAATACATGCCAGTATACTGGTAAAATTTCAAGCCAAGTTACCGAACTTTTAACGAAAAATTACGGCTCCAAAAATCGTCTCATTTACACGGCGCTTTATGGAGATGACACGCTGACCACTTTTCTGTCTAATAATTTGTACCCTAAATAACTCTAGATGCCTGATATAAACTGCTCATGCGTGTAAAAAAATCTAAATTTCCGCAACGACAATAAAAACAGCGGGTCACCGAATGTTTCAAGAAAATATGAATGATAAAAGTTAGAAAAATGTGATTAGCAGACGAATTTTCGTAACCGCAGCTTGTCACAGAAAATGTACAAATGTCTAAATCTACTGACTTGGCGCGAAATTTTTTATTCCAGTTTATCGTTGGATATGATAATTCATTGTGACTTATTTTTATTAAGCGCCACTTAATTCAATCAATGTTTCGGAAGGGACCTTCTCATGCCCCCACAAAATCCGACCCTGCGCGGAAGGAATACCTTAACCCGACGGGACGAGACAGATTTTCGTCCAACCTCATCTATAGATACAAATCAAATGCACGTGTAAATAAACATGCACCTGCATACAACGGTACATCTTGGTTCATGCATCTGTTTTTCAAACTGGCTTCTTCTGTCTCGTTCAATCGAAATACACACATGCTCTATACGCATGAATATACATACAGATACAATGTAGTTTACTTGGATCGGCGCAGCACTTCTTTCTTCTTTGGTCTTTCTGGCTGAAAAACAATACGAGGATTGAGGTCGATCGCGCGGTTGATCGGCATTAAATTCACAACGCGTCTCGTTGGGCTTACAACCCGGCATATAGGTTGCATAACGTCATGGACGCGCAGAGGATTCACAGTACTGCGTGTGTATTGTAAGGATAGTCTTGTAGGATGGACGAAAATTTGCATATTGAACATACAGAAGAATCATCTAATCAATACGTGGTGTGATTTTATTCCGTACACGTGTCCACTTGCCGGGCTCCCGAATTGAATTGCTCTTTGGTCGAGGTTCGCAGTACATCTATTATCGAAACATGCAGTACATATAGAGTATATAATATTTTATATTTAAATACATCTTCACATTAAAGTTCAGCCATATCTGACTATAATTCGACCCGGATTAATCCTCGATATGCAGCATTTCGAAGGACACGTCGCCCTTACGGATATTATGGAGGAAATCCTTCGACCTTCCGATCGTTGGACTGAAAGCAACGCATTTCAGGTAATCTTCTACAAAACTTTTTACTTTACCACGCATATTTGGAAACCAGTAATAAGCTCTTATAGCTTTGCACGTTTTTCGACAACGACAGGCCACATATCGTCGTCATATTTGCGCAACACGTGTGTACTCAGACACGAAAAACAACAAATCACTGCCAAATTTCTGATAGGCAAGCCCGTTTCGCATTTCAAACTGACCATGGAATTTTTGAATTAGCTTCCTATATCGCGACTTTGATTTGATACGAAAGTCACTTCGGAGGTATTTCCCATGACCCACTCTGCGTACCACGTCGTACATTAGTTTTGAAGCGCGAGCGCTCATTTAACGATTCTCGGGTTAATTCCTGTTTTATCATGCGTCATTTTGAGGGAGTTAGAATGTGTAATGATCTTGAATTTCCGGGATCAGCCTATGAAAATTTTCGAAAATCTATAATTGCTTGAGGCAACTCAAATTGAAGATGAAGGTTTAACATATGGTGCACGAATCGCAGATTGAAGGTGAACTTATGATTACAATTATAGAACTGCTAGTGAAACTTTAAACGCGAAACTATTCGAAACTAGGTTTTTTGTCAACGATACATACGATTTTTCGAATCTGATGTCCGGAGTGACTTGAAATTTGGTACACTAATTCAATGTAATAGTAGTCTAGTCTGGACTGACATTTTTCTTCTTCACATTTTTTTCATCAGCAATTAGCAATGATGTAATTTTTTATCCATGAATATAAAAAGAATTTTTTTTTTATTAAAACACGTTAACAAAACGACTAGGTCCAGTCTCAGCCAACATTATATAATTTAAGGAAAAACTTTTTTTCCGGTTGAAAATTATAGATACTCAAGACTCGGGCCTGAAACAATTTCCCCTTTAATTTGTCAAACGCTTCGTGCTCCGCTTTGTCAAACCAAAACGTCGCGTCCTTTTTCAATGAGACATATAATGGTTTTGCGAGTATCAAGAAAATCTAGACGGATTTTCGGAAGTATGTGTACATGCCCAAGAATCATGGAACACTTCGCATGTTGATAGGAACGGGATAGTTCGAAATCGCTTCCACGCCCATCTCGGCAGGCTGCATTCCTTTTCCGGATACTCGATATCCCAAGTACTTAATATTAGTCGACTAAAGGTCGCATTTACAAGGGCGTATCTCGGCCGATTCTCCAACAACACCGATTTTAGGACGTTAAGGTTGCGCTCTATTGTTTCAGTTGCGATAATAAAATCGTCCATGTAAGCAACCGTGTAGCCGTCTTAAAGGTATTTTTCGAAGACGGTTTTGACGAGGCGTTTAAATGGAGTCGTTTTTAAGCGAAATAGAATTCCAAATATTCGAATTGCTCAAGGAGCGTAATAAATGCAACCATTTGATTGATTCTTTAGCCGTTGCTACATGATGGAACCCATCTCTAAGATCAAGTAAACTGAAAAACCCCATCCTTCCCAATTCAACCCATTCAAGACGTCGAGCTGGTCTTCGATTAGAGGCAGTGGCTACCTATCGCGCAGAGTGAACTTATTCAAAGTACGATAATCCACGCACGTTCTTCTTTCGCCATTCTTGTTTTTTGATACGTACGATGGGCAAGGCATTTTCATACGTACTCGGTCGAATAGTTTTCTTCTCGAGCGAATTTCGAGTCTCTTACGAATTTCCGAATTTTCTGCATACGACAACCTTCAAGGGGATGCGTGGAAGGATTGACATTCGCGTAAAGATAACCTCAGTTTGACTGTGGTTTTCGAAGACTCCGGACGTTGGGTCACCAAAGACTCAGTACAGAAAATCTGTTTCATGTCAGACTACATCGTTGCGGTGTGTGCCGATTTTATCCTTGACGTCGAACATCTACGACGTCGCCACTTCGCTGAAAAATCTCGATATTCATAATTCCCGCATTCTCGTCTATATTTGTTGACGGACCCGATATAAGTTCGATTTCAAATGACTTTAGGGCGATGTCCTTGCTGAGGACTATACGGGAGCGACCATTGTGGAGTCTGGTACAACGATCAGCTATACACTCGCGTGCTCTCTATCGTCGAAAGAAATATCAACACGAACCGTTGCAAGTACCACAAAGTTACTGTTATCGATCCCATGACAATGAACGCAGGGGTTATCCTTTGCTTCGAAAGCATCGCCGAGAATGAAGTAAACATTTTCGGGCTTCGTCCGAGAAGGCGGTTATCGTAGATGGGCTCACGCAGTACGAGACCGTAAACACTCGAGAGGAACGTGACCGCTGGATGACGGCTTTCCTAGACGACAAAGGACCAGATGAAGGCCCTGCAAGGGGTTTGGGGTTTTTGAGGTAGTCCGTGCGGAACCGTTGACAAGAACGCATGGTCGAGCTGTAAGTCGTATATCGGTGCTTCATTGTCACGCGTCGAAAATATTAAGAGACTTTATATTATTGCTATATTGTACGAGAGACTTCATGTCATCACCATACTGTTCGAGTTCATTGGACATTACTTTTACAAAATATAACCGTAGTAAGGAAATCTTCCTACAGGAATATCTTTCACCTTGACAAAACTTACGGTGGTATCGCGCGGTATCGAAGCGTGTCTTATATGCGTCAACCCATGATACATAGTGTATTGATGCCCTTTTTTATGTACCCGAATTAAAACTCGCTTTCCGCACAAAACTTTGCTTTGCATTCGGCGATTGCAATGAGCGATACGCTTCGATTTCCACAAAACACGCGGACCCGCCCAATTTTAGCGGTTTTATGATTGAGTGAACCTGAGAGTCGAGTTCGATCCCACTTCTGAATTTGTAAGATACTATTTTCGAGTGGCCAAGAATTTTCATATTGAATGTTAGTCCAGGATAGTTATACAGGGTGTCCCATTTTAATCTTACACCTGAATTTTCTCGAAAAATATTGCTCAGACGAACTATTGTGTGGAACAAAACTTCTAGGGATTGAAGGGGGACGTTTGAAAAAAATTTATTTGAGGAGCCAAAATTCAAAATGGCGGCGTTACAAAGGCTGACATGTTTTTTTCAAACGGAAACATAACTTTTTTTATTGCCAAAAAATTTGTCAGCTGAAAACTAAAAACTGTTGTTGAAAAAAATTTTCGATAAAGTTCATAGTTTTCAAGTGAGAACATCATTTTCAATTATTTCAGATGTATCCAGGATTTGTGCGTGTGTTTGTGTGTGTGTGTTTGTGTGTGTCTGTTGTCTGTGTGTGTGTGTGTGTGTGTTTCTACCCATCGTGATCAAAGTTCGTAAAGGATTTAAAGAAACACGTTTTTGGGCCTGAAAATGGCACAAACGCTATTAAAATGGAAAAAAACTATTTTTCATCGATTTTCCTCCAAAATTTTCTCATGAAATATCGTCCAAATTTGAAAACAAAAAAAAAAACAAAAAAAACAAAAATTTTCAACAAAAAAATTTGATTCTTTTTTTGTTCAAGTGGTCATACGTTCGAAAATACAACATTGAGCGGCTTGCCGTGAGACATTTAATCTAATTGTCCCTGGCACCGGCATTTGCGTTAGCCAAAGCGTAGAAGGTTGCATGGCTGAGTCTGTTGCAGACCATTCGCGTTACCCAGAATACACCACGTGGAGGTTCTCTGTCTAGCATTCCTGGCCCTGAGAAGGGCCGTTTTGTGTGTGTGTGTGTGTGTGTGTGTGTGTGTGTGTGTGTGTGTGTGTGTGTGTGTGTGTGTGTGTGTGTGTGTGTGTGTGCGCGCGTGCGTGTATGTGTGTGTGCGTGTGTGTGTGTATGCATGTGCGTGCGTATGGAACACTCATAAGGATTAGGTCTCTGCGGTTCGTAACTACCGCAGTAGCACCTCTTAATACTCGGTGCACTGTGGATCTGGCAAACCCCAATCGTTCCGAGATCGCTCGAACACTCAAATGAGGATCAATTGCTATCATGGCTAAAATAGCCATGTTTCGAGCCTCATGCAAGTCACCAAAATCGTAGACGTTTTGGTAACGTCGACGGTGGCGGATCATCCGACCTGCCCTGGCTCGCCGTTTGATGCTTCGGATTGTCTGCCGTGATGGGTGACGACGATGAGGATATTCGCGTCGATACAAATTTTCGGCGCGTAAGTAATTGCCCCGACATCTTCCTAAAATGAGGAGCATATCAACAATTTCGTTGGGTCTGAAATCCGCCATTGTTGCTCAATCTCAGAATTTTTCTCTGATTTAAGAACGGTTGAATTTAAAAAAATGTTGATTTTCCTGCTACGTAATGTCTCAAAAGTACAAAAGTGCGTAAGAGAACTCTGCAAAGTCAGACTATGTCAGTAGTACCAATCATGTTTTCTTCAATTTCGCTTACCTTTCAGATCTTGATATTAAAAAACGTAATCGCGAGAAGAGTTCGGGCATGTTTAAACATGAATGGAGGGATATTTGAACATCTCTAGAAAGGGAGCACAATACACTTGCAAGGAGGGTTTGGAGTAAAAAAATACTACGGTAGTTACGAACCGCAGAGACCTAATCCTTGTGAGTGTTCCACACGCACGCACATGCACACACACACACACACACACACACACACACACACACACACACACACACACACACACACACACACACACACACACACACACACACAAATCCTGGATACATCTGAAATAATTGAAAATGATGTTCTCACTTGAAAACTATGAACTTTATCAAAACATTTTTTCAACAAAAGTTTTTAGTTTTCAGCTGACAAATTTTTTGGCAATAAAAAAAAGTTATGTTTCCGTTTGAAAAAAATATGTCAGCCTTTGTAACGCCGCCATTTTGAATTCTGGCTCCTCAAATAAATTTTTTTCAAACGTCCCCCTTCAATCCCTAGAAGTTTTGTTCCACACAATAGTTCGTCCGAGCAATATTTTTCGAGAAAATTCAGGTGTAAGATAAAAATGGGACACCCTGTACAATATAGGATATGATCAGCAATATACAATATTGGTAAAACGAAAGTTATCAATATTCTCGAGAAAAAAAAACGATGGACTCTGAGAAATTGTTGATATATTCAAGAATAAGAAGCTTCATGCCGACGTCTTGGCAGCAGCGAGAGAAAAAATATTTTTAAGCTGTTTAGCGGTACTGGAGAGGTATCGCTTAATTCTCTACGACCCAAGAAATTAGTTGAATACGTGCCAAAGACGAAATCCAATCTTTCTTCTTTGCCTCTTACCATAGCAGGCCCATTGAGACAGAAGTCAAAACTTCTTTAAAGTATCGTAAGTTCGTGGAATCAGCTTTTTATCTCAGGTAATATTTGAGTTATGGCGAAATCATTTATACAAAAATTGTTGAATATTGAGTCCTCTACAAGTTTGATTCCAACAAATTTTTGATAAAATCAAAAGGGGGCAATATAGTCGACAATAAACATTCGTGAGCATGAATTAGTGACACTTTTTTATCGTACGTTTTTTCCTTCACAGATATCGAAAAATTCTTTGGGTAAAAGTTGTAGATAACATTTTTCTCTACTAAACTAAATTAAAAAAAATGGAAATCCAACCAGTAAGGCCCGAGATATCGCTGATTACCTGTTTTTCAAAATGGCGAACGAAACACAAGGAAATTTTGTTGGATTCCGGTGGATTTAGACATCCCGCGGATGTAGTCATCTCTGACGACCCTCGTCTTGTCCTAAAAAAATTGGCTTGCACATCCATTTTGTCATTTTTCAGTCAAACTATCTTTAACTACGTATACAAGAATCAAATAGCGAATATGCGGTGTGATCTTATTTCGTAAACGTGTATACTTGTCAGGTTCACGGATCGAACTGCTCGAACAAAGCCTCTTTGGACAAGTTTCGGTCTACGTATATACCAAAACATAAAAGCATGTACAACATGTACAACATATAATATCATATATATACCAAAATATAAAAACATGTACAACATATAATATCATATATCAAAATACGTCACATCACGGTGTAGTAATCGTACAGTAATCGTAAATTTGTATTGTACTTTTTAAAGAATCGACGTTGTTGTCTGAACGCTCATAACTTTTGAAGTAAACATTTTTGGGGCTTCGTCCGAAAAGGCGGTATCGGCGACGAGCTCTGGCAGTACGAGCCTGTAAACACTCGGAAGGCGCGTGACCGCTGGACGAGGGCTTTTCTCAACAACAAAGAACGAGCTAAAGCCTCTGCGGGGGGTTTGGCATTTTTGGGGGCAGTCCGTGCTGGACCGTTGAATAGGACGCAAGATCGAATCTTAAATTTTCTATCGACAATTTATTGTTACGCGTTGAAGTCATTAAGAGACGATAAATACTTTGTAAGAGTTCATTGGACATTTACGTTTATAAAATATACACCACTTGTAAGGACAACCTTACTACACTCTCTGAAAAATTGACCAAATAAGATCGTTTTTTTCAACCTTTTGTTTTGAAATGGACTTTATGAAAAAAAAAATTTTAACAATATTCAATCATCTTGAATATAATTTTTTAGTTGAAAAAAAAACTTCCGAAGTTCTACCTTTTTGATTTCCGATTTTTTTGTCACGTAAAAAATGACAAATTTAGCGTTTTTTGCCGCATTGTGGTAAGATTTTCCTTTCAGTTTCTTTTTTCAAATGAAAAAATTCTTTATTTTTTCATAAGTTAACACTTTCCACCAATGGCAATTTTAAATGATTGATTTCATGATATTCAATACTTTGTATACAATATTAACATATTTAAAAAGTTTTCCAATTATTTTTATTCCTTTTAGTGACAAATTCAACTACTAGTGAAATTTCTGAGGAAAACATTAGCCTAAATGAAGTAATGTAGAAATGTTAAACTATAGAATGTATTAATCGACATTATTGCGTCATAGGAAAAAATGTAAATTTTGGAAAAATTTAAAAAAAAATTATTGGGAAGAAAAATTAAAAGAAGAATGATGGGCCATGCGGTAGAAAACGCTAAATTTATACTATGTTTTTTACGTGTCACGTACGACGATTTTTCTTATTCTTTCTGTTAGAACACACATTAATGTACGGGTGCGAGAAGCAATAGAGTCTGCTATTTTTATTTTTCACCGCAACATATTACATGAGCGTTCAAGAATATCGACCAAAATTGTATTGCTTCTCACACTCCATAGACGCGTGCATCACTAGACCATAGCGAAGATATACTCTTCCCTTGTTTATCAACTGCGCACAATACCTAATGCACGTAGTTTCGTGTTGCGCGCCACTCTGCTATTTTTTACCGCTCTGCATGAGAGCAGTAATAAAAGATTTCCGGCCGGAGCCTCGAGCCCTACTGTAGGGATCGGCAAGGCGTCATGAGAGAGATCCAAAATTTCCAACTTTTATTGCTTCTCAGAAGAGTCGAACTCTCAGAAATTCGACGAAAAATAGTCACCTTCTCTGTGCCCATATTAAGAGAGTAGCCCTCTTGGCGTAGTCACCTCGCCCTTATAAAACCTCCTTGTCTCGACGACAAGCGCCGCAGTTTTAACCGAAGTTTTTACACGTCGTGACGCTGTCCGAATCCGGGTCTTCCGTAGAAGAGTGCGACTCGGCAGATTTGTCAAAGTAAAAGTGACGTAACAATAATTGAAGTCAACTTATATTGTTTTATAATCAAAAGGGGTCAAACCAAATGTTTCAAAGTAAAAGTTATTGTTAACGCGCGACCAGATCTCTAGAGGATCGCGAAAGTACGCGTGTGTGTTTAAAGAAATAACCAACGAAACGAGAACACGTTATTGTAAAGCAGCGGCGCCACCCCACATCGTCAAAGGTATTTAACACATTATATAATTTATAATATCTGGAATGTATCGAAATTATTCTTTCATTGAGTGTTTATTAAACTATTGTGTGACCCAAGACATTGAAATCCCTTCATTACCCATTTCCTAATCCATAAAAGAAACAAGATCTCTCGAGGTCTCACAGCAAGCGTTCTCACATGAATTATTACCCCGTAGAGCACTCGTGACTTATTAGGGTAGTAATCGGAGTAAAGCGTTTGCCACTCGACGCTTACAACTCCTCGGAATATATCTATCTTTTCTAAACGGCTTCGGACGTAACATACGAAAAAAAACCAATGATCAAAAGGGTTGAACTTATAAAAGTTCGTGTTTTGATCCAAAAAACTAAAAAATTACATTCAAGATGTATTCGAATGTTTTTAAAATATATTTTTTGATAAAGTACATTTCGAAGAAAAAAATTGAAAAAAATGATCTTTGTAAGTTTTTCAGAAAGTTATGAGCATTTGAAAAAAAACGTAAATTTTTTTTAAACCAACTGCATATTCCGATTACTTAAAAAAAAATTGACAAATATTAAGCGTGAAATGCCCCATAGATAATATTCCCACATGTATGTAGACACACTAATTCATGGGTAATTCTATGATGATCGATGATCGCATGGTGTCCAATTTCTAAGATTATCGATTTCTAAGATGATCGCTTGGTGTCCAATTTCTAAGATTATCGAGTGGTCTGAAGGTTGGGTAGAAGACAGAATGACAAGAAGACAGAAGACAGAAGATGGAAACTCAATAGACCCAACATTTTTGCCTTAAAGTATCATCAGGAAAAAACGATGCCACGATGAGAATTGATAGAAGCATAGCATACCTCTGAGACGTGACCAGAAGTTGATTAACAAACGAATTCTCTTTAAATCACGGGATAAGCTTCCAACCCCCCCCCCCCCCCCCCCCCCGCCCTTCGGTCGAGCTGAAATTTTGAACAAACATTCTTTTTAATATCTTAAGACAATCCCTAAAGGGATTTTTAGCGACTCGCAATGGTTTTCGAGACATACCCGTGTAGAAATTCCCTCGGCGTAAACTACTTTGACCCTAGCCACTGTCTAGATTGACCTAGATAGCAAACTCGCGAGGCGCTAGGTTGTGGCTGGCAAGTTTTTGCTAGCTAGTTTTGGGTACCTCGCCGCTAGATGACGGTAAAGTAGTTTTCCTCGTATGTTTTTTCGCAGTATTACTTACTTAGCCGCTAGATGGAGAAAACAGATTTTCTCTCGATCCATCAAGTTCTCGGTCTGAGTGTACGGCACGGTGGATTATAACCTTTTTTCTTCGTGTGACAGCTTTATCAGACGGAGAAACATTATTCCTCAAGTAATAATTATTAAAAATTATGGACGAAAAGCGGGAGAAAAAATCCAGTCGAGATAGAGTCCGTAAATACCGAGCTATAAAAGCCGATATAAACGATGCGACCGCAAAACGTTTGCAAAATCAAGAACGCAATGGGAAGTGCAATTTTTGATAAAAATTAACATTCATTTGGAAAAAAAATTAATAATCCAACTAGTTTTAGAAAGATACAAACATTGATATGCAATGATAAAATTATATCGACATATTATGCATATTTGAAGAGTATGTGGCTTCCGGATGGAGGCCGTGTTGAGAATCAGCGTGGTGCCGACGTTTCGCAAACGTTACAGTCTGCATCATCAGGGCTGAGAGCTCCGATACTTAAGCTCCCGTGTCTCAGGCATTCCTTATATACTTGCAGTAATCGTTCCAGATCACTGCACCAGCCAATCAGATGTTTTAATTGATCGGCCGGTCAATTAAAAAACCGGGAGGACGGCGTGCCAAATGGGATTGACGTGATATCCACCATCTCTGTTTAGATTGTCCGGATGTTTTCGGATTTCCAAGCCTTCTCGGTGTTTCCTAGAAAAATAGCTGTTTGATGGGGCCAGACTTTGGGCTTTATCGAACTGAATGGCATGACCAGTTTCCATCCAATGCTCGGCCAGGGCTGATTGTCCAATGTGGCCATATTTGATACACCGTTGATGTTCTTTGATCCGTGTACTGATCTTCCTCCCGGTTTCTCCTATGTACACTTTACCGCATGAGCAGGGTATCTTGTACACTCCTGGTGCACTTAATGGTGGTCTTTGGTCTTTTGCACTCGGAACCACTTGTGCTAGCTTCTTCTGAGGTTTGAAGATGACCCTGAAGGGGAGAATGAAGGACAAATAATAGCAACAACTTCCCTTCCATACCTTCAGGGCATAACCGATCGCATAGGCAGGGTCCTTGGGAAACATAACGTGCGAGTCATCTTCAAACCTCAGAAGAAGCTAGCACAAGTGGTTCCGAGTGCAAAAGACCAAAGACCACCATTAAGTGCACCAGGAGTGTACAAGATACCCTGCTCATGCGGTAAAGTGTACATAGGAGAAACCGGGAGGAAGATCAGTACACGGATCAAAGAACATCAACGGTGTATCAAATATGGCCACATTGGACAAGCAGCCCTGGCCGAGCATTGGATGGAAACTGGTCATGCCATTCAGTTCGATAAAGCCCAAAGTCTGGCCCCATCAAACAGCTATTTTTCTAGGAAACACCGAGAAGGCTTGGAAATCCGAAAACATCCGGACAATCTAAACAGAGATGGTGGATATCACGTCAATCCCATTTGGCACACCGTCCTCTCGGTTTTTTAATTGACCGGCCGATCAATTAAAACATCTGATTGGCTGGTGCAGTGATCTGGAACGATTACTGCAAGTATATAAGGAATGCCTGAGACACGGGAGCTTAAGTATCGGAGCTCTCAGCCCTGATGATGCAGACTGTAACGTTTGCGAAACGTCGGCACCACGCTGATTCTCAACACGGCCTCCATCCGGAAGCCACATACTCTTCAAATTACATAAAGAGCCGTGAAAGCCTTAAAACTAAAATATTATGCATATATTGGTTCTAAAAAATTTGCTAACAAAAATTAAGATGATTTTTTTTTATGCGTTACCTTTTCTCGATGTGCCGAGTAATTTAACTTGAATAATGTCATAAATTATGATTATATTTAGTCAATAATTATTGACTAAAATTAATTTTCTATTTTCAAAACCTAAAAAACTTTTCATTGAAAAAAAAATTAAGCGAAAGCCTTCGAGATACAATATGGCGCAATCACGCACCGTAAAAAAAGCGCTCGACGATTAAAAAAGTATAATCCATAAAAAAAAGTAATCAACAATACAATAAACAATGAAGTAATAATGAGTACAACAATAACAAAAAAAAACAAACGCGATCGCGCACCATTAAAAAAGCGCTAAATGTTTAACAAAAGAAAATTACTTCAAATGTGATATTATTAATTATAAGAATTTCGAACCTACTTATCTTACTTCTTACGTGTATTAATACTCGATATTTATAATATTTAATAAAATTTGTTATTTTTCCAAAGTAATCAGATTTCTTTTAATTTTCTATTCAACCCTAACCAGCGTACCCTATACAGCGTCGAATTATAAAATAACTTTCTTTCCAGCTAGCGTCTATCTAAGATCTATCCAGCAACGAGCTAGAACATCTGGCTAGGCGTTAAATTTCCAAGTGCTACATACAAAGCTAGTGGCGGGCTAGTTTCACTGCCAGCCGCTAGCAAGTGATGGGAAAAAATAGACCGCGGCTAGCTCTACGCGGGACCCATTTGTACACGGGATTGAACTTCTTTTAACGCGGGCCGGCCATATTTATATGCTACGTCTCGGTTCATACCAATATATGTTATCGCGCTCTCCGTTTTGTCCAAACAAATATACCCAAACAAACCCAAACCCAAAAGCTTGATGTCGACGTCTTGGCAGAAGCAGGAGAAAACAATATAAAATACAAACAAATCCAAACCCAAAAACTATTGCGCGTCACCAAAAATCTCTTGAAGGATTGTCTTCAAATATTAAAAGGAAGGTTGGTGCAAAATTTCAGGTCAGTTGGGGGGAGGAGGGGTTCGGAACCTTACCCGAATCACGAACCATCCACAGTGCGTAAAAAAGAGTATTGACTTCTCGCGGAGGCTGGCCAACAACGTGAACATTTGCGGAGTCAGAATGGACGGAACCTCTCACAGTCAAAGAGTGCAAGAAAATCTGGATCTGACAGGTTATCTTGGAACATTTGGGAAGGTTGCTATATAGTTAATGTGGAAAGAAAAGTGTGTCTCGAGATTAAAGTCACTGTACTTTAGTGCTGACTTACAAACGTACCCATTATTGCGGCCATTCGTCAGCATTCTTATCGCGATTACTCTCAACCCTCAGCGCTCGTGATATGTTGCGTATGATCAAGTTACACGTTCACGTTCAAACTTGAATAACTCAACAACTAATTGATATTTCGCCGATTCGGGTGTAGATTCTTGAAGTTGACTCTTACAGCCTCAAAAACCTTTTTTGTTATATATAAATCATGAATTCTCTATTTTTACACAAATAAGAGCTAGAGGAAAAATGTATTTATTTCCATCCAAAATTTATTAAAAGAGCCTCTTTCAAATAGTTATAATTTGTATGAACATAATGGTACTAAAAGACATCAAAAGTATGAATTTTCGTCGGCCGCAATGGATTTCTTGAAATGCTGTTCCTACCATCGCGGCTGAATCGAACGCACCTTAAAATGTGTAGATCCGTCCATACACACTTTGCTGGTGTTTCGAGAATGTTTTGAATACAACAGCAACTACGGGGTCCATGAAGGAGCAGATCAACTATCTGCCCAGTGGATACAGGAATTAGTTTTAAACGTAACAGGACGGAACAGTTTTTTCCTAATCTAACCTGTACAGACATATAACATGCACATGCAAATAAACGTATGCAAGTGTAAATATTGGTTTATGGACATGTATTTTTGTAAGCGACTCCTTCTAACCTTCTAACCCATATACATAAAACTATAATGTAGTTTATTCGAATCAGCGCGGCATTTCTTGCTCCCTCAGCTGATCTGGATAAAGGGCACCGCAAGGATCGAGTCTGATCCCGCAGGTAATCGACATACAATTCGCATCGCGTTTCGTTGGAATTACAATCGGACGTATCGGCTGCATAACTTCGCGAACAGACGGAGAATTAAGATTACTCCGGGTGTATGTATACACACAAAACCACACATGCGCGTATATATATTCGCATATACATAGAAGAACTCATGTAAAGTAATTCCATGCCAAATCGCTCAATTCTTAGTTCTCAATCTCTCAGACCATCTACATTGTCGCTAGAAAGTCAAAGAACCTGAAAGTTTCGCTTCGAAGTTATCCGAGGAAAAGATGATAATGTAGAATAAAATAAGCGTCACAGAACTCCGAGACTCGGCTCGACAGCTGCTTATGAGCAGCGAAATCTCCTTGCATCATGCACCGCTCATGCTGCATAAACAAACTCGGGAAAAATTATTGTGAAATAACGACTCGTGAAAGATTTTTGATATAAGTATTGGATTCTCTCGCAGTTATGCCAAAAAGCGAATATTTTGGAAGCAAGAGCGAACAACATTTTCCAGTACAGGTATGCAAGAAAATCTGAATCTGTCTAGTAAACTTGGAAAATTCTGCGAGGTCGCTATGTAGTTCTGATCGAACTACATAGATCTCGGGACACGCTTTTATTTATGGACAAAAGGAAAGCGTGTCGCGAGTTCACACACTCGGTTATTTTGTGCCCCTCGCGAAATGCGCATTCTTACGGCCATTCATTGAGAATTCTGCGGTTATCCTCAACCCCCAATGCACACGGTACGATCGAGTTACACGCGAGTGACAAATACATATATATATAATAATACCTACTTCTTTCTATGAGTACACTACATGCGTACACGTGCAAATTTCAATCCCGTGTGTTTGCACAATTTATTCTTGTGGGGCGTATTACCTGAGGTGCACGCGCAGTAAAGTATAGCGACTTTAGACCTACCTAAGGTGAAAGATTATCATTTATTTTAGTCGAAGTTCCACCGTGCTATGACAAATAAAACACCAAAGTATCGTACGTCTAGCAATTTACTTAATAAACTTACTAATATTTACTTAACGAGTCTTTCGTTTGAATAAGCAGGTGTATCAAGGTTATCAAACAGCCTTTGTGACATCGAAGAGTGGTTACAAAATCGGATGCAAATATTATCCATTGAATATTAACGTTTGCATCTTATTTCATTTTCGATAAAAAATATGTTTATTTCTATCGAATAACGATCGCAATAAAACGTTATTCCGTATTTTGAATAATATAATGTCGTCAAATTCATTTTCAATTAACTTCCGAATTAATCCATTCTTTATTTCGTTGTCATTTTGACACATACATTCCCAAATAATGTATGGTACTTTTTAAGCAATTTGTAATTGTTCTGATCGCTTTATTTTCGTGACTGCGGACAGGCCGTTGGTCGCCCGCGTCCAATTTGTGAATATATTATTCGTTTTACGCGAAGATAGTTATAATCACCAGTTGACGAGCTCTCGAATATTTAATATTTTTATGTTACAAGTACACTTTAACCTTTTGTTGACTTGCAAATTTATTTTTGGGACATCAATATTATTACGTTTAATTTAAGTTTTGTTTAACATTTTTTTAATTTTCCGAGAACAATGCGAATCCTCTAATCAGACTCTTATCGTCTTTGACGATTTCTTTGACATTCATAATTAACTTTTGAAACAAGATTTTCTCAAAATATTGAAAAATAACAAGGGATCGGTATTGATACATTTTCTATTTTTCATCTTCCTCTATTGCGGCTATTCGGTATAAGGAATACGCACGGTTACTTGTCTTTTCGATTTTATGTGCTTTGATATACGATGCACAACGATCTCGCCTATGAACACCATTAGCGATATTGTGTAACCGGTGATAGCTAATGTCAGAAATTGACGACGGAGCGCTATCATACTTTGTTGTCCCGTAAGCACTCTGACGTCCTCGTCAACGTTGCGTTTGATCGCTTCGTGTTTCGCGTCTTCGTACAACTTATTGATCAGTCCAGCATTCTGCAGTCGACCTATGATAGTGTTTATAGAGGAACGATAGGGTGATCTCTTGCCAAGATCGAATGCGACACTGTGTGACTGAAAACAAGGTTTCGCGAGTTTTATCACGGGGTGCCCGTTGGTTGTGCTTTCTGCTATTAATATCTCGGCCCTTAACTTATCCGTGAAACACGTAAAGCTTTTCTGTCTGGCAACTTTCTGAACACAGGAGACCATACCGTTCATCGACAAATTACTTTTTTCCATCAAATTCTTTAAGGCACCCGTGGCATTTTGGAATATTCTGTTGAAGTCGAGCGGTCTCACTAACGGTATCAATCCCGCGTTGTCCAGGTCATCGATAGATTCGAAGGCCATCTCATCGGTAGTAAATAAACTTATGTTCGTCAGAACGCCGTAAATGTTCGACGAGTAAATAAAAAAAATCACAAGAAGCGAGGTGAATAGAACACGGTCAACGGTTCTGCGCGGTTGACGCGATACGGAGACGCCAAAAAGTGCCCGAGCGATGTTAAACGGTCGCCACACGCGGTCTGAGAGGGACAATACACTTGCGACGATCCAGTAAATCACGGAAATACCGAAACTCAAAAGGATGGCAGAAAATAAGTCTGTAGCGTCAAAATGTCGAGATGTGAATAAAATCGGTACTACCGCACACAACTCATCGACCACGATCGTAGCACTAAGCAGACTGGCGCATCTGGATGTACTGACACGTGAATGTAAATAGGCACCGATATCCCATTTTGAATGTTCTCCCATAATAAAATAGTGTGTATGGACATCGGAGGACTTGATATATGCTTCCTTTGGAAATTTATACGGAATATATTTCAAAGAAGCATTTAGTTCCCGAGCAATCAATTGAAGAAGCCGAACACTTGCCCCATCAAGAAATATAGGCTCATTGGATTCGTTAAACTCGGCGATTACAAAGGGTGGAGAATTAGATACCATGGCCCTGAGAGGATAACCGGCCATGTTATCAACTTTGTTCGCAAACAAGCCACTGCTATTCGAAGACCAGTTGCTTCTCCTATATTCATTTGTAAACGGATTGAGCTGATGAACAAACGGTGCGCCGAATTCGTAATTATCAGTTTTTAAATGTCCCAACGTTCTCTTCTCGATCCACTGGAGAATGGTTAAATCCAGTATTTTCTTGGTCCAAGCGTATTGCAACAATTCTTCGAGACTCTCACTCAGAACTGGAGCGACGGATAATATCAGATATTGCGGATGGTAGTCGAATGATGCTAACTCCGCTACAGCATCAATGAAACTTGTTGATGGTAAAATTAGTCCAGCATCGCGAAAGTCATGGATGAGAAGAAAGAAAGTTGCTGCGGTACTGAGCGGAATCGGATCTCCAGCGGCGTCGACACACGATGTATTCGATTCGTATTGATCGTCAGGTATATTTATTCTGACAACGGGAAGCTTTTCCCCTAACTTGTACAATACCTCGTCGACTAACGAACTCGCAATCCTTTTGTTTCCCGCAAGGCTAGTAATGAGTGCCACTTGGCGGGCTCCGGATTGTTCGACGATGTATGTAGTCACATTGTCCACCCAGTCGGTAGTCCAAACAAAAGAACCCGCCATTCCGAAAAAAAATAAAACTCGAAGTATCCAGGCCATACTACGTAGTTTTTCCGCGATACGCTTTTCTGGGGTAAACGAGTTTGGGCACCTAGGTTTGCCGTATATACACGATCCAAAATTTTCGTAAACTTTTTAAGGTTTATGCACGTCGAAGCTAGACACAATTGTGGAGACTTGACAAAACGCTCGAGTATCTTTACCGATTGTGAGTAGGTTGAGAGCGCGCTCTCGAATTTAAGCGGATGAGCAGATATGGAAAATCGATAGGAATGAAAAATGTCGACTCGTTGCACCTCACAGCTAGGAAGGCTGTTATGCATAAACCCCGCCCCATGGGCGCGTTTCCTCGAAGTATGGATAATTGCTGCTTTGTTTGTACTTTGTACATTTGTGTATCGACGTTTTTATGTGGTCCGGTAGGCTGACGTAGCTCGATATTTGCCACGTCTTTCGTAACCGCATTGTTACGTGCAGTTTATTATGGAATGACCTCATTCAAAGTTACCGAATACCTCTATAAAAATGAATTGTCTCAAAGAATTCCGGGTACGATGATCGATTTTCATTTTTAGCGTTTCTGCGGCAGTAGTCGCTATGCAAATTCAATATTTTTCAGCTATTGGCATATAGTTCGATGGATTATTCAGCTGTTAAGTAACAGGGATCGTTATTTTTCATGAATTAATAGACATTTTGCTGACCGCGAAACTGCCATTGGTTCAATTAGTGTGCGATATCGAAGATTCCGTTGTTCAGCATCGATGACCCGTGGAAGAAATTAGAAGGGTAGCCATAAAAAAATTCGGGGCCCATGAGGGTTTGAACATGGATTCTCTACTAGGGCTTTTCACAACACGATGGGATTAGGCCCCGACAGGAAAATAACAGGGTTGGGTAGGCAATTTATTCGAGGTCGTAGCGAGGAAAATGATAAAGGGCCCAGACGGGATTCATCAGGGCAGTGGTTGTTACAGGGCATACAATATATTTGCACGGTTATTTTTAAGAATTTCTAGTTTTTAGAATTACTTAAAAAGACTTTTAAAAAGTGGTTAATCTTTTTTCATCTCCAGTTTTAAGCTGTTGAACAATACATGTATATGTAAATATATATATAAGGAAGAAACATGGGCAATGTTGTAAGCGAAGAAGATCCAAAAATCAAAAACCCTATTGATTTCTTTGAAGCTTTAAGTTATTTTATTGAATCTAAGCTACTTCAACAAATTTATATTCCTTTATAATGGACAGTATTCTCTGTAAAATTGAACTTGTTTTTTATTTTCTAATTTCGAGGTGAATAATAAATAATCCTTTATTTGAAAAGAATCATTTTCATTATTGAAAAACGCCTCGCTTGATATGTATCCACTAATAAAGCTGATAATTATAGGACAGTAATAGGGTTGCTTCATGGCTTCGGTCGGGTTTTGTTGAGGCAACCAGTCAGGCTCTGATTCATAAGCCTCTTTAGGACCTCGTCGACAAAGTGTCACCGGCCTCCAAGGGACCCGGTCCGCTGCCATGTTAGGACCCTTGCAGAGTAAGGGAAAAATAATCGGGGCCTAGTCAACGGCCTGGCTGAATTCTTTCACGGGGAGCAAAATCACCCTGTTTCCGTGCCAATTTGCGTAGTGACTAAATCTCTAAAATCACTATTTAACGGCACCTTATCTGTTCCGCCGATTTGGGCTGCCTAAACGTGTGTTGGCACGCAATGCTCGTATCAAGCTACATTTGAGTACCGAGGTATATACGCGCTAAAACGGCGTGTTAAAATAATGGAATCTCTTACACCTCTAAACAATATTATTAGGTATAACGAAAACAGTCCGTCAGTGGCGTCGAAATCGGTGACAGCAATCAGTGGCGTCGATTTTTTTTCTGATCTGGCGTCAAGACACAGCCGCGTCTCTTGATTCGTACCAAATTTCAGTTTTCTAACTAAATATTAAGTTAAGTGATCGCGCTAGATAATTTTGTCCGCCGTAAATGTGCCCGGAAAATTGTCTCTTTACGTGTAAGCAAGAGAACTCAAGAACTAATAAATATTTCTCCGATTTGGATGTAGATTCTTGATGCTGATTCATGTAGCGTCAAAAAACTCTTAAGGCAGACTTTAAAACTTTGGAAAAAAAATTTTTTTTTTTTTTTTACATTTTTCGAACGTAAATATGTTCAAGAATGTTCGGTCAAAATTTTATAAAGTTCCAAGCAGTCTAACTATCCTTTTTCGCCTTTCGAACGCACCTACCTGAGCGCGCTATTGTGGCCCGCCTGGTGCAAGTATAAGAAGGCCGAAGCAAACAACGCTTTAAAAAATTATAAACATCCTCCTGCTCTTGCTAGTGACGTACAAGAGGTGCTGAAGCCGATCTACGAAGATCTAACAAAAACGGAATTACTGGAGAAATGTTTGGGTGGAAACACTCAAAATAACAACGAATGTTTCAACTCTACAGTTTGGGCTATGGCACCGAAACATGTCTTTAATGGCAAAAAAATCGTCAAAATTGCGTGCCTCACTGCTGCCTACGTTTTTAATGAAGGATTCAGCCTAGTTTTAAAAATAATGGAAGTCATGGGCATTACAATCGGCCCAACCGTCATGCAGTTCGCCACTATGCGCGACCAACATCGCATCGTTCGAGCGAACCGCCGCTCGACTGAGGCTTCTAAGGAGGGCAGAATTTAAAAAAAAAAAGGCTAAATTGGATGAAAACACCCACCTGGAACACGTCGAAGGCATATTATATGGCCCAGGCATCGCTGATTGAGGGTAAGATAATTTTTTCTACGATATATCACTCACCAAAACTTTAAACGCGTTTTTCTCGAAACGACATTTTCAAGTACCGTGGTCGTGATAACTCAAAAAGTACTGAACTGATCCTTCTGAAATTTGGAACACATATTCTATATGTGTGTACCAACAGACCTAACTACAATCAACTTAAAATTTTGATTAGAACTATTTTTTTATTGCAAAAAAAGACCCAAAAAAACGCATTTTTTTTCGTATTTGAGCCGCCATTTTGTTAATTTTGCACGTATATAAAATATTCTAGTTAGGTCGGTTCCTGAAGACATACTGAACATGAAACTATTTGATTTTTTTGTTTCAGACCATCCGTCGGGAAGATTTCACGACCACGGCAACGGTACCTGCTTTTCGAGGCGTTGGCTTTAAACATATTTTACGTGCACAAAAAATGAATAAAATACATTAAAAATTTTTTTTTATGTACTTAAAGAGTGTATTTATTGAACAGTTTAAACCCCATATCGATATCTTTAATAGTATTCTCAGAAAAAATTCACGAAAATAGCGTTTTTTTCATGGTTTCAAAGTAGAATCCTGCCTTAAAAACCTAATTTTGATATAATTATGTTTACATAAATAACTGCTATCGAAACAATGTACTCGTTGTAATCCAAAATCTGAAAAAAATTATTTTATATAGTTGCAAATTGTGTGAAAATAATTATCCTAAAACGATAAAAAAACAACAGGGTTTTTGAGCTCCGAAAGGCAGCTTTCAAAACCTCCAATCGGTTCCGATAAATATTATATCTCTCTGTGTATATTCAATTGGGGAAAAAAATATCCACCACTGACACTCAGACTGCATCTACACAGCTCAAATTCGGTTTGTATATTTCTCATACCTGATAATATCGCTTTCCGTGATAAGAGGTTATTTTTTCCAACTTTTTTCAATGCATCATAAAATATATATTATATAAGTAAGAATGTGAGCTTCAGGTTTTATTCCAGACTAGCATTTCGGAGGTCCTTGTATTTGTAGGCAATTCATTGAAATTAACGTGTAATTAATTCACCTCGACTTCAATGGATTTTTTCAAATACTGTTTCGGCGATCGAGTGGATTCAGATCCACCTCAAGACGCACTGAGAAAAAAGTTCATTTATAATAAAGAAATACATTTGGTTGGCATTTTTATTAGAATATTCATTAACTGTTACAAAATTTGTTAGTCGTTAATCGTGTTCTCATGACAACATTTTACAGCCATATTTCGTTGAAAAGAATGGTTTATTTGATCAGTTTAATTTTTCTTAACTCAGTAGATATTTATTAGAAATGAAATAATAACTGTTTGACCGTGTACCGGATAACGAGGATATCTGGCCATCCGATAAGCCGGATAGCCGGACAGCCGGATATTGAGACTTGCCATTTGAGGTAAATAATAAAAATAATTTGTCAATTGCGGGATAAACTATGAAAAATGTCATCGGTAAAGAAAAGATCCCCCACTTGGGAATATTTTGATATAAACCGTGACAATAATAAGTTTGTCTTTGTCTTGTTGTGCCGAATTCAAATGCCTCGTGGCGGAGAAGGAAAAAAAGCAGGTATGCACCAAAGCCTAAGCCTGTCTTTTATTCTTTTGTTTTGGATTGCTTCATAACACTGATCAGCAAGGGGTTAGTCCATACTATGATGATTAAAATCGTTAAGTGGGTTCCTAAAAATGTGTCAAACATGTTTTAAAATTTACGAGGGCTCACAACGGCTCGCATCCAGATTTGATTAAACTTGTTTATGATGCGCGAGTATTTCTGTGAAATGTAGTTATAAAAAACTATTTAAACTAATAATAGAAAATACCTACCCTACCTTAAACATAATGAATTTGTTTGGTCATCTACCAGATACTTCTGCCATGAAAAATCATTTGAAAACGAAACATCCAGATAAATTTCAAGCAATTGATAAAGGTACAGCCGCCTCCGTGCCTACACCGCCAATACCCGACCATACCCGGCACGAGTTCGTCTTCAACATCGACCAAAAAGCAATTGATTATACTCACTTCAAACATATTACTCCAAACAAACACGCCTAATTGTTAGACGTTCAGTGATGTAAACATCGTGTTCTTGTTCATCAAGTGGTTGATTTAATTTTCACAACCGAATTACATATATTGGTTCTTTATCTGCAAATACAAATTGTTTATAGTAAAAAAAAATATTTAAATAAAAATTGTGCATTGTTACAGAAAAAAATAAAATCAAGACTTACATTCGATCACGCACTAACATTTTCTGGATCGGGATTAAAAATAATTAATACTCCGATAATCATGAAAAAAAAACATGAAAAAGGCGTTTGAGCACCAACTAAAAAATTGTTTAGAACCCTCAAATTTTGCAAAACTTCGTTTTTCTTAACATACCTCAATTTCCCGGTGAGAAAAAAGAATCGATTTTTTCAACCACCTTAATACACACATATAACATGCATATGTTAATAAACATACACACGCGTACAACTTCATATTGGTTTATGTATCTGTAATTCAAAATAGCTTCTTTTTATCATTTACGCATTTTTTCTTCTATAACAAATCACACAATACATATAGTGACTGCCAAAAAAACGAGGCCACCTTTAACTTTATGCGAATTTTTACTTGAAAATCACTAACAAATCGGAAACTCTTAGAACTTTTGGCTTATATGCTTCATCGATAGTTTTATTTTAATATTCGCAAAATAAAAAGAAAAAAAAGTCATTAAATGATCTTTGAATGTTTAATACAAAAATACTGGGACATATGTATAGACAGAAAATGAAACCTTCTTTATTTTATACAAAACAGTTAAGAAAAAAAAAGGTCCAAACTATGACTAAAATTTAGTATGGCCCCCGTTTAGCCTTTATCCTTGCAGGGCACCGTCTAAGCATACTCTCGACGAGATTGTGAAGGTGGTATTCGTCTAAGGCCTCTACGGTTTTCTTCAGCGCCGCAGTATGATAATCCTTGTTTGGTTGATAATTTCGCCCAAAAATGGCCATACTTTTTCTAAGGGATTCAAATCGACTGATTGTGGAGGCTATTCAAGGATTTTAGCTTGCTAGATTTTACGAATTGTTGTATTTTTTTGCATTCATCCTTAGGGTCGTTGTTCCGTTGGAAATAAAATCCTCTAATTCAACCTGAAGACAGAACGTTTCAAAGTTTTCATTGGAGATGTCAGTGCATTTATCCACAGTTAATATACTATTGATGGAAATCGCCTACTCCCGACCAAACAGATCTACCCCAAACCATGACCCGAGTCAAATTGTTTAGCCTCCTCTGAACCCCGCAGGACCCATTACTTCTGTAATGCACAAGCCGCCAGCCTTTGTTGAACCTTCCAAACCCCATTTGTTGAGTTCAGTGCTATGAAGAGACCTCTTCTTGGTCCAGTGTAGCTTATGTTAGACCTCCTAAATCTTCTTTCGACCCCCAGTTTCAGTGAAACGTGCAGAACACAGGCCTCCTCAGCCTGCTTTTGATCTTAAATTCGTTGCCTCGACCCCACCTAACCTGCTTTTGGCCCAAATTCGATATCTCTTCCATCATCACTCCATTGTGGCCTGTTCGGTAACCCGTTCGATGGCGAAAAAAATACGTTTTCCCCGATTATCTCCCGAAGAATGGTACAGGTAAATATGCATTATCAGATGATGAATAAATACTACACAATTAATAAAAATACATCGTCACCTTTTCAAATTATCAGTGCAATATTAATATGCGAAAACCATCACATTTCCACAATATCGGTTTATTATTATTTGATAAGCGATTCATAAGAATGCTCGTATATGCAGTCTTGCTCCAACTCCATCGAATTTATGGGCGTCACGATTTCATGCGAGAAAAAAATCTCACAGGAAATTCCAAACTATCCAATAGTAACTTTCGCTACTTTTTACATCATTGATATTTCCTCTTGGACCCTATAGTTCTTGAGTTACATTTAATTTTCCAGAATTAGTCCTTTTAGCCAAAAATGAGATAACTTTGCGAAAGAAAATCGTACGAAACTTTTCAAAAAACGAAAATGGAGGTCCTGCTACCTCGTTCAAGTTTATCATGTATATACATGACAAAAAATGTTTCCATAAGCCATGCGCCCAATTCGTGATGGGCGAAAAAAAACCTAAAAGTAGTCACGTACGAAAGTGCGTACCAGGTCGAAAAAAAATCATAAAATATTTCAAAAAAGCAAAATAAAACTGAATTTGTTCCCTTCAATACGCCGTTCGGTAAATTTGGTTATCTTTATCTGATGAAGCTATGTAACTTTTAGTGCGGCAAGAAATATCTACTGGTGTATCCAAACTTTTGAGCGGCAGTGTATATTATATAATACTAAATATATATATATATATATTAATATACATGTATTATACTTGAAATATGTGGATGCATTAATATATTCGAATATACACTACTGTTCAGAAATTTTCGGAAACTTCAGATAATTGCAAAACTTTCAATACCTTTCAATAATTTCAAAATTATGTTAGAATAATTAATTATATAGAACTTTATAGTATCTTCGTAGAATAATAAATGAAATAAATTATAATACTCTAACATTATTTGGTAATTATCCAGTGCTCGCAAGTTTTGCAATTTTGTGAAGTGTTGGAAAACTTTTGGCTGGCAGTGTATATCTAAATGATATATAATGTTGATACCTATATAAAACGTTAGGGTGTTAATAATAGTCTATTTTATGTTCTAAAAGATGTAAATTATCGGTTTAGTATTCGATGTCATTTGATTTTTTGTTTTTTTTTTTGTTCATACAATAATGAGTCGATAAATGGCGATGGCCAATTGCTGTCGATTTCAAATAAAATGTTTAATTTTTCTTTGTTCTCATTTTTACTACGTTGGAAATTTAAAAAATATTTCCACGTGCATGTGTGAAGCATATGTTTTTCTTTTGGCTACACTGCCAAAAAACGCTTTTCATTTGAATATGATCTAATTGAATGAAATAGGTTTGTTTTCCTTGTTTCACGGCCTACTATGATCATATTTGTTTCAAATATATTATTTTATTTGTTTTAGCTATTCTTTTTAAATATTAAACACATTCTAATTGAATAAATAAAGATTCGATTGATATGAATCTTTATTTGCTCACAATGTACACTGTAAATCTGAGTGTACTATGTGCATAAAATATTTCATAAATCCAAATTCAAATGAATCACTTAATTGAGAGTTTTACCACAACGTTTTTTATCGTAATTCTTCATTCCCTGGCATTTCGAAATGATTTTTTTCGATGCAAATAATTCACCTATATGAAAATCGAACCTAGAACCTACCTACTGATCGTTACGCACGCTGCGTCTATGTTACCGAGTGCTTATAACGTTTTAGTCGCAGATATGGCATCAGAGATTAAAATCCCGATAATTATTTGTCGTATCACATAAACTATATGAATTAATTAATATCACTGTGATAATTAGAGAGTTTTATCGAATAACATGCTATAGATTTTTCAAACATAACCATATATATAATTCCTCTCTCTCTCCACCCCCTCTGCCCGACGCCCCTTTGACATGAGTGTTGCAATAAAGGCAGCCCATTAGTTCAATCAAATAGAAAAATGGTTGACTCTCCGAAAATTGGGCGTCAATTTTCTGCCAGTGCAGGCTCCATCTATAGATGGACGGTCCAGAGGGCTTACAGTGCGCCTACACTGTCAGAAAAATTCTATTGATATTAACTAACCGCGTCTATTTAATTCTTTTTTAATTGAGTTAACCAGATTTTTCGTAGAGATAAATTTTTCCTATTGTATTCCATTGTTAGAATTATTTATTTCAAATGTATTATTGTATTTGATTCATTCAAATCAAAACTTAATATCGCCCAATAACTAAATATTTTATTTGATCCTAATAAATTTGTGATTCGGTTTCATTTGTTCAAAAAATTATTGGTCTGACTTTGTTGCAACACTCATGTCAAAAGAGAATGGGGTTAGAGAGGGCGAAGAGAACGGAATTATATACATACATATAGGTTATCATTGAAAAATCTTTAGCATGTTTTTCGGTAAAACCATCTAATTATCACAATGATATTAATTACTTGATATAGTTTATGTGATGCAGCAAATAATTATAGGTATTCATTTGCTCTCTTATGCCATATCTGTGACTAAAATGTTATAAGCACTCAGTAACATAGGAGCAGCGTGCGTAATTATGAGTAGATAGATACTAGGTTCGATTCTCATATATGGAAAATATTCTCTTCGAAAAAAATCATTATAATAGACCAGGGAATGACGAATTACGATAAAAAATCGTTGTGGTAAAACTTTCTATTAAGGGATTCATTTTATTTTGAATTTATTAAATATGTTATGCATATAGTGCACTTAGGTGTACAGTGTACATTGTAAGCAAATAAGATTTATTTTGGCAGCGTACAGTAGACCGAAAGGGGGCCAGTAGGGTCTGCGGGAGCGCTCGAAGTAGGCCCACCTGAGGTTCCGTAGGTTGAGTTGTCGATCTCATTGGCCTCCTTTTAGTGAAAATGTCTACTTTCTGCCATTCCGGAGGTTCGCATGGTGCTTCCAAACACCACCCTCCTTTAGATACCCGATAATCCGCTATCGCCGATTTGTACTCGGGAAAGGAAGCCTTCATTCTGCGGGTTGAAAGCGGGTCGAAAATTTTGACTCGGAAATCTTACCGCACACTCTTAGTCTGCTTTTCCGATAAAGTGATTCGAATTTGCTCTTGTCAGACCAAAGAAAATTTTTCCACAACGCGTATGCCTTGTCCAAACATTTTTTGCAATTTCTAGATGTTTCTATTTATAGCACTTATTAATGAAACGCCGTTTACCAGCAATTTGGCTATGCAAATTAGCTGCAGAAAGTTCGCCCCGAATCTTGTTATGCAACGCATTTAATTAAAGTTTTTCTTGAACAGCTCGTACTGTTGAACATGGATTTTTCTTGCATTCCTCTATGATACGAGAGTTGTCTCTACGCGTAGGCGCCTGATTTGTTTCTCTTCGTTCTCTGTCCAATACTGAACCAATCTCATGAAACTTTTTCCACAGTTTCTGACTTCAGTTTTGCTCACTCACAATTTGTCACCTATTTTTGGCTGGCCAAAAGTCTTTTGAATGTCGTTTATAATGAATTTTCGTATTTACAAACAAACTTGTTTTTCAGCCATTTTGGCACGCGATTATATTGAACTGAACAATGAGCCGGTAAATGCAGTAAAAATTAACTACAAGGACGTACAAGATGCTAAGCCAAATGCAGACAAATTTCGCTGAGCGAATAGGTAGAACATGCAAAACGTCAACACTGTCATAGCGATCCCTTTTTTTCGTCTTATACAGGGTGCGCCAGAGAAACTTACTTATTTGAAAGGTCAATAAAAACAAAAGTACTTCAATTATTGTTTTAAATTTTTTTTTATTTGAGAATACAATATCCCAATTTTTTTTTCATGTGGTCTTGAAAATGACATCGGATAAATGGCGACGCCCATTGCGCATACACTGATGAAGTCGATTTTTGAAATTCGTATCCACTCTTTGCAGCATATCAATCGGTATGTTGGCAATGGCGTCGCGAATGTTGTTCTTGAGGTGTGCTATGGTCCGTGGTCGATCGACATAAACCAGAGATTTCAAATAACCCCATAAAAAGAAATCGCATGGAGTCAAATCTGGAGAGCGTGCCGGCCATTGGAGATCGCCTCTGAGAGAGATGAGGCGGTCGGGGAAATGTTGTCGCAACAAATTCATTGAGTCTCGTGCTGTGTGTGCTGTGGCTCCATCTTGCTGAAACCACACGTTCCTAACGTTCATTTCTTCGAGTCTTGGAAGAAAAAATTCCTCGATCATGTTCCTGTAACGAGCTCCATTCACGGTAACTGCGCGGTAACTCTCAGAGGCGATCTCCAATGGCCGGCACGCTCTCCAGATTTGACTCCATGCGATTTCTTTTCATGGGGTTATTTGAAATCTCTGGTTTATGTCGATCGACCACGGACCATAGCACACCTCAAGAACAACATTCGCGACGCCATTGCCAACATACCGATTGATATGCTGAAAAGAGTGGATACGAATTTCAAAAATCGACTTCATCAGTGTATGCGCAATGGGGGTCGCCATTTATCCGATGTCATTTTCAAGACTACATGAAAAAAAAATTGGGATATTGTATTCTCAAATAAAAAAAAAATTTTAAACAATAATTGAAGTACTTTTGTTTTTATTGACCTTTCAAATAAGTAAGTTTCTCTGGCGCACCCTGTACTTGAACGATGACTCTACGAAAAATGTTACGGAACATCATTTGAGTGTCCGTCCATTTTGTTGAACCTTATATTTGTGATGGAACATTGAAAACTATTAGACACGATTTTTTTATCAGCAGAAAAGCGGTTTTAAAGGGGGACACCATTCACAAAAAAAGCCATCTATTAAAAAAATAGAATAAAACCAATGCTTAAATTAAATTAAAAAATAATTGTATGATGAATTAGGATTTTTTTACTTGGTGTATATATATATATACATACATATAACAAGCATATATGAATAAACGTATTCAAATGTAGATATCTTTCATGTACCTGTATTTCACTCGGACTCCGCCTTATTCATTGGCGCATACTTCTCGTCCCGTACAATGCGAAACACATACATATCCTGTACGCATGCATACAAGAAATCTCCAATGAAGAATATTTGAATGACCACGTCTCCTTCTACTCCGGCCTCACTGGCAAGAGAACAATACGAGGATCGAGGTAAATCACACGGGTAATCGGCGTCAAATTCACATCGTGTCTTTTTACAATTAGAACCCGGAGTGTAGGTTGCATAATATCGTTGGCAGACAGAGCGCTCACATCAGTGCGTGTGCATATAGATGAACAGCTGTATATACACAATCATATATGAGTATTTCCACGCCAAATCACCGAGTTCTTGGACGTCAATCTCTCAAACAATTCACATTTTCTAAAAGGCATGAAATGTTTGCTTTAAAGTATTTCCAGGAATGCAAAACAATAATATAGAACAGAAATAAGGTCCGCCGGGCTACGACACATAACTTCAATGGAAATTAAGGGACTGTTACCTAGAGGCCCATAAATGCCCCTTAATTAAGGCCCCTTAAACCCCTTAAGATCCCTTAATACCTAGAAGGCCGAAAAATTGCCAATTTTCGATTTTTTTCTGACAAAAGATTGGTGAAAAAGGATCGCGTTTTTTTAAAAATACAAATATACATGTATTGAGATTTTGAAAAAAAATCACAAAAAAAACAACAAAACATAGCCACCGGCAGATGATGACATTTTTTCGCGATGTTTGGCGGTGGGCGCTCTCCAGCTTAAGCGGTGCATCCGAAATCTAAAAACAAAAGGGGTTATTCGAGTTAACAATAAATACGAGTCGTTGACGATCGCCAATTTTTTAAATTTTCCTTTTTATAACGTGGTGACGAATTAAAACTTAAGCATACAAAATCTATGAAAAAAGTCATGTTTTGACGTAACTATTAAAAAATGAAGATCGATTTTTAAAAAGTCAGATGATCATCAACCTTGCAATGTTTCTCATCGTATCTCCTACAAATTTGGAAATAATCAATCAAGTGAATTTTGAGATGTCATGTGTTTCGACAAAAACACGAGTAAAGTTTGACGTATGGTGCTACTACCGCTCGCCCGGCCGACTGTTGAAAGCTACAACTCATTAAATTTTAGGAATATTTCAATAAATTTTTCAGGGAATATAGCTAAAAGGTGATAATGTCGAATAAACACATTTTCGAAAAATGCATTTTTTACCCATCTAGGTAGATTTAGACCATTAACAAACCGTAAATTCTTTTCGAGTCACAAACCTCACATGTTATATCAGTGAACATAAGGTATCAATTTGAAAAAAGTATTCCATGGTCTAGGAGCCTTGCAAAAAACGTGAACATTTATGGAGTACGAACGAGCAAATTCTTCAATTCGGAGAGTGCGATGAAATCATAGTCCTGTCAATTTAACTGAGAACGCCTTGTAACATTCTGCAAGCTCCCTGTATATTTCGCCAGGAAAGAAAAGTGTGTCTCTAGATCAAACGCGTGGCTTTATCACGGTTTCTCGCAAGCACGCATATCTTACGGCCATTCATTTGGAATTCTTACTGCGGTTACGTCTAAACTCCCCTCCCCCCGCTCACGGCATATTGCGTATGATTAAGTTACATATGAGTACTTAAGTACATAGATGTATATATACTTACAGGCCACGCGTATGTACGTATCTGAGTTATGGATGTATCTGAGGTGAAAGATTGGCATTTATTTTACTTGAATAAGACATGTTACGCTATACCTTATTTTATTTTCGATGTAATTTATAATTGTATCTCAAATAATATTTTATTTGATTGATTGATTAATATTATTGATTGATATTATTATATCATTTTATTGATATTATTCTATAACTTTATTGATATTGCTATATAATAAAAATTGTTTAGCATTTCAAATATCATAATGTCGCCGACTTAATTTTCTGCTATTTTTTGAATTAATGCTCCCTCCGTTTCCTTTACTTGTTGACACATCCATCCCGAAAGGATAAATCGTTGGTCTCCTTCTTTCATTTTGTAAACGTAGTCGCAATGCGAGCCCGATAATTGAACTCACAGTGTCTTCGTTCTTTGGGAGTTCAGTTATAAGTCCCTTTCGACAAGATCACGCATCTTCAGTGATGTATCTAGTCACATAATTCACCCAATCGGTCATCTGGACATAATTTTTCGTTACTTCGGAATAAAATAATCGAAAGATTTTTCACGGTGGACAGTTTTATGCACCCAGTGCACGCCGTACGTCAAGGATCCCAAATGTCCGTATACTTTGGAAAGTTCGTATACTTCGTAATACGAGTCGCAGAGTAGACGCAGTTGCCAAGACTCCGCAGAACATCAAAGTGTGATCATTGACAAAGAAAACAATTCCGGTGTTCAGCGCCGATTTCCTTCATTCCGTGATATATTATGCTTCATCGTATTTTAATAGACAAATGTTTTTTAATTGCAAAAAAATGCTTTCTCTGGGTGCAATTCACCCGGAAAATGGAACCCTCTGAACTGTAGGTTTAGGGAATAGCATATTTGTAGTTGCCATATTTAAGGGCGGGGTAAAGTATTTACATTTTTTTTTAATTTTTTAAATGAATGCATAATATATCAAGAATATTGTGTTAAAATTTCAAGTCGATCGGAGTAAAATTGACGAAGTTATGAGTATTTGAGCGTCTATTGCTCCATGCCAGGTTTTCATACCTGGGCGGCAGCTGCGCGGCGCGCTATTGTATTTTTCGACCCCGAATAAATTTCTTGATAAACGGGCCTCTTCCGGTCCCGTTATGTATATTCGAGGCATGGTGTATATTAGTATACACATTAGTCTGTACATCAGTACAGAAGAGTCTGTACGACAGTAAAGAAGAAAGAGTTTTGCGTAGACAAACGCAAAGAGATGCTCTCGATCATCTTGATGGAAGCCTTTTGCTCTACGGACCTGGCATCGACGACTTTGAGTGAGTATAAGAAAATTATCGAGTTTTATTTTGAATTTCTAAAAATTCAAAGATAATTGAAAAGTCTGAAAAAATTCATACGTATTCAGAAAAATGAACGAATCACGAAAAAAAATTGGGTTGCGGGGAAATTTGTTGACTCATTTTTTTTTTCATCATTTTGTTAATAACATTTTGCAATTATTATTATGCAAAATTAATCTTTTGAGTACCTTTAATATGCATGAATTTTCTCAGATTTTTATGCAATCGAGAAGTGTTCTCAAACTTATGTGCAATGAGCGCTAAGCGACCAAACTCTTCTGCGTTTTTCAAACCGTTTTTCTTTGACTTGTTATATTTTAAGTCCGTGTGCACGATAACTCAAAATCTACTGGACCAATCGCTTTGAAATTTTGCACAGTACTTCTTCACATAATTCATGAGGTATTGTCGAGAGCTTTTTTTTTTTTTAAATAATTACTCATTTTTCAACAACAAATTAGCCGATTTTTTTTAGCGAAAATCGGGTTTTTGGCTCCCAAGTGCTACGAAAAATCGAAAAATCGAAAAAAAAAAATCGTCCCGTCATTACCTCGAGAAACATCTCCTTTAACAAATGCATTTTGATTTTTTTGTTTCAGATGATTCTGTTGCGAGTTATGGTGCACACCGCAAACCAACTTTTTTTCGAGGCGCCTCCGAAGTTTAATTTTCACTCGCTCAATTTTGAATATTTTGCAATGCAAATTTAAGAGAATATTGTTCAAATGTTACTTTATTATATGTAAATTTTTCAATAAACGAACACTATTCGTTACGCCAAAAAAAAAATCTTAAACACGTGCCTTTTTTCGCCGAATTAACTTTACCCCGCCCTGAAATGAAACCAATTAGAGATAAATGCTCACTCTGTAACATTAGAGGGATCGGTGATATATTTTTTATTTTTCATGTTCTCGTCGAGGCTATTTAGTGCACTAATAACTTTTATAATTTATTTTGCGAGTATGAAAAGAGCAATAGGATTTCTTTTGAGAGGGTTTATTTAACGCATATTAATGTGTAGACATTTTTTTAAAATAATTTTCATACAAAATAACAGCGACAGAGCCCCCATCTTGAAAAACGTGTTTTTTACAAATAGCCTCACGGGAGGACGGTTTTCTCGTGAAGCATAAGACCTGAAACAAAATCCAAAAAAATTATCATCTATATATTCCTAGCTATAAGACTACGTAGGGATTTTTTTTATCAAATTTTGAAAAAATGGCGCACCTTGAAATAAATAAATCGATTTTCTGGCCAAAAAATAAGCAGTACATTTTTTATTTTAAAAAAGTTTACATTTAATCAAAAAACGGCTACGTACTCCCATAGAGAATGGAATTGTGAAGCTACTATCAACATTTTTAATCGATCCATATAAAAGTGTTCGAGTAATCCGTCCTCCGAGTTTAAAAAAAGTGGTTTCGAGAAAAACCCGTTAAAAGTTGTACGAGCACTCAGCGCGCTCTCCAAGGCGCCACGGCGAACGCGATAATTAAACATTGAAAAAAAAATTCGCTACAGAACCAATTGCATGTTGTTTTTATGACCCCAAAGTATTTTAAGAAAAAAAAAAAGATTTTTACAAAATCCCAGTGTTGTTATCCCTTAAATAACTATTGTTTTACATACATTTTACTGTAAGATTGCCTATAAATGATCTCACATTAAAAAGGTGAGGGTATCATCAATGAATTTAAGTTCGTCCGCACTTTTATTTATAACAATAATAATGTAATATACATTATTAAGAACTAGCTTTGCAGTAATAATACAAGTTTTTAAAAAATCGTCAGGTTCATAATCGTCAATTGTATTTGAATCATTCGTATTTTCTTCGGTTATTGATCACATAATGTTAGTCACATTGTCCCCGTAAAACAATTCAGCCAGGGCTTTGACTAGGCCCCGATTATTTTTCCCTTACTCTGCAAGGGTCCTAACATGGCACTCGACCAGATCCCTTGGAGGCCGGTCACACTTTGTCAACAAGGGCCTAAAGAGGCTTATGAATCAGGGCCCGACGGGTTGCCTTAACAGAATCCGATCGAAGCCATAAAGCAACCCTATTACTGCCCTATAATTATCATCTTTATTAGTGAATACATATCAAGCGAGGTGTTTTGCAATAATGAAAACTATTTTCTTCAAATAAAGGATTATTTGTTATTCACCTCGAAATTAGAAAATAAAGAAAAACAAGTTCAGTTTTACAGTTTATATTGTATGCCCTGTAACAACCCCTGCCCTGATGAATCCCGTCTGGGCCCTTTATCATTTTCCTCGCTACGACCTTTTTTGAATAAATTACCCAACCCTGTTATTTTCCTGTCGGGGCCTAGTCCGATTGTGTTGTGGAAAGCCCCAGTAGGGAATCCATATTCAAACCCTCATGGGCCCCGAATTTTTTTATAGCTGCCCTAATTTCTTTCACGGATCGACATCATCCGCAAATCTTAAGAACTCTTCATGAATTTCATCGTCGCTTTGTGAACCAAGTGAACCTTTCGCGATGTGCAGCTTGTTGGAAGTTATTTCTTGTAGTTGCGATACAAAATTGTACAAAAAATTGTACGGTCATCGAGTCAAAGATACTGCGTACCCCAGTTCTGTTATTTTATCGCTATTTATTTCCACAGAGGTACTAGGCAACGATAAACAACTTCAAACGAGTATGAATCTATAAAACGAGGTATCGATCTATAAAATGAGGTATCGATCTGTAGGACGGCAGCCTACTCAAACATATAAAAATGTCGGTATGTAGGTTTATAAGCCTCGTGCAAAGCAACGATCACGCATACTTCGAGAAAACTGCGCGACGCAGTCAACCCCTCCAATGTACCCATTTATGTGACCTAAATATATAGAAGATGGTATCATCGCACCCCATGGGACCGAGTTTACGTGCCGATAATAGTGCCATGCAAGCGATAAAATTTTGCATTGCTATTGATATTCAATACATGCGCGCGTCCGTTAAAAACTCGAGAGCGTAGTCTGAACGACTCTAAACGCTGTCGAGCGGTCTACCGGGTCACAACACTTGTGTCTCCCCTGAGCGTGCATAAGTCTTACGGAGCATATTTACACTAGAATCGTGCTCATACGGTGTCGCTGGGTGCACCAACTGGTTCACCCTAGAGAAACGTAACGCGCGAAATGTACGCCGTGAGAATGGCCTGGATAGTTCGCGTTTTATTTTGTTTCGAGATGGCCAGAACTTTTGTCCAGTCTAGCAACTGGATAGACAATGTGACTCAATACATCGCCGAAGAATCGGGAGCTCGTCACGTGTTGGTCGTAACTAAAGATGCGGAAAACAAAGGCATTGCGAGCCCGAAAATCAATGAAGTTCTTCTCAAGTTGGGGCAAAAGCTTCCCGTTATGAAAATAAACATAGCCGACGACCAAGACGTACCTGATACATCGTGTATCGATGGCGCCGGGCATCCGATTCCACTCACCAGTGCAGCAACTTTCTTTCTCCTCATCCATGACTTTCGGGATGCTGGGATAATTTTACCATCAACTAACTTCATTGATGCCGTAGCTGAGATGGCATCATTCGACTACCATCCGCGATATCTGATATTAATCGTCGCTCCAGTGTTGAGTGAGAGTCTCGAAGAATTGTTGCGATACGCTTGGACCAAAAAAATGCTCGATTTAACAATTCTCCAGTGGGTTGAGACAAGAGTGTCAGGACATTTTAAAATCGAGAAATACGAATTCAGCCTGCCAATTGTGCATCACCTCAATCCGTTCAAACAGGAATATAGGAGAAGCAATTGGTCTTCGCATATCGGCGGCTTGTTTCCAAACAAAGTTGATAACATGGCGGGTTATTCTCTTAGGGCCTTGGTATCGGATTCTCCACCGTTTTCAACCGCCGTGTTTAGCGAATCAGATGAGCCTATAATTGTTGATGGTGTTCACGTAAGGCTTCTTCAATTGATTACCCGGAAACTGAATGCTTCTTTGAAATATATTCCTTACAAATTGGCAGAGGAAAAAAATATCAAATCTGATTCCCATACATACTATTATGCCATGGGGGAACATTATAAATTCGATATCAGTGCTTATTTACATGCACGTGTCAGTCCGTCCAGATGTTCCAGTCTGCTTACTACTACGATCGTGGTCAATGAATTGTGTGCGGTAGTACCGATTCTGTCCACATCTGAAAGTTTTGACTCCACAGACTTGATTTCGGCCTTCCTCTTCAGTTTTGCTATCGTCGTGATTTACTGGATCGCAGCGAGCGTACTGCGGCTCTCAGTGCGCGTGCGGCGACCGTTCACCATCGCACGGGTATTTTTTGGCGTTTCTGTGTCTCCACAACCGCGTAGAACTGTCGAGCGTATTATGCTCACTTCTCTACTCGTGATTTCGTCTATTTACTCCGCAAACATTTACAGTGCTCTGACGGGCATAAGTTTATTGACTACTGGCGAGATGCCCTTCGAGTCCATCACAGACCTTGACAATTCGGGATTGATTCCGTTAGTGAATCCGCTCTACTTCAACAGAACGTTTCGTGGAGCCACGCGTTCTTTGAAGAATTTGATGGAAAAAAGTATGATGTCGTTAACCGGTATGAACTCCTGTATTCAGGAACTTATCGGACAGAAGAATGTTACTTGTTTCATGGATAAATCAAGGGCTGAGATACTAGTGGCAAGAAGCACAACCAACGGGCACCCTGTGATGAAACTCGCGAAACCTTGTTTTTGGTCAGACAGTGCCTCATTCAGTCTTGGCAAGGGATCGCCTTATCGTTCCTCTATAAACATTATCATAGGCCGACTGCAGAATGCTGGACTGATCAATAAGTTATACGAAGACGCGAAACACGAAGAGATCAAACGTAACGATGTCGAGGACATCGGCGTGCTTGCGGGACAACAAAGTATGATCGCTCTTCGTCGGCAATTTCTGACATTAGCTATCGTCTGCTACACAATATCGCTATTGGTTTTCATAGGCGAGATCGTTGTGCATCGCGTATTGAAACACATTAAATCGAAAAGACGAGAAATCGTGCACATTCCTTATACTGAATAGCCGTGACAAAGAAGGACTAAAAATATAATATATATCAATACTGAAAGGAACAACGATGTCGCGTATTTATACCTAGATAATGAAACTATCTTCACAACTTTTTCCAACATACATGCCGGCCAAAAATGACCGTTGGTTTACTGAAGCACAACCATAATGCACTTTTAAGGATGTTGAGTCCCTATGAAACATGTTAATGTTAATTGTTCAATAAACAGCTTCTTAATCGTCATGAAATTTTTACACGACCTCCTGAATACTTCATGTAAAAACATACAAAATTTTCAGAATTCTATCATCATTACTTCAACCTCCTTAAGGGTTGAAATAAAAAATTATAAGAAAATTCTGAAAATTTAGTATGTTTTTGTATGAAGTATTTAGGAAGTCGTGTTAAAATTTCACGACGATTAGGAAGCTCGTTATTAAAAAATTAACATTTTGTTAAGAAAATTTTTTAAAAGAAATAAAAAAAAATTTATCAATAAACTTCGTTTTGTTTCCGTTGCTTTCAGTATATTGTAGATATTACAAAATTGAGAGGTCAAAAAAAACCTTATTGCAAAGTTACATCAGTTTCCATAAAACAGTATTTAATTTGTGAATGTTAATTGTTCAATAACGAGCTTCCTAATTGTCGTGAAATTTTTACACGACCTCTGAAATACTTCATACAAAAACATACCAAATTTCCAGAATTTTGTCATCATTTGCGATTTGGGACTCAACATCCTTAATTAACATGGATAGTCATCCTGATAATTTTTGGCTAGAGATACTAGAAAACACACACGAAAAGGAACTTATCAATTGTAAAATGCAATCAATGTGTATTCTTCGTTTGCACCGAATTTCCATCGATGATCCTCCGCTAAAGATTGAAGAGTGCGCTCTGAGCTGTTCGAGTGTCGACAGCTGCCCTGGACGTGTATAAGCTTTACGTAGTGTACGGACATTTGGAATTGTGCATATACGGCGTCGCTGGGTGCACAAAAACATACTTTCTAAAAAAATCGTATCTAATATCTGAACAAGAAGTACGAAGTGAGTATGGCCTGGATATTCCGGGTCTTCTTTTTCTTCAAAATGGCTGGCAACTTTGTCCAGACTACTGACGTGAGTGGTTGGACAACGTGAATCAATATATCGCCGAATATTCGGGAGCTCATCAACTATACCCGCGTAAAACGAATAATACATTCAGAGAACGAAAGCGGGAGGTCAGCAAACCTGTACTCGGTCGCGAAAATTAAGCGATCAGAAGAATTTCAAATTGCTTCAAAAGTATAGTCGATTCTTTGCCAATGTATTTGTCAAAAAGTAAACGAAATGTAGGATTAATTATCTTGAAAGTTAACTAAAATTATATTTGAAGTTTCGCCATCACACTGGCGAAATGATGTTTGAAATACGAAATAAATTTTTTTTGTGATCATTGTTCCATAGAAATAATCGTAATTTTCATCGAAAATGAAATATGATGTAACCGATCATACTCATTCGATAACTTTTTCATCCGATATTGTAATCATTCTTAACTGTCACCTAGGCTGTTTGATAAACTTGAAACACCTGCTTATTCAAACATAACATATTCCTGCTCGCTAAATAAATATTAATTTGAAAGACATGTGTAGCTTTGGTGTTATGTTTATAGTAGTGCACCGTGTCTTCGATTAAGATAAATGCCAATCCTTCACCTTAGATACTTCCAAACCTCCTATACTTTACTACGCCCAAACCTCGAGTACCAATTTCCGTTAATTGGCCGAATTTTCGCGGCTGCTACGAAGGAATCTCATATACTTATTTGTTACGCGTGTGAAACTCAATTATACGCAACGTACCCTCAGCGTTGGGAGTTGAGGGTAACCGCAGTTAGAATTCTGAATGAATAGCCGTAAGTATGCGCGTGTAGCGAGGAACCGTGGTGCAGCCACATCTTTGATCTAGACACGCGCTTTTCTTTCCAGTCGAACTACATAGCGACCTTGCAGAATATTATACGGCACTCCAAGTTAATTTGACAGTTAATTTGTTTACATTCTCAGATTGGAAGTGTCTGTTCGTTCTTACTCAATGAATAGCTCCTAGAGCATATGGTACTTTTTCAAAATTTCTATTGCGATCGTTTATTTGACAATCTTTTTACAGACATCACTTATATGCAGCAGGGGAGGTTCGAGATTCGAAAACAATTGCCGTTGCTTAGTTTTTATAAAAATCTTATTTCTGTTCTATGTTATCGTTTGGTTAATCCGAGAATACTCTGAAGCAAACATCTCGTGTTTTTTAGCTTCCTAGCGAAAATGTAGATTGTTTGAGCAATTGAGGTCCAAGAAGTCGGCGATTTGGCGTGGAAGTACCTATAAATAAGTGTGTACATACATGTGTGTGTCAATATACGCACGCAATAATGTGAATCGTCCGTCTGTCTACCACGTTATGCAACCTACAGTCCTGTTTGTAACTATGAAGAGATACGATGTGAATTTGACGCCGACGACCGGATCTACCTCGACACTCGAACTACTTGCGCCAGCAAGGTCGAAGGGGAAAAAGACGTTGCGTCCATTCAAATATACTTCATTATACATAAATGTATATGCATGTATGTATGCATTTCCCATTGTACCAGACGAGAAGTACGGGCGAATCAATAAGGAGGAGGCGGAATGAAGTTCAGGTACGTGAAATATATGTACATTTGAATACATTTATTTTTATGCTCATGTTATATATAATATGTTAGACTTAAGGGATATATGCATAACCTTGAAATTCCAAAACACGACTTTTGGTTTATTTTATTTTCTTATCGTGTAAAGTCTTGACGTTGATTTGGTTCAAAGATTTTGTAAAAATTCCAATAATTGACCGAGTTATAGCGACATTGGTAGAGCAGGTCAGAACGTCCCGTTGCGTTACGACTTTAGCGCTGCGCGGTGCATTGCATAGTTTCTAAGGGCATTAATATGACTTCGTCCAACCAGGCTGTTTGATTGTTATACTGTGCAAGACACGCAGATTGAAGGTACGAAAAAAATTGTGATCTTATCTCAAGCAAGTAGTCCCTACACCAAGGCACTTCCTTACGATAACATTTTTTTGAATAACTATTGGCACGAAAGAGTGCATTTTATAGATGGAAATATTTAATAAAAGATGTTTAATTTTTTTAGTAGCTCTATTCGTGGTGGAGATATGAGCGGAGAAAATTAATGGCATCACCGCTCACTCATCGTTTTGTCCCTTTCACCGATTGTTCCGTCTTTTCCATAAAAAATTGTCTTGTTCATATCTCCATCACTAATGGAGCTAGCAAAAAATGGGATATTTTTTATTGTCAATTAAAAATTAAACATCTTTTATTTCAAACTCTTTTCTACTAAATGCACTTTTTCGTCACAATCGTCATTATAAAAATTAACGTGTTCATAACGAAAAAATATGATGCTAGAACAAAAATGAATGTCCTATTCGTATTGCCCGTACCCGAAACCATAAAGACCCACCGAAGATATTGAGCAGACCTAAACAGTAATATGCAATTTGTATATGGATTGTACGTATTTTTTTTATCGGCGGAAAAACGGTTTTAAGGGGTGAAACCACCCCTCGAAAAAAGGCATCTCTATGGGTAATAATATAGCAGTTCCACACACAAGGAGTCTACCGATTTCAATGAAACAAAAACGAAAATTCTTCTAATCCGAAGCAATGAACAATCCACTATAGTGACATTGCAAATAAAAATTAAGGGGTGAACCACCCTAGAGATGCCTTTTTCGAGGGGTGATTTCACCCCTTAAAACCGTTTTTCCGCCGATAAAAAGATACGTATCACTTACTTTTCGGTGCTTTATAACATATCCAAATTTCAACAAAATCTAAGGGTGTCACCTGAGGGATGTTCTTTGTTAGTACGTTTTCTTTGCTTGCATTAATCTCGAAAGTATACTTTGCAATTTGGCGTACCTCATATCAGAACATCTAATCGTCCGGTTTACTTCAGATTTGGATTGGCCATTTTTTATAACATATTCAATCGACTGACCGGATGATTTTTTCATATGTTCCTCCGTCTTTGTCATCAGAAACAAACAATTTTTTCAAAATTATGTTATTTAGGAATGTATGTATCGAGCGGCCCGCCAATAAAAAAATGTACGAAAAATTTACAAAATGACGTCGTTCGAAAAAGACCACCCCGATTTTTACAATAGAATGTTTACTTCTCGAGGCCCGGATAATGGTGATTATAAAGCAATCAAAAAGATGGAAAGCCGAATGATAACCCAACTTGTACTTCATACGTGTGCAAAATTTCAAGTCGATCGGCGTAGTTGTTTCTGAGAAAAATAGACGCTCGAGTTGAAAAATGCTGTTTTGACAAGAACGCATTTTGAAGTTTCTCATTGCAGTTCGAATATCACTCATGCAGCATGAATTTCACCTACAATTTCAGACACATTCTTAAGTCCCTAAACTATAAGAATATGAAAAAAAAAACAATTTTTTAACCAGCCAGACTAGAATACGACCTCAACATTACGTTGCCTTTATTTTATGAAGCGCTCCATACTTAATACTACGGCTCAATACAATCTCAACGAATCGACGGCTCAGTGCTGATTGTGAGTCTCCTCGCTACTCTCGTTAAGTTACTATATAATTGCCGCCATCGTTAACCGATAAATTTTGGGAGGGGGCGATTATCGTTTTGGATTCAGTCGATGGTGAATCCACCCAGGAGAGACAACGGCCAAGGCGAGTAGAGTTGACCAAAAGTAAGGATCGTCACATGCTTCATAAACGTTTCAATTTTGTTCACTTCCCCATATAACTATTTGTTTACAAATTACAACTATTTGCAAACGACTTTTTCATTCTGGATTGGCATTTATACGTTTAGCAAAAAGTTCTTAGCGTATAAGAATAATAATATGGAGATTCAAGTTGAAAAAATCATTGTGAACCTGTAGGAGTTTTTAATTTGTGAACCTGTATAAGTTTCAAAATTCACCTTCAAATATCTACAAGCGAATCTTAGAGATGATAATTCATTGTTGAGTTATTCAAGTTTGAACGTGAAGAGAGTATTTTCTGCGCAAATGAAATGGAGAGAAACAAATTACGATACAACAAAATACAATAGAATTGAATGAGAAAGCTCGAATTTAGTATGAACTTTTGTTATACCTGATACTATTGACTAAAAATGCAAAAGATTTCTTTCTTTTCGAATCCCGTTCTAGTTTGTGTGTATATAGTAGATATATACTCTCAAACTCAAACGTGGATTGATACGAACACTACGTCCAGATCCGCGCAAATGGAAATCTGTTAAAACATCATTCCAAAGATGCAGTTGGTACGGAATTTTTTTATGGAAACACGATTTCGCCCATCCATGCGGAAAATCGGAATCTTCGATCTCGAACCGATTGAATCAATTCTAGTTTTGCAGTCAAAAAAATGTCTAACAATTGACAAAAAACAACTACCCTTGTTGGTTCAAAACTGAATAACCAATCGAACTATATGCTAATAATCGAGAAAGTGCCAATACTCGTTGTCGGAATGTGCATAAATTTAGACGACTCTATTCATCGAGGGCAGCATGTCGAATATCTCCCGATTCTGTGGTGCTTTGCGGCCACCAAACATGATTGTTAAATAACAGCATTTTGAAGTTATTTTCTTTGGAATGGGATTTATCAAAAAATGCCTCCCACAAAAGTTCCGAGCCATGATGTCATCTATCAAATAAGTCCTACACAAAAACTACATATGATTGTTAGTTCAAGGGCAAATCTCAGTTAAACAAAGATTTTTTCTTTGTTATATATATCTCGGTTATTTATCAACGTACCGTTCTGAAACTCATACATCACGAGGAAGGACCTATCCTCAAGAAATATCTTTAAATTTTATCCAACCATGTCATATAGTTCAGCAATAATAACCTAATTACGTGAAAAAAGTACGTTTTTCGAGGGTCCAAACTGTTAGCTTATAAACAAATATAAACAACTACTTGAATTTTGGAGCTACTTGAAATATTCTTCGAGATTCTTATAAGTCTGCGAGACTCAACGATTTCCAACGAAAAAAGTCTCAATATCTTCGTTACAAGCGTAGATACAGTTATTTATACGTTCCTTCGATTTATTATTGTTATCAACCTTTTCACGTAATTCAAGATCGAAAGCATTCTTTGCCGTTTTAGGGACATTCAATTCCAGACATACCTGTTGTGGAGCGTTCACCTCATTTAATCATGATTGAATTCGATCGCCTGCCAACGGAATAGCGAACGGCGTCATCGGTGCACGGCCAAAACAATATTTAATTTTAATAGTATTTATTTAAATAAAATCGATTGATTTTCTTATCTCCCGGCCTACTACGATCTTATTTGTTCCAAATATATTTTTAAATTTCTTTCAGCTATTATTTTTAAATGTTAAATATATTCAAATTTAATAAATAAAGATTCGATCCAAGTAAATATTTATTTGCTTACAATATACACCGTAAACCCAAATGTACTATGCGCATAAAATATTTCATAAATCCAAAATTAAATTAAACATTTAATCGAGAGCTTTACTACAATGATTTCGTATCAGAATTCGTCATTCACTAGCCTTCGGAAATTATTATTTCGAAGAAAATATTGCCCCTATGCTAACGAGTGTTTGTACAATGTTAGTCGCATAAGTGGCATAAGAGACGATATGATTTTCTATTATTATTTGTTGTATCACATAAACTATATCAATTAGATAATATCATTGTGATAATTAGAGCGTTTTATCGAATAATATGCTACAGATTTTTCAACCATAACCTATATAGGACAGAATCTTTTATTTCATGTGCATCCTTGCGGACTTTTTACATTCGCCCCTTTCTTTCTTTCCTGCTTTCTTTACAAGGCTCCTTATTATTAATTATCAAACATCAATCCTACTATCGTAGCGCTTCTTGCGTTTATACAAATTCCTTCCCCGCTTTCTAGTCTCCTTTCGTTTTCCTTATCTCTGCTCCCCTGACCTCTTTTTCCTCGCTATACTCTCAAATTGCCCCGCAACCTCACACATCTCTTCTACTAAATCCGTTCCCTCTAGTGCCTTTCTCCACCCTCCATTTGGTTCCCTTCTTTGCTGCTTTTCCCACTCTGCAAATTTTCTATGGATCTGCTCTTCCATTACTTTCTTGGCCTCCTCGTACTCTCAAATATGTGCCAGAGTTTTCTCCGCTTTCCCGCATACTCTACACCTTGTGTCGATGAAACCTGCTTCTCTGCTTCTCTTCCCACGTTACCGCATCTCATTCTAGCCCACATTTCCTCGATCTCTCCCCTTGTTGTTCCTTTATCCCAATAGTCTTCCATTCCCACCTCTTTTTTCCTTTCTTTGTATTCTATATAGAAATTGGACCGGCGGATCTTTTCCCACATTCCCTGCACTTCTTGCTCCGTCAACTTCTGTACCGCTCTTCCAGCCTTCCACTTCCATTCCTCTTTGTTTCCTCTTCTTATCGCCGACGCGATCTGCCCCTCTGCTGCTTGCTCCATTGCCGCCTTCATTTATTCGCCCCATTTGCTTCCGTCGTTGTTCATTAGCCTAGCCCTCTCGCTTCCTTCATCAGGCATATTCTCGGCCATCTATTTTCCTCCATCTCCATGACTTTGCCGATGTAGTCGCCCGCCCGTTTTTTCATCACTATATGCACATCTATACATCCTGCCTCCATTTTCCAGAGGTAGTCCGACGTATTCCTTCTCAGTCCTATGGCCATCTTCGTGTACTTGGCCTGTGCTCTGTCTACTCTCACCCTTCTTTTCCACCCCCATACTTCTACTCCATACAACAACCCGCTTCTTGCTATTGCTTTCGTTATCCTCAGCCTGTCTGTCAGTCTGCCTATTCCCGCTCTCCTTGTAATTCCTCAGGCTCCGTTTGCTGCCTTCCTTATCTTGCTTTCCACCATCTTCGTGTGCTTCTCAAAAGTGTCTCCGGCTGAGAAATACGCTCCCAGATATTTAAATTCGTTTACTACCTCTAATTTGTTTCCGTCTGTCTGCCAATCTTTCTCTTTCTTTCGTCGCCCCCCTTTCCTGAAAATCATTACTTTTGTTTTTTCAATATTGATCTCCAAATTGTTTCGCTTCACGTACTTCTCCAATTCCCTCAGCATTTCTCTTAAACCCTCCTACGTGATGGCCACCAGTGCTACATCATTCGCATACTTCAGGGCGTACATTTTCCCTCCTCCTATTACTGTGCCTCCCTCCTTTCTTCTTTTCCAGCCTTCCTCCATATCCTCGATAAGCACGTTGAATAGCGTAGGGCTCCGTGCACACCCCTGCCTGACTCCTCTTTTTCTCCCGAACCTCCTCGACACCCCCGCCGCTGTCCATAACCTATATATATATAATTCCTCTCTCTCCGCCCTCTCTAAACCCAGCCCCTTTCATGTGTGTGTTGAATAAAGACAGACCATTAGTTCAATTAAATAGAAAAATGGTTGCCTCTACGAAAATTCTTTTTGATTGAATGTTTTTTTAATTAAATAGTTGCATTCAATGGATTTAACTAAATTGTTTCTTGAACAGATGAAGCCGAATCACAGATTGAATAGGATTAAAGAATATTTAGTTATCAGGAGATATTGAATAGATTTTTTTGGAATAACCAAATATATTTAAAATAAATAATTCGAACAATGGAGTGCAATATGAAAAATTTGATTTCACGAAAAATCTAGTTGATCCAAATTTTAAAAAATCAAATAGACGAGCTTGAATAAAATCAATAAAAATTGTCTGTCAGTGTGCAGCCGGGCGGCGTGGTGGGGGCACGGCTTCTCTCGCCGCGATGCCCTTCGCGTGACTTATTGTTAGTCAAATATTTATATACCTTATGAATAATATAATAATAAACACCCTTATAAATTGTCATGAAAAGGTTTGCTTTTATTTCAGATTTTTTTCTTACGAATTAAAAAATGTCCATAAAAATAAATATTTTGCAATAGTTACTCCAATAACTACTGTTTTACATCAATTTTGATGTAAGAGTACCTAAAAATGATCTTACAATAAAAAGGTGAGGATATCATAAGTAAATGTACGCTCGTCCGCAATTACATTTATTAAAATAATTATGTCTAATAATTATGTATTTTAATAAATAATTTATTAAAATGAAATCCATTCTTACAAACTAGCTTCGCAGTAATCATTTTTTAAAAACTAAAAAATATCGTCGGGTTCGTAATTCTCACATGCATCTGAATCATTCGTGTTTTCTCCTCTTATTGAATACGTAATATTAGCAGCATTGTCGACCCCATCCGTAAATGTTTAAAACTCTTCGTCGATTTCGTCGTCGCTTAAAACTATTTTCCGGTGGATAACGTTTGAACAATTTTGCCCGTTGCAATTCTTGCAGAGTATTGTGCATTTTACGGCAACCTTTCGACACGTGCCAATTTTATGGGCTGCATTACATAGTTATGAGGGCACGTAAACTCGGCCCCATGGGGTGCGATGATACCATCTTCTATATGTAATTGACGTAAATTGCTCCATTGGGGAGTCGACTGCGTCGCAAAGTTCTCTCGAAGTATGAATAATCGTTCCTTGGCACAAAGCTTATCAACCTGTATACCGTCATTTTTATAAGTTTAACTAGGCTGCCGTTTTAGACCCATACCTCGTTTTATAGATCGATACTCGCTTGACGTCGTTTATCATTGCCGAGTACGCCAATATCAGTCATCTTTACCAAATACCTCTCTCAAAATGAATAGCCTCAAAATAACAGATCAGAGGTACGCCGTACGGTATGCAAATTTTTCGAACGTTATCAAACCCGAAACAGTTCTGAGCGACGATGAAATCGACAAAAAGTTTTCATGATTTACGAATGATGTCAACAATGCGCCTGACATTTTTAAATGTCGCGTCTTGCAATGGCGTATGAGAATCTTGAAGAATATTTCAAGTAGCTCCAAAATTCAAGTAGTTATTTATATTTCTTTATAAGCAACCATTTGATTTTGTCGAAAAACGTGCTTTTCTTTCGACATAATTTTTTTTTAGTCAAATCATGAATGTACGCGCTGAAAACTACCTCGATTTTTTTGGACTCTGTGAGCCTGTGAGTCATTATTGCTAAACTACATGACGTGGCTTGTAAAAAATTGAATTTATCTCTTGAGGGTAGATCCTTCTGGGTGATGTATAAGTTTTAGAACAGTACGGTGATAAATACCCAAAGTGCATACGATAAACGAAAAAAAATCATTGTTCAACTATCATTTACCCTTAAACTAACAATCCTACGCGATTTTTATAGAAAAACTTATTTTGTGGATGACATCACGGCGCAGTACTTTTAAGAAAGGTATTTTTTTTATAAATCCCATTCCATAGAAAGCAACATTAAAATACTGTTTTTTCAAATACCTTTTCGCGGCTCCAAAACATCATAGAATTCGGAGATATTTTAAGGCTACATTCTTGGAGATCCAAATTACCTGTATTCGATTTATGATGATGTCTGTGAAGAAACGAAAGGGAGATTTTTCGCCAACATCAACTGCGATACCGACTCATCAAAAACATGGTTTCGTAAGTTTTATGGTAAGGTATCCGTTGATTCTGTTCCTTGCCACTAGTAGTACTGCGGCCCTCGTTTTGCCAATAAAACAAGTCGCATTTTTGGAAGGACCCCCTACGGTATACAGGCTGTGGCAGCGTTTGTCGACATATTGCATTTATTTCTCAAATTTAATAAGGCGCCCGCGGCATTATGGTAATTTTTGTCGGATTCGACCAACCTCACTAACGAAACCAACTCCGAGATGCCAAGATCTTACAATTGGGTTGACTGAAAGAGTGTCACTCCGGTAGTCGGTAAAGTTATCTGTTAGAGCGGTGTAAATATTGGACGAGTAAATAGAGGAAATAACGAGCAGGGAAGCGAATATAATACGCTCGACGATACGACGCAACTGTTAAGGCGTTACCCCCACTTGTAGCGCAAAAAAAGGCTTTTTGCATGAATTTTTTTAAAGAAAACTACAAAACTTTTTCAATCGATCAATATACCATCTTAAAGAACACATCTTGAAGAACTTTCAGTAATTTTTTTATTGAAAAATATTACATTGTTTAGTGGCAAATGGCCGTCAATGAAATAATGTTTTTAAATACACGGTTTGCGGTGACCAACATTGCGGCGAAGTGGATCATCTGAAAAAAAAATGCGGATGGATTTAGGCAAATATAAGTATAAACTAGTCTTTAATCGAAGGATTTTAAAAAATATTCATTTTTCACAAAATGGCGGACAGTCAAAGTTAATGGTTCGATTTTAACGAAAAAAACGGCCGTTTTTTGGCTATAAAACGGCCATTTTTTTTCGAAAAAAAAATCGAACGATTAAAGACTACATTTTTATGTATTAAGTAAGCCTGCAAAATTTCAAGAAGATCGGTTCATTAGTGTTCGAGTAATCTTGGTCACCGACTTCAGAAATGCCATTTTGAGAAAAACGCGTTTAAAGTTTCAATTTCAGTCCTTCAATTCACGGATTCTTCTCTTTCAACGCTCATATCTCAGTCAATTTTGTTCGGATCGCCTTGAAATTTTCAGGACATATTCTCAGATACTTATACTTCAAAAAACAGCAATAAAAAAATCGATTTTTTCAAAATCGCAAGTGGGGGTAACCCCTTAAGATACAGAGATGCCAAAAAACAACCTGGCGATGGTGAACGGTCGCCTCACGAGAACTGAGAACCGTAATACGTCCACTGCGGCCCAGTAAATCACAACGATGTCAAAAATGAAAAGGAAGGCAGGATATAAGTTTGCGGAGCCATAAGGTCTCGATATGGTCGACCGTGATCGTAGTAGTGTGCAGACTGACGTATCTGGATGTACTTACACGTGAGTATGAATCAGAGGGTTTTATGTTTCTATTCTTTGGAACTTTAGCCGGAACATATTTCAAAGACGCATTAATTTTTCCGAGAAATTAAGGTTTTCCTTGCATAAATACGAATATTCAAAAATTAGTGAATTTTCGTCTATAAGCAAGTAAAAATACATTTCACTATACTAGTAAGATTTCAAGCCAAGTTGCCGAACGTTCAACGAAAAATTGCGATTCTAAAAATCGTCCCATCTATAATGCACTTTATGGAATTGACACGCTGGCCACTTGCCAAAAAATTCTCGAGATTCCGCAACAACAATAAAAACAGGAGGTCACCGAATGTGGAAAAAAAATTAATCATGAAACTTAGAAAAGTGATTGGCAGAAGAATTTTCGTAGCCGCGACTTTTCAGAGAAAATGTAAAAATGTTTAAATCTACTACGTTTGCGAGAAAAAATTTATTCCTGTTTATCATTGGATATATAAATTGATTTTGACTTATTTTTATTAACCTCGACTGTAAATACCAATGATTCTGAAGGGCTTATGCCCACACAACGTACAATGTTTTTCCGTCATCAGCGGGCGCTGGATTCGATGAGGAAATCGATCAACCAGAGTCGGAACTCCCCATGGACGTATGATATACATTTAGTATATAAATGGAAGGTGAATCTCTATCTCCTGGCTGGTGGCTGAAGGCGAGCTCCGTTGAAATCCTCGCGAGCTCCTCATCCCCTTTTCAAATGTCTCCTCGTAAAAGGGGACAATAAAAAAGAAATACAATTTATTGCGCGATAGTCAGACGAGGCAGAGGACTTTTATTCAAATTATTAATTTGTATTATCGTCGGGATTTTTTTCCCATTATCCTCGGACGCCTGCATTTCGATATATGAATGGGGATAAGGGGATTTTTATTCAAATTAGCACCACCAACAAATATAGGCATATCGCATTCGTTAAAAGCACAACCTGAAAATGGTGTAGAATTTGATACTATGACCCTTAGAGGATAACCGGCCATATAATCAACTTTGGTCGGAAACAAGCCACCGCTATTCGAAGACTATTTGCTTCTCATATACTAATATACGAGATAACATAGAATAAGAATATATTCTTACTCAAATGAATTGAGTTGATGAACAATTGGTGGCCTGAATTGGTAGTTCTCTATTTAAAAAAGTCCCAACATAGTCTGCTCAGTTCACTGGAGAACTGTTAAATCGAGCAGTTTTTGGTCCAAGCGCGTTGCAATGATTCCTCGAAACTCTCACTCAACACTGGGGCAACGGACAATATCAGATATCGTGGATGGTTGTCGATTGATGCCATCTCAGCTATACCGCATCAAAGAAACTTATTGATAGTAAAACTATCCCAGCATCACATAAGTCCCGAAGGAGGATTCCTGACGGCATCGACACACTATTCAGTTTTGTCTTGTCCGTCGGCTATGTTTACTCGCTTGACGGAAAGCTTTCGCCCCAACTTGCTAGGTACCTCATCGGGCTTTCAATGCCTTCGTTTCCCGCAAGTTTAGTTATGAGCCTCACTTGACAAGCTGCCCATTTTTCGGCGATGTAGTTAATCACATTGTCCACCCAGTAGGTAGACTGGACAACGTTTCCAGCCACCGCGAAATAAAAAAAGAACTCGAAGTATCCATGCCATACCTAACCATTCCGTACTTTTCTTTCCCGGTATGTTTTCTGGGGTGCCCGAGTTAGTCCGAGCGACGCCGTATGCATGCACCATTCCAAACTTTCGCATACTTCGTACAGCACGTCCAAAGTAGACAGCTGAGGATTAGCGGAACGCTCCAGTGTGTTCGCTGAGTCGGCTAAGGCCGTGCTCTCGAATTTTCAACGGATAAGCATGTATGGAAAATCAACATCAATAAAGAGCTTTCATCCAGTGCATTTCACAATTAGAAGCTTCCTAATTATCTGTCAGAGCCTTCCTGATAGGAACGCTCCGTAGACACTGCCCTATGAGATGCGATGATACCATCGTCTACACGCAACGGACGTACATTTTCCCCCATTGACGTGTTGCCGGCGTCACGCAGTTTTCTCGAAGTATGGATGATTGCTGCTTCGCACGTACCTTGTACACTTATGTATCGACAGTTTTATACGTTTGAGTAGGCTGTCATCACACAGACCGTTAACTTTCTCGTCTCCCGTAAACGAGTCTTCGCGTGCATTCGATTATCGAACGACCTCGTTTATCTTCACCGAGTACCTCTATGGAAATTAATTGTTCCAAAGGAACAGTTCAGGGATAAGCATTATTTTCGACTGGATGGGTGATTTCATTTTCATGATGATGGGATTGTACTTCCAACGTTTCTGCGTAGCAGACGAACTCGTCATCCAAATGCAGCTGTTTTTCAATTATAAGCATCTAGTTCGATTGATTATTCAGTGTTCCAAAAATAAGGGTCGTTATTTTTCACCGCAATTGCCAGACATTTCGTTGACTGCAAACCTGCATCTTGCTCATCCAGTCTGAAATCGAAGAATCAGATTTTCTGTATCGAAGAACGGAATCGTAGTGTTTACATGATAAATTCCCGTACTGCTTACATTTTCAGAATTACGCTTTAACGGTGTCTCACCTGTTGAGCGAATCTAGACTTCTGAAATGTGTGTTGGCACGCGCTATTCGTGTCATTTCACATGTGAGAGTATATCTACACACACGCCCACGCCGAATCACCGAGTTCTTGATTGTCAATCTCCTAAACAATCTACATTTTCGAAATCAATCTACATGAAATGTTTGCTTCAAAGTGTTTCTGAGAAAACAAAACGATAATTTTGAACAGAAATCAGTTCCACAGGAGGCCGAGACATAGTTTCAATGAAAATTAACCATCAGCAAGTTCTTTTCGAATCACGGACATGCTGTATCAATAAACTGTGGAAAAATTACCCTGTAATAAAGGCTCGGAAAATAAACTTGCAAAAAGTAGTCGCTGCTCTTGGACTTTTGCCGAAAATGCGAACATCCGATGAGTATATAAGAACAAACAAAACGTTGCAGTCCGAGAGTGCGAGGAAACCATCGATCTGTAAATTGAACTCGGAAACTCTTGCACATTCTGCAAAGTCACTGTGTAGTTCGTCTTGGAAGAAAAGCGTGTCTCTAGATCAAACACGTGGCCAGATTATCACGGTTTCTTGCAAACACGCTCATTCTTACGGCCATTCATTCAGAGTTCTCACTGCGGATACCCTCAACCCCAAGCGCTCACGGTATGTTGCGTACGGTGGGGTCACACGCGCGGAACAAATATGGATGTATATAAGGACTTGGATAGATGTGTACACGACACGCGTTCCCCCGCCAATCTGATTCCACATATTTGAACTGTTTATTAGGTTGTATACGGTTGACGCACGATTGCTGAGCAGAAGCCGCGAAATTCGGTCATGTTACGAAAATTTATGTACACGGTGAAGTATATTGCAGGTATGGATTTGTAGTGTATATGAAATGGATAGGTACCTGAAGTGGGAAATTCGTACCAAGAGCGGCAGTGTCTTGACAACAAGTCATAAAAAAAAAGAAAATGTTTGCCCCACTGACGTATATCCCACTGGTCGAGCCCGCCGACGTACACGCTACTCTTTATACACTAAGACGGGATTTTATCTGTCATTTTTAACTTTGAATCGACGCTACCCGAAAACGCGTCACCGAATTAAAAATCGAATGACATTTGACAAGTGCAATGTGATGTTTCCCTGTCGTTTGGTTCATGTTATTTTTCGAACCCCCCACTCAGTCCTGAGATCTCATAATTTTCGGCGAAATATCCGATCGATTTTTTCCCCTAAAAAAGTGGATCCATAATCGCGGTTTAATGGAACATAGTGCATAAGCCCATTTGAGGGTCGATTAACAAAGTGTTTGGGTAAGATTCCGAACCCCCGTCCCGGTCGAGCTGAAATTCAGCAGAAACCTTCCTTTTAATATTTTAAGACAACCCCTAAATAGATTTTTGGCGACGCGCAATAGTTTTTGGATTTGGGTTTTTTTTGGGTATTTTTGTTTGGACAAAACGGAGAGGACGATAATATACATAGATATGAATGGAGACGAAGCAGATATAGATATAGCCGGCGCGCGTATTGCATGAAAGATATTTAACTACATAGACTTCGGCAAGCGTCTTGCTAGCGAAAAAATGTCTCCGTTTTACTTCTGACGCGTTTTATCACGCTATATTGGATGGTTTGAAATGAAAACAGTCGAATATTTATTGGCAATGGATATAGCGTAGTTCCGGCACCGTGTGACGCGAATTAAGGCGTTCGACGTACACACCGATACCTATATTAATGTACCCTATCCGAATCACACTAGCGTAAGAGACGATAGATCCAACGCTTAAATTAAAAATTATATATATATATATATATATATATTGAATTAATTCTGTTTCATCTTTCCCCCTATACGGGGTAAGATGAAATAGCACTGGGAGGATGATAGGACACGAATTGTTAGCATCTTTCGCATATAAAAGTGATTCCATTCTCAATACCAGCAATTTGATAAGCCAATCGTCTAAGTTCTGTAGTATTTAATCCGAATGATCTTGCTTCCATATCATTTTAATCATTCGTAAGTTCTTTTTCTTCCCCTGGTAGAAACACCGGTTGAAGAGGAACTAACGGCTTTACTATTTTCATTTCACCCTTTCTAACGTAAGTAGTGGTACGTTGTAAAATATTGCGACTTTGCGATACCTTGTATTCATCTTGCCCTATTAGACGATTAACGATTTAACAAAAAATCACGCAATAGCCTTGAAAATTTCTGACAAACCGTCCTTATTATATTAATAATTAGTACTTTCATTGTGTTTACCTACCTGTTTTAATAAATATTAGCAACTCAAATTAAGTAAAACGATGGTAAACTTTGGCACAAATTAAATCGTTTTGTCAAAAAACCGATAATGTTTCCTCACTCGAGACGCGTGCTTCCGCCACAATTGATACTTTCACACTCATTTGCCTCCCTGCCACCCCTCAAAACTCAAACGGGAGCACTGCGGTCGCACACAGTGTTTAGTAGCTTATGATTCATCTTACCTCGCGTATTCGTCTTACCCTGAGTTCCCCTATTTACTTATCGAGCATGTATTCGTTTCATTAGAATAAGCAGGTGCGTCGACTTTATCAAAAAGCTTTGGCGCCATAGAAAAATCATTACAAAATCGAATGAAAATGCTATTGCAATTGACTGCATTCTATTGTAGGTTCAATTAAAGCTACCATTATCTTTGCGGAATTATGACTTGGTGTCGGAAAATAGAATATTTTGTATTTTAACTAAGTCATTTCACCAAGTTGATCTCATTCCATTACTTTTTGACACGAATGTATACGGCGCAAGATCTCATTTTTTTTTTCATGTGATGTGCAATTTGACCGTTTTCGATTGGTTCATTTTCCCCCCATCGTTCACTGAAACGATGTGTTTTACTGCCCGGCGAGCGAAGCAGAGGAGGGGGGGGGGCTACGGGTGTAGCTCTAGACTCCCAATCCGCAAAAGCCGGACCGGTTGAGTATATGTAGGAGTCTCACGACTTGTCGGTCAACCAGTCGTTATTTCCCAGCCTTATCTTTTGTCATTTGCTCACCGCGTAGATAAATATCGTCCGCAATTATTATTTCCCGTCTCATAAAAACCTTTTCACCTTTGTGTACATAGTTTTATTGCAACGGACGTCGATGGGTCAAGTACACATTGTAACCCGATACGCAGAATTCGGACCGGTTGAGTATTGATGTTTCGCGACTCGTCGGTCAACCGGCCTTATTTTTTGTCATTTCCCCAGCATGTGGATAAAGATCGTTGTCAAATATGCTGCACAATACGTTGAAAACGCGACAGTAAAATTGAATGGCAGCTACAACTTTTTTGCCTCTCATAAAAAAGTTTTTACCTTTGTATACATAGTTTTATCGCATCGAACATCGGTGGGTCAAGGGCACATTGTAACTGCTGTCAGTAAAATTGCGAATGTCGGCAATATATGGAAGTTAATACGAAAACGTATAAGGAAGTGAACCATAAACGGTCGATATGAAATTATACCTTGCAAACAGGAAAAAACGTATAAAAGAGAAAATGCTCGTGTGTGTGTGTGTTCAATTCGGAATTACACTGAGAAGAAATATATATTCATATCAACAAGTCGTCCATTGGATTATTTAAAAAAATTATATTCACAATTATTATTCGGAAAGTCAAGTTACTCTTGAATTGATTATAATATTGATGATATTTATTGCTAATGTATTTATGGAATTCAATATCGATTTGACATCGTTGAGTAATACAACATTTATTTGCTCCTAATCATTCCGGTATTTGCTATTCAATGAAAAATAAAACTATATTTACTCGCATAGATTAATTGCATCTATTACATTTTTTATTACAATTATATAGTGCGAGGATGTGCGAGGTTACGAACATTCATCTATTTGATTGTAGAATTCTTACGTGTCTTTTTCAACATACTTTCTTTTTTACGTCAATGTCCATTCAACATTACTCAGTAATTCAATTTTTATTTTATCCTTGTTTTATTCGCTTTTCCGTGGAATTCCCACGTCGCTAGAGAGCAAACACTGCGGATCACAAAGTGCGATAAAATGTCTACATACGCTGGCCTTCAACACCTCTCGTGGACTCACCTATATCCTCGCTCGGAGTGTCATACATTTGCGTACAAGACCTCATATTCCCAGCCAAACGTCGGCCGCCAAGCGTACTACCGGTGCGCTCGATAGGCAGACACCCTCCAAGGCTTGCCTATCCGGGACACAGGTAGATATTTTATATACATGCGAAATATATATAGTATATTACCTTCGAAAGACCACAGTGCCACTTCCAATATTCGTAATTTTGACAACTAGTTTTAATGCCGAGCTCAGGCTCCCGTATCTAGGCTCCATGAGCAATCCATATGTACTCTGGGCGAATACGTAACAGAGTCCGTATATGACGTATCGGCATACTCTTAAATTGACGCGCTCTTTCTCGAGATTGCTCTACTGCCTTCCGAAAGATTTTGGAATTGCACATTCACCAATACCCGGGCAAGATAAACATCCTCTCATGTGCCCATATGGTGGTAATACAGTATATTATTATTATTATTATTATTATTATTATTATTATTATCATTATTATTATTATTTGCTATAAAGCATTGTTACCAAGAAAGATCAATAGATATTACATATGAACGAAATATAATAAAGTTGCTATTCTCAAATACAAATATTATTGATAATAGTAATTTTTTTCATACTAGGACAATATATGCTACTGACAAATATTAAAGCAACAAAATAATTTTCGAAATTTTGCCGTCATTTTAAAATTGTTCCATCTCCGCGAAAAGTGATCGTAGGAGAAAATCAAAGCAAGCATTTTAGTTATGCTTGAAATCACTAGTATTTGACCTTTGACTCTAATTTGTTTACTCCGTGCTACTAATGAATGAAAAACAATCGCAATGATAAGTTCTCGTTTTCTTTCTTTCGGAAAAGTCTACACTCGCGAGATTGTTTATTTTATCAATCACGTAATCAGACCCTTTTTCCTTGTTTCTTCCCCTTGAATTTGAGTTTTGAAAGAGGTCAGTACGATGCATTGTCGCACAGTTATGGGCTATCGAAGCCAACCAACGCTTTTGACTTTGATAATAAATAACTCATGAACCAATCATCGTCCAGATAGACGGGCATTTCCGGCAAGCTGAAAGGATGCCCTTTCAGAAAAAATAATCAATTCTGAATTTTGAAAAAATGTTCGATAAGATATATCGACGTAAAAAAAAGTAAAAAATATATTTCTTCCTTAAATCACAAAAGTTACGATATCTTTGCCGATAACCATCGCAACCATTATGTTTACGCATTTTTTCTAAGTTCATAGTATACACCAAAAGTACTCAAGGCTTTTAATTGCTCCGATTTTTCATCCCGGTAGCCCGAATAATCAAAGATTGGAAATTTTGTAAAAAAAATTAAAGGATCGTCATTATTGCTTTTAACCATAATTAATTCGTGTTTGATTAAAAAATTGTTTTTCGGGTTTTATCAGTATTATTGTTCATGTGAAGTGGACGATCGTTTGGGAAAACCTTTAATATATGTTTATTTTTGTTTATTAATTGAACAAAAATTCTTTCCAATTTGAAAGGGGTAGTTTTGTTCGTTTGCCAATTTCTAATTGAAAAATAACAATTATACCCTCTCAAAGGACTTCTATTGCCTAACGCCTTTTTCTGCTTTCAAAAGAACTTTGTTTTACAAGTTGTATGCCCCCTCTATTACGCGGTAACGGTAGCCGTATTCAACCAGGGTTACAAGACGAGCAACTTCCGGCTCTTTGTCAGTCAAACGCCGTCGAGCCGTAATCAATTACAAACTTAGAAATATTGTTCGCGTATACCTAAATTTGTTCAGAAAAATTATGGTTTCTACAAAATACGACTTTTATTTCGGAAGCTTAAATTCACAATATACTATCTCAGCAAAAAATGAATTCCGTATTAAAAAAATTATAGGAAATACAGGGGGTAAACAACTGTTAAAACTAAGTTAATTTTCGAACAGAAAAAAGCGTTAGGGGATGGAAATTTTTACTTTGAAAGTGGTATAATTCATTTTTTTCAATGAGGAATTGGCAAACAAATAGAATCTCACATTTAAAAATAAAGTAAAAAATGTAACAAAAAGAAAAAAAACACAAAAATTTTTTTCTACCGATTGTCACTTTACATAAGCCAAAATACCGATAAATCTTGAAAAAGAAATTTTCCTTACCTAAAAACGCATTAATCATCGTTAAAAATAATAACGACGTTCCTTTGATGTTTTTTACATAATTTATAAACTTTGATCTTTCGGACCATCGGGATAAAATAGTAGGAACAACCTTGGGCTTTGCACACTTTTTGTAGATACTATGAACATAGAAAAAATGTCTAAGCATAACAGTTGCAACCTTTATCTGCTTAGGCGCAAGCCAGAGAGAAGAGATGTCTCTTGTGTGTGGCCTGCGCCTAAGATATCGTAACTTTTGTAATTTACGGAACAAACGCCATTTTTACATGTTTTTACATCGACATCTCTTATCGAAATTTTTTAATATTTGTAATTTATATTTTCCCCTAAAGGACATACTTTGGTAGTCCATAAAACGATGTGACAAATCATTGTCCAGACCTCCTTTCAAGCTCAAATTAAAGGTGAAGAAATAAGGAAAAAAAATCTGACTGAAAAGATTTTTCTTGTCAGTTGACCTTTAAAAAAAAATTGAAAACTTTTCCCTCGCGATTGTTCTTTTGATTCATTAGTAACAACGGGTCATAAAACATTGGTGGTCCTAGCTCGAAAAATAGAGATTTTAAGCATTTAAATGCTTTTTTTTCATTTTCTCCTCCGATGATTTTTCGCGGAGATAAAGCAATTTGAAAAATACCTAAAAATTTCGGACATTGTTTTGGTCCCTTAATTTTTGTCAGTAGTTTATTTCAATTAGAGACACATTTGCTTCATGCAAATATAGATATTTTTCATTCAAATGTATTTTTAGTGCATTGAAAAAGACAATGTAGTCCAATCGAATATTAATTTAACAGAACTACATGAAGGTACCCAAATAAAAAATATGTTAAAAACATACGGAGTGCTGATTGGCCGTGTGACAGAAAAGAACATGATTTGACTTGAATAGATTCAAATTAACACAAACAGACTTCCAAGAGTGTAATGAAATAGGAGGATCAGTATATCGAATGACAAAATAAATAAAAAATACATGTATTTAGAGAATCAAATGGATCAGTTATTGAGCACGGTCGTAATAGGTGTAGCTTTTGTTGGAGGTTACACGGGCTAGTGTGCGAAAAATCATCATGTTACTGATTTTTCAGTACGCACTATTTTTGCACTTACATTGAACTGGCGTAAACATTATTTCAAACATGGCAATACGTACAATCATTTCTACATTCGAGTTATAATTGTTACATATGACAGCAGCACAACGATGTATATCAAGTCTGGGAGGCGATGGACCCTATACAAAAAACCACTTCGCCTGACCTGGAATGGATCAGATGAGTGTCAGATATATATACACACATACACAATAAAAAAATAACGATGACCCGGTATATTGAACGTCGAGGAAGATGAATAAGATAGTGAGGCTTGAAAATAAAACGGTTTGCCCCCCCCCCCCCCCCCCCCCGCCGAGGCCAGAATAACAGCAGCTCATGATAACGGTATAAAGTGCACGTTCATGACACTCAAACATTCTCTCGTGCCAAACAAGAGTGACTTCCGTATCGGTCACGTGTATTTCAGCAGGACCCCCATCATCTCGCATTACGCGTTCCTACGATAATCCACAACATCATCTGCTGAATGTTGGTTCTCGGATTCCCATGGTGTGGTCGTCCGCCGTCAGACCATGAAACTTCGGCTTCACATAGTGCATCCGTGGATAATTTGTGAAAACAAAATAAACGTATACTTTTGGAAAATAAATTTTACTATTTAATGTCCGAGCCTTTAATTACCTTGAACTGAAATTACAATTACTGTAAATAACTGCAATGTTTAGTCACTAATTACAATTACGGGAAACAATTATAAATTTTTATTTATCAATTACAGTTACTATAAACAATTGTAATTTTGTGATTATCAACTACAATTACTCGAAATAATTGTAATTTTTTTGTTGCCAAAAAAAATTACTTGAAAAAATTGTAATTTTTTGCTGCTAATTACAATGACTTGGAAGAATTGTAATTTTTCCGTTATCAATAACAATTACTGGAAAAAAATAGTATTTTTTGTATTATTCATTGCAATTACTTGGGAAAATTGTTACTTTTTTATATCAATTACAATTTTCTTACGATTAACCCTTTAACGTCACAAAGGCACTTTTCACCAGTCTTCTTTTCGACGTGATTATTTATCATGAAAATGTCGGGGAAAAAATTCCTAAAGTACCTTGTCGACTATTTTCAAGGCCGCTCTTTCGAATGACGCAACTTAAATTTCGCTAAAATTATTTTGTATACAATATTTTTGCAAAATAGGTTGAAAAAACACGAACTTTTGAGTGACATTCTTTTTTCATTTTGAATTTCGCAAGTCTTATCGGATTATTTTCGCACAATAAAGTGCTCTAAAGGTGTCCTCGATAGTTGTACTTTCGAAATATGCATACGTTTTTTTTCTGACGTTGTACCTGCAAAATAACAACAAATAGACTAACAAATTTTCTCCGTTTTTGGAGTATTCAAATGTTGTGATCAGAACGAGTCTTTTACAGTCAATAAGTAAATTAGCTATGGTTACCAAAGTTTTTCGGGTAGCTAATCAAGAATTTGACATTATTTTTGAAAAATTAATTTGTTTCAACAATCGCTTGACCAGTCAATGTGACTATGTAAGCTGCATATGGTTTCCCATGTTTTCTGGGTCGCTTGTTGAGAGTTTGACATTACTTTTCCAAAACTAATTTGTTTAAACAATTTTTTTCAAGAAATTATGAAAAACAATAAAAAATGTTCAAAAACGCAATCTTTGTCATCTTTGTTTTAAAAACGTCAATTTGGTAAAATAATGTTTGTCATCAAAAAAATTGTTGAAACAAATTTATTTTGTAAAAATAATGTCAAATTCTCGACAAGCGGCCCAAAAAATATAGGAAACTCTATGCAATTCACATAGTCACGTTCACTGTGTCACGTCGGGAAGGGACGTGGGCATATATTTTTTTGATTCCCTCCTTTTTTGCCTACGACAAGCGCAATAGCACGGGATGAGGGTAAAAAGGGGTAGTGCTTGGAATGAGTTGAAATTAGGAAATCATGCAGTGATTTGGTATCGAGAAATAATCCGACAAATTTGTACAAACTTAACTAAAGGTTTATTACAAATAAGTGATTGGATTAATAAAGTTACTTATACGAAAAATTGACAATAAAAATAACTGTGAAGTCGGGGGAACAATCGGATTAACATAAAATGAAATTTGTAGCTTACATTGGTCGCTATGTTCGTGGGTGTATCCGTGTGCAGGTACGCTCGCTCGCAAGGATATTGGTTGTCGCTCGCAGATAAGGACCTAGTTGACGGACGCCACGCTTAGCGTTCGGTAAGCGGTCACCAGCAACAGACTTTTGGGGTGCCGAGAGTATTTATATATATACGCGTAGTAAACAGCACCCGAACTACCTTACGCACTCGAGGCCGCGAGAGTTGACTAAACGTTTATACGACACTTCGGTCAAAACCCGAAGATGTATAATATTCGAAACTCTATGATACCGGTACTACACTTCGAATTCCGTCAGAACAAGATTAAGAAGTGAAGTTAATTCGATGGATGATTTTGCGAGACTACGATCTGATTGCAACGGAATCGGTTGGAAGACTGATCTGAACGCGATGGAAAATGTCGGAAGACTGTTCTCCACGAGTGGTGATGGAACACACTTCTACGAACGATGATGGAACACTCTTCGATGAACGATGATGGAACACTCCTCTACGAACGATGATGGAACACTCTCTTGACTTTCTTCTTCCAGGATGTAGGAAAAATTGGGATGCTGAGGTGGTGGGAGAAGAAAACTCTGGAAAAGTGCACTTTTGGTGGTGCATTCTTTTTGGATTGGTGGAAAAGGCATTAAATATAGGTCTCTTCGGTTGATTGGTCGAAAATAGAGAGTGGGAGCAGGACGTAGGCTCGTCGCTCTATTTCCAGGAATTGGAGCTGCGCTTCTTTATCTGGAGCGCGGAAAAATACAGAGAGGAAAAAGGGGCCTTGTTGGCGCCAAGAACGCACGCTCGAGATAGGGCTTGTTGACCGAGGCCCGCGAGTCCGCATGGGAAATATCAACGCAGTTTTATGACCGCGGCAACTTCCTGGGTCGGAGGATTTTCTCCTAGCGAGTGTATATTTTAAGGATTTGGACATTTTTCCGCTCTTGGATGATCGTTAGCATTCGGTATCGTTGCGTCGTTATATATTTACGTCTTTATGAATATCATCACGCATTTCTTGCGTGTCGCTTCACGTGTTCGTCATCCTTGTAACCCGAAGGTTTCCTTTGTGTATTTTTGGTCTTAAGGACACTCTGCGATGTACTCGGACTCTGTTCGGATTACAACGAGACTGTTCGAAATTTTCCCGCTTGTATATTTGTTCTCGATATCGTTAAGACCGCTACGCTTTCGCGTGGGAAGTTACGCGAGACGCTTGGTTATATTAATATCGATAGGCTACATTTCCGCCGTGGTAGCCCTTATTCTAAAGAAAAATATTCAGATCCGTCGAAAAATAAGAATGCCGCTATCGTGCGTATTAGGCTTAAAAATACATTGTATGCAATTGGTCGCGACGTGACAACTGTTCAAACTATATGTTTAAACAAATTAATTTGGAAACAAAAATTATTTCACGAAATTAACTTACTGATATAATTATGATACGGGTATTATTTCTAGTAGATTGCATTAAAAAAAAAATATTTCCCTCTTAATTCAATCCTTGAGGCTTCGTTTTTACGGAAAAAAAACCGAGATATTCATTTCGATGCTTAGAATTCTCTCAAGCAAAAAAACTCCAATGAAACCACATTGCGTGGTATACTATTACTGAAAGTAATTTTAATAATTTCTGTTTTAATTACAATCACTGAAAATAATTGTAATGATTTCTGATTCAATTACAATCACTGAAAGTAATTTTAATGAACTTCGATTTTATTAAAATGACTCAATGTAATTTCAATCAACTCCAATTCAATTACAATTACTGGAAATAATTTCAAGGGACTCTAATTCAATTACAATTATATTTCGCGCCTCGTTCTCGAGATTACAGTTTGTAGTACCCCCGAGTCCGCGAGGTGTCACAACGCTTCAGAGTTTAGAATATAAAATTTCTGGAGGGGGGCGCACGTCCCACGGTGCGCGCCCATCGTCGTCATATTCTTTCGTTGTGCGCTAGGAACAACATCGTAAGAGAGTTTTTGTCCAGGTTTGTCTTTTGTGAAGTGAGCAAAATTAAAGATGTCGAAAAGGAAGTACAAACAGGAATTAGAGGAAATGAAGAAGAAGATGAAATGGATGCAAGAACCTTTATAAAAGTCTTTCAGAGAAAGAGGCCTGAAGTTGTTATATCGAACAGTCAATCAAAGAACTATCAGAAAGCGATAGAAAAACTGCTGGAGAAAGGGGCAATTGAAAGATGTAATGAGAGTGATGACAGAACACTTTAAGATGGAAGACATTCGAACAGCGACAAGATTAGTTTGTCCGGGAGACTTCATGGCAAAGATTGATTTACGCGATGCGTATTATTTGATTCCAATCGATGAAAAGTATAGAAAATATCTAAGATTCTCTTTTATGAACCAACTATATCAGTTTACGTGTTTACCTTTTGGTTTGGCAACAGCACCGCGTGAATTCACTAAGATTTTGAAACCAGTAGTGAAGTGTTTGAGATTGAAAGGCTATTTATCGGTAGTCTATTTAGATGATCTCTTATGTGTAGAAAACAGTTTGAAGAAGTGTGCGAGAAACGTCTCGGAGTCGAAAAGATTATTAGAATTCTTAGGCTTTTTAGTTAATGAAGAGAAGAGCGAATTGATACCGAAAACGAGATGTCGGTTTTTGGGATTTATTATAGATTCGAAAAAGTTCACATTAGAGCTACCGGAACAAAGGAAGAGTAAACTGCGTAACTTGATTGAGAAATTCAGAAGTAAGAGCGAATGCTGGATTAGAGAATTTGCAGAACTCATAGGGAGTTTAGTGTCAGCCTGTTTAGCCGTAGAATACGGCTGGTTATACACCAAAATTATGGAAAAAGAAAAGATAAAGTCTCTGCTGTCAAATAATTCAAGTTATAATGCGAAAATGGTAATTCCACAATGTATCATATCAGATTTACTCTGGTGGGAAAACAATGTAAAAATAGGCTCTAACAAAATAAAAACAGGAGAATTCAAAACAACAATATTTACAGACGCTTCGAATTCAGGCTGGGGGCAGTCAGAGGAAACAAAAAGATTTTCGGATTTTGGTCAAAAGAACAGAGTAGATGGCATATTAATTTCAAAGAATTATACGCAGTCAAATTAGCGTTAAAAGAATTGGCCGGAGATTTTGAAAATTGCCAAATATTACTACGTATAGACAATACGACTGCCATTGCATATATAAACAAAATGGGAGGCACAAGGTTTCCCAAATACAATTCACTCGCAAGGGCGATTTGGCAATGGGCGGAGAAAAGAAAGATTTTTCTCCTTGCGTCTTACATTGCATCGGCAGAAAATAGAGAGGCAGACCAACTATCGAGGATAAAGAATGTAGATACAGAATGGGAGTTAGCCAGCCAAGTGTTTGAAGAAATTAGCCTTTCGTTAGGGACACCGAAAATAGATCTTTTTGCGTCGAGTATAAACGCTAAATGTAAACAGTTTTGTTCGTGGTATCCAGAGGCAGGTGCTATGGCGATCGATGCCTTCACGATAAACTGGTCTGATCTTGATTTTTACGCTTTCCCCCCTTTCTCTTTAATTTTGCGAACTCTGACAAAAATAAAAAGAGAACAGGCAGAAGGAATCTTAATAGTACCTGACTGGCCCAGTCAGCCATGGTTCCCACTGTTTACGAGCATGACTGTGGGAAAAGCCTTGAGATTCGGACCTAACGACAATTTACTATTGTCCCCATACAGAGGAGCGAAACATCCGAGAGCGCAGGACCTAGTCTTAGTGGCGGCCAGGGTCTCCGCGAGGCCTTTTTGAGAAAACAAGTCCCTTCGGAGGCGATGGAAATAATGTTATCATCTATAGCCCCTTCAACAGCCAAACAATACAAATCGGCTCTGAAAAAATGGGAAATTTGTTGCAAGGAAAAGGAAATGGATTTTTTAAAACCAGAGACCAGAATGGTACTAAGCTTTTTGGCATACCAGTTTAAAGAAGGGGCATCGTACAACACAATAAATTGCCTGCGATCTGCCATCTCGTTGATCTCGGAAAATAAAATCGGCGAAGACCCAATGATTACAAGATTTTTAAAGGGAGTATTCAAAATCAGGCCATGCTTACCTAAATACACCTCGACATGGGACGTAGGACTAGTATTAGACCATCTGGCAGCCCTACATCCGGCGGAAAATTTATCCATCGAAGCGATCACCAAAAAGACTGTCATGCTATTAGCCTTAAGTACGGCCAGTAGAGCTCAAACGCTGGCAAATATTGATATAAGAAATATAAAAAGTTCTTCAAATGGCATAGAAATACCGATCTCCAAGCTGTTGAAAACGTCTGGGCCAGGAAGATCTCAACCCGTTCTAGTCATTCCAAAATTTGACCAAAGGACAGAATTATGCGTGGCCACATACGTGCAAAAATATTTGGAAAGAACGAAACCTTACCGGGGAGAAGAAAATAGCTTCTTTTTAAGTTTTAAGAAACCACATAAAAAGGTGGGGGCCCAAACGATTAGTAGATGGATAAAAGATGTTATGAAGAACAGTGGCGTAGACACTTCGATTTTCTCGGCTCACTCTACGCGACACGCGGCCACCTCAGCGGCCTTTGAAAAAGGAGTTTGTCTCGAGGCAATCAGAAAAACAGCAGGGTGGTCTGAAAGATCTCAAATGTTTGCGAGAATTTATAAACAACCGATAGAAAATGTAGAGCCAACCTTCGCGAACAATATTTTAATTTCTCATTAATCATATAAATAAATATTCATAGACGTAAGATCATGTAAAAAAAAAAAAAAGAATGTATGATGATAAAATGAATAAGATATTTCACAAAGAAACCTGATGTAAGGAATAGAGTTTTATAAAAAAAAAAAAAAAAAAAAAGGAAAATAAATCAAAAGGATTGTTGTTTTCTCTAAACAACTACAAACTGTAATCTCGAGAACGAGGCGCGCAATATAATTGTCCGATCGAACGAGCCCGAAGGGCGAAGTTCGATCGTATTTATATGAGTCGCCTCGTTCGAAGAGATTACAGCCCACCCAATTAGTTTATTATAACCCAACCCTGGTACAAACAACAATCCGAGATACTCTAAAAATATGACGACGATGGGCGCGCACCGTGGGACGTGCGCCCCCCTCCAGAAATTTTATATTCTAAACTCTGAAGCGTTGTGACACCTCGCGGACTCAGGGGTACTGACAATTATCGAAAGTAATTTCAATGAACTCCGATTCAATTATTATTACTAAAAGTAATTTTAATCGAATTCGATTTAATTGCAATTTTTTGTTACAATTTTGCCCAGCACTGACGCAGACATACGTCACCTTGCAACCCGTGTCATTGGTAGAGCACTTTTCGGTATTCGCGAAGCCGGTCAAGCGACGCCCTCACGTTGAGGTTCTCATTATTTGCCGACACACGTCACGCGTTCTTTCATACAGCTCCGAATCCCCGATCGGAAAATCTCTTTAAGACCAGAAAACGTGGCAAAGATTATAATCCCGAGCATATATCGTCGAATGCATAGTGTGAAGTGAAAAATCAATAGCCATCTCTGTCGCGTATACGTGCGAAAACGGGGCAGACGGAGGAATGTACCTTTTTTCGCGAACTATACGACGCGTGTGCCACTCCATGGTACAAGAGATTGGGAAAAATATAAATCCTAAAAATATTGACGAACAGCTCTTAAGTTAAGTAAGCGTTTATGTTCATTGATAAAATAACGAAAGCAAAGATTGAGAACGTAGTTTTTATTTTTTGGTTCTCTATCCAGTACAGGTATCATTCAGATCAAATTCACAACGTGTTCTAGTTGGATTTATGCATTATGATTACAATTCCGAAATTATTTATTCTCTCTTTTTAATTTATTATTAAACACTAGACTTGATGATTGGTATACATGAGTCACTCCACAAAATTAAAATTATTCTCGGTCGCCACTATGAGCGATCCCTTGAAACTTCGTATGTTTATTATCCATATTAAAACTAAAAATGTGTGAGAACTGTACATTTTTGAGCGATTGATTTATCCATGTCTGTATGCGATATTTTCTTTTTTGTTTTTTATTTTTGTTTTGGGATTGTTGGAATAATGGAAAATATTTTTTTTTGAGTCAACAAATCTGAACTAGCCGGTAACAGTATTTGTTTTCCACGTAAAAAGATAGAACGCTCATACAATTACGAGCGAAATGAAATGACGAATTTTTACCACTGTCTAAATTTGCCAGTCACACTTACAATTAGTGTTTTTTTTAAGCTGAGAATCGTTTACCACAAAAGGTGTATTTCAGATTGATTCAGAATCTCGATTGCCCGGAAAGAATTTCGATTATTAAATGGTCATCAATTTAAATAAATATAAAACAAACACAACGAAAGCCTTTACACGTTAAAAAAATCGAGTCCACTAGCTTGAGGGTTTGCGTTTTCTGTGTTCATTTGAAAGAGGTTTTCGCACGAAGACGTTTTTGGCGTCTGCAGTCTTGCAGATATAGCACCAAAGAGGCTTAATCTTTGGACACTTTTTTATCGCTTAGAAATAATATTCGATATGCACACAGATAAAACTTGTGTCAACACATCGGAATATTTTTAAAAATATATATGGAGGTTTTCAAATATAGTAACGGATTCGCATTTGATTTATTCCCGTTTAAAGATACAGTTTACGTGGCTTGAAGGGTACATATTTTTTCCAAACAATTCTCAGCTATCTGGGTAAAAACTAAGTTTAATCGAGTAATGTCAGCAATAGTGAAAAAAAATCAGTTCAATCATAACTTTTGTAGCTTCTCGACTTTTGTGGTTGAAAATAAACTTTGTATTGAATGAATTGTATTGAAAAGATCGAGATTAATCCACGCAATGAATACTATCGTTAATCCAGTAAAATTCCAACAAAAAATGAAAGGAATATAAAAATACAAACCAATCAAATTTTCCATGTAAATGTGGAAAAAACCCACAGCTAAAATAATTGAAATTGCCACAGGCTCCAAATTTTAACTTTGATATCTATAACGAACATACGGAGTTTAACAAAAACTCCAAAAATGAAAACCGACGACAGCGAGAACCAAAAGAAATTCTCAAATAAAACTCCCCATATATATAAATGATTTTTAATTTACTTATTTACTGACATTTTTTATGCGCATCCTAAATGGACCGCGAAAACAGAGTCGGACTTCAGCAAGAAAAATACAAAACTTAGTGTACTAAAAATGTATTTCAATGATACAAGTTCCCATTAAGTGACTATCAATGCGTATAAATTCAATAACACCAGGCTAAATGTCATCGTCCCTTTGTAGTGAGTGATGATAACGTGTTGATCCGGGATTTCGGGTGTCACTCTTGTGTACGTCTCCATCCGGCATTGCAGACACCCATATGTCCCTTACATGAAGGCAATGAACTATGATTTTGCATACTTCTATATCCTGGTGCTGCTAGGCGACGGAGAGTTCTCAGCTTGTGAACGTGTAGAATTGTAGTTCGCGTTCATAATTTGAATCGCCCAAAAGCTTTTTTTCTGAACACGAGGCTCTTTCACGTCGTATGTTAGAACTAGGTCAGACTAGACCAAGATTCAACAGCCCTGCAGGGCTGTTGAGTCCTTCGCGGCTACAGCGCTAATATTAAAAAAAAAACTGTACTGTACATCTCAATCGAACGTCCCTCTCAAAAGCCGAAACTTTTTGGAGTAGACAGATTATGTGTAAATCTTCATTTTCGCAACTCATTTAAGGCGTGCGTGTGAAATGTAGCATCCTGGGTGGGAAGTGATGGCTCTACAGAAAGACGAGAAAGTGAATAAAGGAATTATTTTACTTGTAATTAATTTTACATTCAAGTATACAATATCTACACACGTACGCCGACAATTTAGATATACCATACGCTCAAGCGCATGACGCTGATCACGGCCCATTATCGAACAGTTGTATGTGACATGGAGAGACATCAATAACGAACGACGAGCACGATTGTCGAATCATTGATAAACACCACCCGCTTTGCGATGTATCTGGTTGTTGCTTCAAATCGCTTCAAATTCCTTTGTTGCTTTAACTCCCTTAAGTATTTAAGGACACAAGCGGGAAGCTTGAGTGAATTTAAAAAATCTTATATTATACATATCGCTAAGTGTTGTGTGTGTGTGTGTGCGTGTGTGTGTTGAAATATAATAAATCATAAATCATCGTTTTTCACTACAATACGCTGGGTATCGGCAAATTGTGCCCGATGATTTGTGTCCGTCTATGATTAATTAGACTGTACATTAGAATACTATGTGTGGGGGGGGGGGGTACCACATGTAATTTTATTTTAGATTATTTGTTTCCTTTATCTATTTGCACACGTCGTGGGCTGGGAAAACATGCGAAAAGGTTGAATCATTGAGTGCGTTTTATAACGTACCTTTTCCATGAACCTCATAAAAGCGAAGAAGCTCGAGTGACCAACAACGAAATAATGCCGTAAGTGGCCTTTTTAGAGAGTTACAGGTCGACTGCGCCTGTAACATGTAATTGAAATCTGAGGGATAGGGGACCGTCAAAATCATGTCTGGCATGACGAGCCTACTTTGTCAAGCCGTAAGGCCATGTGCCACACGCCAGAAAATTTCGACGCGGCCTCTCGTTACGTCGGTAGTGCAGATCTCGTAGTTTTTAGCTACGAGTCGCTACCGACGGACAGCGCAGCGCTCGCGAATTCGGTCTCGATGCTTCGAACTGGGACGAAGGAGTCGAAACCAACAGACGGCGATCGCTGAGCGCGCGCGCGTGTGTGTGTGTGTGTGTGTGTGCGCGCGTGTGTTGCGACGCCGGCCGCGTACAGAACGAACGAATTCATTCTCGCCGCCAATCGATCGTACGTAACACCTCACATCTATGTGTGTATCACACACTATACACAACTATGCGTAGCGACCATGGTACGCTTGTGTTGGCAGCATGCGCTCGCTCGGCAGGAAAGCGGTGAAACTTTGTTGCATTTTACAATCTATATGCAGCCATCGAATCGATTTTTTTTTCGACGACGGCCACCACCAAAAGACTCGTCTTGTGGGAGGGTACCGGCATCATCCCATGCTTTTTTAATTTATTTAAACAAATAGGCTCGAGCACGATTTGAACCTAGATGCCGCTTATCGTCAACGATTTCGATACCTGCCAAAATTTCGAGCGAACGAAATTGCTCGAAACTCACTCTGTAATAGAGTGGTAAAATTTTGCAATGCTCGTTATTTAAACAAATGCGTTCAGCATTTTTACGTCTGCCAGGTTTTATATTTGGCATCATTTTTGCTGGTCAGCTACTCGGAACAATCAAGAGCGCTAGCCTCGCTCTCGGAAGAGCGGTGAAATTTTGCGATCGCGCATTGTTTAACCAAATGCTTTCGAATCGATTTTTTTTTGTCGACGGCGGTCATCGGTGGAATTTTCTTTATGGTTGAACTTTCTAGCAAGCGGGATTTGCTAGAGACTCGTACGGTGGAAGGGTGCTGGCATTTATCTATTCTTTTTAAATTAATTTAAACAGATAAGGTCGAAGCCTATTTAGCATCTCGATGTCGCTCATCGTCGACGAATTCGATCTCTGCCAAAATGTCGAGTCACAACCGAGATCGCTTGAGACTCACTCTACAAAAGAGTTGTAAAATTTTACAATGCTCTTTGTTTAAACATTGCGTTCGGCATTTTTTTTTCTGCCATGGCTTATCTTCGGCAGGTTGTCTGCGGCCGACCAAATTCACGAGCGAACGAGATCGACCGAGTCTCACTCTGCGAAAGAGTGGTAAGATGTTATTATTACTGCAAAAAAAATATGTTTATCATTTTTTCTCTCTGCCGAAATTTATCTTCGGCAGGTTTCTCCAAAGATCGAATTATCTAGCTACGACGGTCGAAGGAGTCTCGCTCTACAGAAGAGCGGTAAAATTTAACGATCGCGAATTGTTTTGAGGACACCGGTGTAAATTTTCGAAAAATCGTTTTGTTGGAAACACTTTTAAGAAATCCTTGGAACCGTAAGAAATATGATGCATATTCGTTTGTAGCTGAACAAACAATTATAAAGTGGTTCTCGAACTATTTTTTAATGAAGTCTCCGGCGCTGAAAACCGTCCTCGGCGATGTCATGCCGCACTGTGGGCAGATTCACAAAAAAATCGACAAAACTAGGCAGATGTGCGTACTGAAAAATGCAATGGTGATTCTTAAGTTTTTGACCTCGCTGATTTCAAATCTCGAATCAAAATTTTGAAAAAACAAAATGGCGAACCGGAAGTGACTATCTGCGTTACTAAAGAGCATTCAAATTGTGTAGTAATCGGTTAGTTTGCGGTTTAAAAGTCACTTATTGAAAATCTTGAATTGAAATTGAAATTGAATCTTGAATTGAAATCTTGAATTGAAATTGAAATTGAAAATCTCGAAAAAACACAAAACGTCTAGCCGGAAATATATTTTTATCTTACTCACAGGCAACTTTTTCTATCAGAAATCAATCTTTCTGTGTTTTGAAGGTTGTTTTTTAGAAATTTTGAATGAGAATTGGGGAAAATAAAACGTTTGTCTGGAAGTGAGGGAAAGTTTTCAAAGAATTTCGGAAAATTAGTTATAAAGCATTTTAAACGAATCCGATTGCTAAATACAGTTTAAACAACAATTGACACTTTACGAATTAAATTTTACCGAAAATAATCCGTGAGTTAAATAGAATAATTATTCCTGATTTCAATATTAATCATAATCGTCAGCGTCGCGGTCGTCGTCGTCAGAGGAATTGGTGGATTCTGATTCGTCACTGGTGTAGTCCATCTATTCATCTAAACTATACTTATCGCGAGAACTATGGGTACAGCGCAAAAGTTGCAAGGCTTCTGATGATAAACTTTTTGCTTTTTTCGGGTACTGCCTGCATGGTCGCTGTTCTCGAGAGCTTTCCAGCAAAACGCTCGCGATATTTTTTAATATCCTTGTTACGGGCTTTCTGTGCGTCTTCTGACATTTGCCCGATAGGAAGCGGGGACCATTCAATTATCGAAAGACAATGAATAAAAACTTTGTGAACCGTGGTTGGTATGCAGTACTAAGAATACAGAGTTACGAACCTTTCGGCCGTTTCGAGGCAATATTGTTTGAAAGCAGTTACATTTACGCCAAAGCCACTTGGAAGAACTTGCAATATTATGTGGAATCTTTTCATAATATTCTCGTCCAAACCCAAAATTTGTGCTGAAATTTGAGAGTTTTCGAAAAAATGTAGCGCAGTGTTTCCATCGTTACTGCTACCAAACCCTTGTTTCGGTTTAACAACATCAAAATGCAACTCTTTCTTGAATGCGGCTTGAATAACTCATTTTCGCGCAGCAACTACTGATTTTTCGTTATCTTTTCGAGTTTGCCACTTGTGAACACCGATTTTGTAGCCGATGTGCAAGAAGCACTCAAAAAAACGGATCCACGCATGCAACGTTGATAAGCCAAGTTCGAGTCGAGTTCTGTCAACGTCTACAGTTTTCATCAGCTCTATGTCATTAGATTTCGATGATGTGAGATTGCATATGTAGCAACGCATTGCTGATTTTGTATTTGTTACGGAGTTGGAAACTTTACTGTCAATCATAGTGAAATATAGCTCGTATTTAACAGTAACTTCCTTCCCGCCAATAAATGTTGTAAAAGGGATGAGAGACTCGATCTGAATATCAACGCGTTGCCGTTCCTGAATCGTTGATGACACCGTTTCTTCCAAAAATTGAATTCTAATAGGACGACAATACCGTGGGGATAAAGGTCTGGGATTTTTCCAAAGAACGAATTCTTTTTTTGAGACCTCCGACCCTAAAATTTGCAATGCAACTAAAGACGTTAATAATACACTCGCATCAAAACTGTCATCATTCGTAAACTTTTGTTTGTGTTCACTGTGCCCAGAGCTTCCATCACAACCCCATTTACGAATTAGTCTTAAATTCTTCGATTATTCGGGGCGCAAAAAGTTAATCATTTCAGTTTGTACCTTTAGAATTCTGTCGCCAGTGTGATCGACCAAAGACTGTAATTTCACTTCGGCTAAGGTCTCATCAGTTACCGTTATACCTAAACGGTAACAACGGTTTTTAGCAGCAACAACTTTTGCGTACGATGAATAAATCGCAACTTTTTTTTTCTCAAAGATCCTCTGATGTCTATGTATTGCTGTTTTGTTAATTTTGCAATTACAAAATCTACCAGTGCTTCATCTCCGGATATTTCAAGTAGCCGTGGATCTATCGACGATTCAAATGCTGTTTGATATTTCGCGGCTCTTGAGGGAGATTTTGTTGTGCTGTCTTTTAAAATAATGGTAGCATCGTTTAATCTTGCAGAACTGACAAGGAACATCCCTCAGGTGACACCCTTCGATTTTGTTAAAATTTGGATAAAGCACCGAAAAGCAAGCGATACGTATTCTTTTTTATCGGCGGAAAAACGGTTTTAAGGGGTGAAACCACCCCTCGAAAAAAGGCATCTCTAGGGGTAATATAGCAGTTTCACACACAAGGAGTCCACCGATTTTAATGAAACAAGAACGAAAATTCTTCTAATCCGAAGCAATGAAAAATCCACTATAGTGACATTGTAAAAAAAAATTAAGGGGTAAACCACCCTAGAGATACCTTTTTCGAGGAATGGTTTCACCCCTTAGAACCGTTTTTCCGCCGACCAAAAAAAAATACACATCGCTTACTTTTCGGTGCTTTATAACATATCCAAATTTCAACAAAATCTAAGGGTGTCACCTGAGGGATGTTCCTTGTGAGTCTCATCCTGGTGGTCAAAGTTAATTCCTCCCTTCGTACCGAACATACCAAGAAAAGCCCTTCTTTTCTTGGTACGTTCACTCGTCTCTTCGAAACTCGATTTCCGAGGTCGCCCAGGTACACCTGAAGCATTCGAAGCTGATGACTCTCCAATAGGGTTCTTACAATTTTCGAAAAAAATAGCGCTAGCGTTATACGATCCATCTTGACCCATAACTCGAGTTTTCGAAACATCAACGAAATTACTTACCAAAATAGTTATTGAAGGTTGCAACTATTTTTCATTTTTTTTAAATAAATGCATCGTGACTTCTGTGCACTTCTAGCCATTTACTTTTGATTTTACAAAGTAATTTTTTTAACAAATCCTTTATATTGCTGTCAATCGAGAAAGATTCGGATGACTCAAGAGTAATTTTGTCCTCTAAAATCTGAAGTTGCGCATCCAGGCACAATTAAAATTTCTCCTTAATCATTTCAAAAATATCCTGATAAGTGCACGTATAATCCATGGCACGTGAACCTAGAATAAAACAGGTATGATAAACAGTTACTAAAAAACGTATGTTTTCATGGGAAAATTTTAAATCTTCTTGTAAATGATAGAATAAATTATTGAAACGTTTTGAACACCCGTTACATGACTTATGACTCTTGACCACTGGGTAGAAAATTATTTTATATTCCACAAGGAACGGCTATTTTCCCCAGCAGGTACATGTATACCTGCTGGGGACTATGCGCCCAGCCTGAACGAACATGCCGAGCGTTGCGCGACGTGAGAATTCCGGTTCCCAAAGCCAGATATGCAGCATTCTGCGGAAAGTTTTCATCAATTTCTAATCTCAATAACATTATCAATAGTCTACAATGTTCAAAAGTCAGTTCTCCCGCGATCATAACCATATTCATACTTCTTTTGGAATATTAAGGATGTTGAGTCCCTATGAAACATGTTAATGTTAATTGTTCAATAAATAGCTTCTTAATCGTCATGAAATTTTTACAAGACCTCCTGAATACTTCATGTAAAAACATACCAAATTTTCAGAATTCTATCATCATTACTTCAACCTCCTTAAGGGTTGAAATAAAAAAGTGATAAGAAAATTCTGAAAATGTGGTATGTTTTCGTATGAAGTATTTAAGAGGTCGTGTTAAAATTTCACGACGATTAGGAAGCTTGTTATTGAAAAATTAACATTTTGTTAAGAACAATTTTTAAAACAAATTTAAAAAAATTTATCAATAAACTTCGTTTTGTTTCCGTTGCTTTCAGTATATTGTAAATATTGTAAAATTGAGAGGTCAAAGAAAAAACTTTTTGCAAAGTTACATCATAAAGTGTTGTTTCCATACAAATTAACGGAAACCACTTTGCGAAAACACGTTGCAGCACGTGTCAATTTGAATTTGTCACAAAATGATATCACCAACGTTGCCAATTTTATGGGGCACGCTGAAATAATTCACCGGGTTCATTAACGCCAACCAATTGTTACCCGTGTAGAAATGAGTCCCGCGTAGACCCGTGAAAGAATTCAGCCAGGGCTGTGACTAGGCCCCGATTATTTTTCCCTTACTCTTTAAGGGCCCTAACATGGTACCCGACCGGGTCCCTTTGAGGCTGGTCACACTTTGTCGACGAGGGCCAGTAGTAGAGCTAGGCCGGTTCTAACTCAGGGATCTCAGGGGGGAGCGGGGCGGGGGAGTCGAGCGCGGGGAAGCCGGGGTATGCATGGCGGCGGGGGGGGGGGGGGGGGGGGATCCTGCATGCGGCAGCCGAGTGCGGGGTTCCGGCGGAGAGGGGGGGGGGGGGGGGGGGGGGGGGGGGGGGTCGAGAGTGGGGAGGCTAGTTTTTCCGGGGTATGCATGTCAGGGGCGAGGGGGGGGGGGGGGGGGGGGGGAATCCTGCATGCGGCAGCCGAGTGCTGGGTTGTGGTGGAGGGGGAGGGGGGTGTTAGAGAGTGAGGAGACTAGTTTTTGGTGACGATGTCTTCCAGGCGATAGCTGGACCCGTGGGCGAGAGGGGGAAGCCGATGTCGACTCCGTGGGGGAGGGGGCATCATAGAGTTGCGTTTCCTTGAAAACCCATAAAATCTGATAATTTATTATCAACATTATAGATGTAAGCGGAGCATTTTTGTCTAGACTATTCACAGGAGTTTATATATATGAAAAAAAAAACTTAGCCAAATGTGTGCGTGCGTGTGCGTGCGTGCGTGCGTGCGTGCGTGCGTGTACGTGTGTGTGTGTGTGTGTGTGTGTGTGTGTGTGTGTGTGTGTGTGTGTGTGTGTGTGTGTGTGTGTGTGTGTGTGTGTGTGTGTGTGTGTGTGTGCGCGCGCGCCAACGTTTCAACCACCTCGTCCGAAAAGGCTCAAATTTTACGACTCTTTTTTTTCTTACGTCGAGCGCCAGGGACCGTCTTACCCTATCGCTTCGCATGTGCAACTCGGGCCTCATCATTCCATAGGTCCACACTTGAAAACCCATAAAATTTTACGACAGCAAGCGACGAAGACAGTGATCCGGGGAAAAAATGCATTTCCATTTTACCGGGCTTTAGTTTTTCATCTCCGAATGAAAATATATACAGAGAGTGCAACGTCGAACCTTGATGCCGACACTTGAGATCATACAGGTCTGGACAAGTTAGTCCCATGGTTAAGGATTTTTTCTTCGTTAACACCACTCTCCAAGCTATTAGAATTTTTTTTTATTGCTCCGCTATTCAGAGCATATACGATAACGCGGTGTTTATGTTGAAAAACTATAAACTTTCGGAGATCTATGGATCGGAGACCTTTTTAGGCTTCGACCGTGGACCACTTGAGCGCCGAGAGCCCATAAATTTTTTTTTTTCACTACACGCATCTTGACTGAGATGCTCTTTTATTTTTCCCGGCATTCCAATGCGATATTAGAACATTCTCGTGGGTTGGTGATATTGACCGAGATGATAGGGAAAGACGGAAAATGTCTAGAGGGGAAAACCATGCTTATTGATCTGCTGCGCTCAAAAGTGTTGGCACTTTCGATCGAGCAGTCAGTTAGTGAACATCATCTCTTTTGGGAAGCCTCGTTTCATCAAATATGGAGAGCAACGCGGAGAAGTCAGAACAAATCTTGCACGACCAAGCCGCGCTCCTAAGTTCATTCGAAGATTTTGCTGTGTGGGAACAATGGTGCGTTGAGTTTATCGAAGAGTTGGAAACGCAAAGCCGCATTAAGCGCCCGCGACTATCAATTGGACTTCAACAGTCATTGATAGCCCAAATAGCGCGGCTGGAAGGGTTGAGGAATTCTGTGCGTAATCATTTTATACACACGGGTGCAGGACACGGTCATCATGGGCTAATCTGGCGAGAGATTGACACATCCTTCAATAGTCGAATATTGACCGGTTCCGTAATCAATCGCAATCACATCGAACCACGGCAATTTCTCAACGATGCTCGCGACCTAGTGCTTCAACATGTGCAAAATACTATCTGCAAACATAACAGTATTAAAGTTAATACAGTGTTTAATGGCGAATTCGCGAGTGGAGACAAACATGCCAATAAAAGTGTCAACACGCGAAACTGTGAACTATTTAACACAAGCGATTTGAATGAGTGGTACCAGCAATGCGTTATGGAGCTATTAACCAAACTCGATGAATTTCAAGAACAAGATAGTGGCTGGGCTTTGCGGAAAATACTTAACCTCACGATAAATGTGAATAAGTATAATCCGATGCGTGCTGGGTGCTCCATATCATTGCCGCGGGAAATAATAATGAAGCGGGCTGTGATTAACGTCAAATCGAACGACAATGCATGTTTCGCATGGGCAGTTGGCGCTGCTCTACACCCAGCTGAACGAAACAGTGACCGTCCGTCATCTTACCCACATTACTCAAGCGTACTGAATCTACAGGGCATTCAATTCCCGGTAACCATACACCAAATAAAAAAATTTGAGCTGCAAAACAATTTATCCATCAACGTGTATACCACCACCACCAAAAAGGACATTGTTCCAATACGCGTGACTCAAGAGAAGAAGGAGAAGCACATCAATTTGTTGTACATGCAAGATACCGAGGACAACAAGGTGGGGCATTTTACATGGATTAAGAACTTGTCGAGACTCGTAAATGCACAACTGAGCAAAAAGGAGCACAAACAATATATCTGCGATAGGTATGTAAAGTTCACATAAGTTATATTCCGTTGGCATCTACTAGATCGATTGAACGAAACAATGTTTTTTTTTTTTTGCAGGTGTTTGCATTACTTCGGATCCGAGGATAAATTGCAGTCGCACGAGGTCGATTGTGGAGCAATAAACGACTGCGCGATCCGACTACCGAATGACACCAACAAGTGGCTCCAATTCACCAACTTTAGCCGGAAAGAGCGACATCCCTTCATTGTGTATGCCGATTTGGAGTGTGTTTTAGCAAAGACTGATGAGAAGAACCAAGCAAAAGATATGTATCAACATCATGAAGTGTTTAGTATAGGATACTACGTGTGTTGTGCGTATGATCAAGCACTATCTTCATATCACTCACGTCGCAGTGTCGATTGCGTTTCGTGGTTTGTCGAAGAACTGAAAAAACTAGCATTGCGCATAAAAGAAATTTTCTGCGACAACGTCCCAATGATTTATCTGACACCGAGCGAGTGGGCCAGTTTTCGCAACGCGACCCAATGTCATATATGCAGGAAACCATTCGCGCAAGAAGATGTACGCGTTCGAGATCATTGCCATCTGACTGGACGCTATAGAGGCCCTGCCCATTCTAATTGCAATTTAAACTACAAACAGTCATTCTTCATTCCCATAGTTTTTCACAATTTATCCGGTTACGATGCACATTTTATAATCAAGGAAGTAGCCACAGCGTTCGAAGGAAAAACCGATGTGCTTCCAATCACAAAGGAGAAATACATCTCCTTCACGAAGCATGTTGAAATTACAGACGATTCAAAACATAAGATCCAATTGCGCTTCATCGATTCATACAAATTCCTCAACACCAGTCTCGACAAATTAGCCTCATTTTTGACCGAGGACAAACTCAAAATTTTACGCATGCAATTCCCAACGCTATCGACGGACAATTTCAATTTGCTGACGCGAAAAGGGGTCTTCCCTTATGAGTATATTGATGACGTGACCAAGCTAGACGACACTTGCCTACCATCACGGGACGCATTTTATAGTTCCCTGACAGATGCTACAGTATCTGAGAGTGAGTATGCACATGCTGAGAAAATTTGGGAGCGGTTCTCCATTCGAACGCTGGGTGACTATAGCGATTTATACTTGAAGACAGATGTCTTGTTATTAGCTGATATTTTCGAAAACTTTCGAAATACGTGCATCGAGAGCTATGGCCTAGATCCCGCGTATTACTACACATTGCCGGGGTATACCTGGGATGCAATGCTGAAACATTCGAATGTCAAGTTTGAATTACTAACCGACATCGACATGGTTTTATTCGTTGAGCGGGGTATACGCGGTGGTCTCAGTCAATGCTCAAACCGATATGCACACGCTAATAACAAGTACATGGAGTCATTTGATCCATCGAAAGCATCATCATACTTGATGTATTTTGACGTCAACAATTTGTATGGATGGGCAATGTGTCAACCTTTGCCGTACGGAGATTTTCGATGGGTCAACGACGTGTCCAAGTTTGATCCATCTTCCATCGCGCTAGATTCACCAACAGGCTACATCCTTGAAGTCGACTTGGAATATCCACAATCTCTACATGATGCGCACAAAGACCTGCCGTTTTGTCCAATACATGAAAAACCGCCGGGTAAGCAGGGGGAAAAGCTGTTAGCAACCGTCTGTGATAAAAAACGCTACATCATTCACTATCGAAATTTACAGCAGTGCTTACGACATGGACTTTGCCTCACGAAAATCCATAGGGTATTACAATTCACACAATCCCCATGGCTACGTTCATATATCGAGTTAAATACGCAATTTCGAACGCTGGCCAAAAACGATTTTGAAAAGAATTTATTCAAATTGATGAACAATGCGGTGTTTGGCAAAACGATGGAGAATGTGCGCAATCATGTAGATGTAAAGCTTTTAACAAAATGGGAGGGCAGGTATGGCGCAGAGGCAATGATTTCGAAGCCAAACTTCCACAGCCGAAGTGTTTTTTCGGAAAACCTTATTGCTGTAGAATTGCGCAATCTCGAGGTGAAATTCAACAAGCCGATATATGTGGGTATGTGCATCCTCGACATATCCAAAACGTGCTTGTATGGATTTCATCACGAGTATATGGTGCCTCTGTATCGGGATAAGTGTAAAATCATGTATACCGATACAGATAGTCTCATATATGACATTGAGAGCGATGATATGTACATGGACATGAAGCGCGACATTGTAAAATTCGATACGAGCGATTATCCGGTGGATAATAGGTATGGTATGCCGCTTGTCAACAAGAAGGTACCCGGTCTCATGAAAGACGAATGTAATGGTGCAATTATGACCGAGTTCATTGGACTTCGATCGAAAATGTATGCGACACGTGTTGAGGGTAAGAATGACACTAAAAAAGTCAAAGGTGTCAAGAGCAGTGTTGTGGCTAGGACAATCACGTTTGACGATTATGCCCGATGCTTGAAGGAAGACATTGAAATGATGCGTAGTCAAACGTGTATTCGATCGAAGTTGCACAAGGTCTACACCATTCGTGAGACGAAAATCGCTCTAAGTCCTCATGATGATAAGCGGTATATCATACCTGGGACCTCTGAGACCCTACCATGGGGGCATTACAGCATACCGTTGTAACAAAGTATCATGCATATAAACTCGATGTAAAATTGTGTACATTTTTGTAAATACTTGATGTATAAAACTTGTGAAAATTGCGTATGTTTTTGTAAACATTAACTCGATGTAAAACTTGTTTGTTGTAAATATTTGATTTTGCAAAAATGGACTTTTGTAAGTAAAGGAAACGGCTTTTGTAATCCATGTGTACCCATTATTTCCCGCATACACTGTTTGAGAGTAGGGGGAAGAAGGGATTGGAGGGAGAGAAAACGCCTGCTGTGGCGCACCACGTTGACGGGTAGAAAGAGAGTCATAAAAGTCTAAATGTTTTTGGCCTTTTTTATTGACGACTACAAATCAGATTTACTTATCCAACTATTGTGGGCATTGTCGAAACCCAGCCATTTTACAAACATTCGATGACCGCGCTTCTTTAAAATTTTTTCTATGAGATAGATATCGGGGTACTTGACACGGAGAAGCTCTTGTTCGTAGAAACCACCGGCGATGGGTTCATCTTTATGGTCCTTCAAACGATACGTCACTGGATGCGTTTTCTTCACACGACATACCGTAAATATTTCCGTTGTCCAATTTGGCGTGTAACCCTTTTCGAAAACACTCTTAAATTTGCTGATTCTCACTTTATCGCCAGGGGTGAATTTCGGTGGTGTTTTTATTGGCGGCTGAGTCTTATTGAAAACTTGCCGCAATATTTCCTTCTCATTCTCCGCGTTGACATTTCTCGGTTTCATCTTAATGGTACGGTGTACGGAATCATTATATTCAGCTACTAGATTATCAAGAATATCGATCCACTTATAATTACCACGAAGACTAAATTGCATCCACATCTTATTTTTCAATGTACGATTGAAACGCTCGCAAATGGATGCCTTCAAGTTGCTATATGTTGAATACATGTGAATATTGTACTTTTTCATTAGGGATTTAAAGTGACAATTGTAAAATTCTTTTCCCTCGTCGACGTGCAAGTGCTGTGGTATGCGTCCCTTAACGAGTATCGACTTCATTGCGGCTGCTGCATCTTTACCACTCTTACTCAGTATTGGTACGGCCCAGGCGAATTTTGAGAAAGTATCGATGACGGTGAGGAGGAATTTATGTTTGGTGTTTTGATGTGCGTACGATGACATATCGACGAGATCAGCTTGCCAGGTCTCATCCAAGCCGCGGATGTCCACATGTCGACGCGGATAGTTTCGTCGAGCAGGCTTATGTAGCTCCAGCACGAGAGCGCTCTTTTTCTCGTTCATTTTCTAGTCCACTCAGTCGCGCATCCAGTGCAGCAATGATCCGTGAATTACGAATCACCAAATCTTGTAGATTTTTGACATTGGCCTCGAGTGTCTTTGCAATATCTCTTATCGTAGCTTCAAGTCCATTAACCAGCAGCTGATTACTCTCGTTCATTTCTTTGCGAATGTTCTTAATGATAGTTCGGGATCTTTTGTGTAAAGTATTTAGAGTGATGGCGTCGTCTTGTCCTTCCGGATTAGCGATGTTACACAATCGTTTCTGCCCCACATCATAATGACCATCTGCGGTGGTTTTAAACCCAATCCCAGGTCGGCCTGGAGGACCTTGCTTACTGAGGAGTACACTCTGACGCAATTGGCGTCCAAACACATCGACACTCATGATGAGAATGCATAAATTTTCCGACGCCGAGTTAATAAATTATTTCAGCTTCACGCAATTCCTCGATAATCGATATAATTTCATTCGCATGGGCCGAATTTCCAGCTGCTTGTGATGCCAGAAGTAGACGAAGACGGTCTACCAGCTCATTGGGATTGTCCCAATATACATAGTCCAATTGAGCGTTTTTTCTAGCCAGCTTATACGTTGGCATACCCTTTCCCACGTGGTGATCGGCTATACTTGCAATATAAGTGTTGAATTTGTGACAGGTATTACGTCGTATGGCCGCACTAGGCTTATAAAATTTTTTGTGAGCATTCGTCGCAATGACAATTTTTTCATAGTTTTTCAAATCGTCTGGTGTGAGAGTTTCGATATTGGGCACTTTTTTAAATAGCAGCTCAGTTAATCCAACAGTTTTCGCATAATTCACATCTCCCACACGAATATGTTGAGAGTCGAAATTTATCGGAGAATCACCAATCATTAATCGGTTGTTTGAGAGATTCCGCACACCATATGATACATCCAGGCTTGCTTTTCTATTTGTTCGTAACAGCAGGAGATATTCGGTGATTAAGTCATCGACATTTTGTGACTCATCATCATCATCATCCTCGTATATCAATTTGAAAGAATCTTGTGTTTCACTCTTGAAGGAATCGTGTGTCTCGTTCTTCAATTCATGTTTCACACTATTTATCGCATCTCCTTCTTTATCGTCGGCTTTTTCATCCTTGATTTCCTCCTTCGCCGGCTCACCGTTTTTGTATGACACCAATTTCTCCAATGGTCTGACTATAGGCTTAAAGACATCTCGCATTCTCTGCTCATCACTCTCTTTGCCAATTTTCATCATTCGATGCTTTCGTCTGATTGCATCGCTCGCCTTGGCAATTTCACGCAATACATTTTTTTCTCTCAACAGTTGTTCGCTCTTCATGTTGTCACTGTCGACGCGTGCACAATACTGCCTCTTGAACCACCAGCGACGATTCATTTATCAATGGTGAGAAAATCATCAAAACCTTGTCTATATCGACCCTCGTTCATATTGCTATCTTTGTCGATCGTGATAAACGCATACTTGTCGGAATTCCAGCATTTCATGCACATGTTTTTGAAGCATGTATAAGTCATATCCGTATTAACGTGATCGTTGTACACATGTTTGAGATTCATATCATCCTGCTTGAAAAGCACCACGAAATTTGCATTATCTCTCACGAGATGTTTGGGGATACGGGTGTACGTCTGACAAAGATAAAAACTGTCTACAATCTCGTGTCTTCCCATGGAAAAGAATGCTCTAACATTATCCTGCTTTTCGCACGCAATATCATCAAAGATGAATATAGAGTGGGGACGTGCATCACTTGGTGCAATCACTTGTTCATGCTCATTGAATGGATTATATGTAACTCCATGCACAGGTTCAAGTAATTGTTCGAGCAACTTGTACTTTGGTTGCTTCAGCGACTTGGAATACAAATAAATGTTCTCAAATCTCAAGCCATTGGGATGGATGATGAGAGTGAGCAAAGCATTGGTTTTTCCACAATTTGATGGACCACAAAACACCGCACGTATGCTATCCGGCAATAACTGTCCATGACGCTTTTGTCTTTTCTCCCGGCCATCTTCGACAAATTCATCGAAATTTATCACGGGAAGGCTACCTCCGTGAGTTTGCTTCTTGGATGCCATCTCGCACAGGACTAACGGAAAAATCATATAAATAGCATTTTTATACGGATTCGCCGTCAGTCGAGTATTGTCTTTAGACATGATCGTTCATAGCGGTAAAGGTGTCGTCAATCGCCTAATCAACAATCTACCCGTTGAATTGCATCTGCCTGGTTATCAATATTGCGGACCAGGCACAAAGTTGGCCAAGCGTCTTGCTCGTGGTGATCCGGGCATTAATCCATTGGATGCAGCTTGCAAACAACACGATATTGCATATTCGAAAAATCCGGATAATCTTGAAGCGAGACATTTGGCGGATAAAGTGTTGGCTGAACAGGCTTGGCAACGAGTTAGTGCGCGAGACGCTAGTATCGGTGAAAAAGCCAGTGCTTGGGGCGTGGCAAATATTATGAAGACAAAGAGAAAATTTGGTATGGGGATAAAGGCCCGCAAGGGTGGCGTTTGTTTGAAAAAAATAATTGGCGCTGCGAAGAAGACAATGATTCAAAGTGATGATCCACATAAGATTATTAAATCAGCTCTAAAGGGTGCTCGTGCAGCTGTAAAGATGCAAGGTGGTAAAGTACGCACACCTCGAGTTCTACCTGTACCCCATAAAATTGGTGGTTTATTACCGTTCCTCGTGCCCATTTTTGCGGGTCTTAGCGCTGCGGGTGCTTTGTCAGGTGGTGCGGCGAGCATAGCTAAAGCGGTAAATGCTGCTCAAGCAGCTAAACGTGAATTGGATGAAAGTAAGCGCCATAATCGAACAATTGAAGCGATCGCATTGGGTAAAGGCTTACATCTGAAACCATATAAGCAGGGATTGGGTCTTCATATTAAGCCAAAAAACTAGAAGTTACGCTACCTCACCAACCTCTCACCGACATCGATCTTCTCAAATATGCGAAAATCCTAAAAATTCCACATTTTCGTGGAGTTTACATGCGCGATACATTGCCAGCGAGCGGGCCCCTCAAATGTGAAGCAGCAATCGTAAATTTGGATGAAAATGTTGGTCGTGGAACACACTGGGTCGCTTACAAAAAGACTGGATGGAAAGTCCTGTACTTTGATAGTTTCGGCAACCTTCCACCACCATCCGAACTCATGAGATATTTTCGTGTTGGTAGCGTAAATTATAATTATACTGGATATCAGAAGTATGATACGATTGAATGTGGACATTTGTGTCTCAAATTTCTTTGTCGGCAATTACAGCACAAAGACAAATATACACTATATATAGGGGGGAAATGACGTGGAGAATTCAGTTGTTAATTTACCAGCATCATGGATGAAAGTTTAACATTGACCATCTCTGGCTCATCATCCATACTCGAGGTGCAATACTTTCCCCCCATCGAACTCTCGCCACACAAAAATTATACTCTCGGTCTCGTGGAATTGTTGACTTTCAACTCTATTCCCAATATCGACGATGGTCACGATAAACTTTACGTGGGAGAAGAGGTGTTGACGATACCTACGGGTAGTTATGAAATAGAGGATATCGAGACGTTTGCACAAGCAGAGCTCTCGCGTAAAAAAATCAGCATCAGCATTAAACCCAATAATAATACGCTACGCAGTGAGATCGAGTGTGATCATGATGTAAATTTTGAGCCGGCAGATTCTATTGGACATCTACTAGGCTTCACCGCACGCAAATTGGAAGCCAATAAAAGACATGAATCTGACCTTCCTGTAGCCATTCTCAAAGTGAATGCCCTACGCGTTGAGTGCAACATTACCGCTGGTGCCTATATTAACGGACAAAAAGTACACACAATTCATGAATTCTTTCCATCTGTGCCACCGGGCTATAAGATCATTGAAGTTCCCTCACATGTAATTTATCTGCCGATCACAAGTCGAACGATTGATACGATACAGCTTCGCATAGTGGATCAGGACGGTGATTTGGTAAATTTCCGCGGTGAAGTAATCACCATACGCCTGCATATAAAGTCGTGATGGGTATAGTTTTCAATAGATCTTCCAATAACAATAAACAACCATGGATAAAAACGATCAGTCGTCGGCCAGCGCCCAAAGTGCTAACACCTCAAAACGTGCTACTCTTGAAGAGTTTGGGTCTCAAAGTGCGTGGCGAAAGCGTGTAAAAAATTATTTAGTCTGTGCTCTGTGCATCTGCTGCGTGAAATGGAAGAAGAAATCGTAGACATTCAGACACCCGTGGTCTTTGATGAATCCATCATCCATTGCGAGATTCACGCTCATCAGCCATATGCATCTTCAACCTTCAATAACAGCGATGAAATCCGTATTGCCATCCAACATCAAGACCTCTCCATCCTGCCAAGCAAGAGTTCCCTACACATATGTGGGAAATTATCCAAGCGTGATGGGATGCCAACCGCTGCTACAAGTCTCGTCAACAATGCCATTTGTCATTTGTTTGAGGAAGTGCGATATGAATTGAATGCCATAGAAATCGATCGTAATAAGAATGTTGGCATTACGAGTGTAATTAAGGGATATTCGTCTCTCTCACCGGCCAAAAGTTCTATGCTCGAGAACACTGGATGGCTCGATGTCGAAGAGACCAAGCAGATTGTAGATGTATCGGGAAACTTTGATGTGTGTATACCGCTCAGCATGCTCCTCGGCTTTGCCGAAGATTATCGTAAAATTGTCGTAAATGCCAAGCACGAGTTGATTCTCACGAGATCAAAGACCGATGATAATGCCATTGTACAAACGGCCGCCGAAGACTACAAACTCGTATTGCATAAAATAGAATGGCTCGTACCGTATGTAACAGTCTCGGATCAGCGAAAAATTCAGCTGTTAAAGTTTCTCGCCAAAGATGCACCAATCTCCATGAGTTTCCGAACATGGGAACTGTATGAATATCCATTGCTGCCTGCCACCTCTAAGCACGTGTGGTCTGTGAAAACTTCGAATCAACTGGAGAAGCCACGTTATGTCATACTCGCGCTGCAGACGGGACGGAAAAATAAGAAACAACAAAATGCCAGCCACTTTGATCATTGTAACCTGAGCGATGTCAAACTTTACCTCAACTCACAATGCTATCCATATGGAAATTTGAATTTGAACATTGACCAAAATCAATATGCTCTACTCTACGAGATGTACGCAAACTTTCAACTGACCTATTACAACAAAGAGGCTGAACCATGGCTGAGCAGAATTGAATTTTTAGAAAAAGCCCCCCTCGTTGTCATTGACTGCTCAAAACAAAACGATTCTCTCAAGTCCGGCCCTGTTGACGTGCGTCTTGAGTTCGAATTGAAAAATAATATTCCGCCACAAACTTCAGCTTACTGCATGATCCTCCATGATCGCATTGTCGAGTACAATCCAATCAGCGGTGGGGTTAAAAAATTGGTATAAAATCATGCTGATGATTCGCACCCGCATCAGTCAACATGGAGCTTATCGTCGATGTACAGGGCTTCAAGAGACCCACGAACAAATTTGTCCTGAAGGAGATGTCCATCATCAAACTCCACGACAAGGATGCTGAACCGCTGACGCTCACCTTCGACGCACCATTTGCATGGGACTCTCTACCGGCCAAGTACAAAATGACAAACAAGTGGTTGGAACGCAATTTCCATGGAATACGATGGGAACACAGCGGCATACCGTACGAGGCAGCTAGAACGACAATTCGAGGAATCTTGCAAGGAGCTCCTACCATCTATGCCAAGGGATTCGAGAAGTGCTCATGGCTATCGAGATTCACGGATTCAGCAACAAAAGTCATCGATCTGGAGACTCTGGACTGTCCATCGCTGCAGAAGTTGCCGAAAATCACGAAATCCAAATGCCCGCATCATTCCTCCAACATGAAATACAATTGCGCCCATGCAAATGTAAAATCACTGAAAAGCTGGTTAAGTGTATACGAAGCGTTGTGTGAGCGAGGGTTTTTTTTTATAAAATGAATAAAAACATTTTGAACAAATATCATTCTCTCCATTTATTTCCACTATCTATGGCGAATACAGTTTGACGACATTTTTTTTTTTTTTTTTTTTTTTTTTTTTTTTACATTATATTCGATGAAAAAGTATTTTTTGTACATTTTTACATAGCACTAAGCGTTGAAAACTCTATCATGATGACTGTGATGCAAACAGTCTTTGCACTCTACGATGGTGACGATGCCAGCTGCCGCTGAACTCGTTGTTTCCACCGGGCCTTCACGAGCGTTCTTTTCCACCATACTCAGACTCGAGCGTCGAAAACTCTACGATGATGATGATGATGACTGTGATGCAAACAGTCCTTGCACTCTACGATGGTGATGATGCTGGCTGCTGTTGAACTCGCTGTTTCCGCCGGGCCTTCACGAGCATTCTTTTCCACCATACTCAGACTCGACGGAACTCGACGCTGTTGTATTTTCCACCAATGTACTTCATGTAGAGTTGACCATTGCGTGCCAGTTGCAGCATACTCTCGAACATTTTCACATCTTGATCGAAGGCCTTTACCAGCCGCGCTGGCAAGAAGACGGCAAACTCATTTGCAACGTCCACGATGTAGCGTTTTCCAAACTTGGTCTGTACAGCTCTCATGTCCGTGATTTGATGATCCGTATCGACGTGGAGTTCTGACAGCTTCTTCGTTGGGAGGAATTCCGCCATCAGGCTGACTTTGTTGATATTTGAGAGATCCATTTTCACTCTTTTTCAAAGTTCTTTTCGGAGAAGTTGATGGTGCGGTGGAATAGTGCAGTCTGAGCTTGGTCCATGAAATCATAAGCTCCCTCGTAGCCCCTCCACTCAGATTTTACAAACTTCTCCCCACTTATCCAATCATAGGCGCGTTTAACAGGTTCAAACACGTTCGAAGAACCCCGCACGTAGAGCATTTCCCCCCTCGCAACACTTTCCACAGTCCCGACGTTGGGGTGGGGGACCGTCAATGTGATCCTTCATCTGTGGCGTATTATAATGCTCCATGCATGGAAGATACGATATCACTTCACTATCGTTCCGATGATGCTCCGGCAAACGATCCCACAGTAAACCAATAAAGTTACCCCAATACTTTAGGAGCAAGACCTTTGGAACTTGTTCGAGCTCGTTTTTGGTCAAGTCCAGGGGGTGCTTGGCCGGATGCACTGCGTACATACTCGCACATCTGAACATCTTGACGTAATGTTGTGGAATGAAATCTCGACGGGTTGAAACTTATTTTGGAATAACGCCGCAGCTGCATGCAATAAATAAAGCATTTTATGGGCTTTGAAGGGCCACCCTTCATATGGGAACTATCGTTATCTCACTCCCGAGAATTTTCCTAGCCATAGATGGGAGTTCCCCACCCCCCACATACACACGCACGCACACACACACACACACACACACACACACACACACACACACACACACACACACACACACACACACACACACACACACACACACACACACACACACACGTACACGCACGCACGCACGCACGCACGCACGCACACGCACGCACACATTTGGCTAAGTTTTTTTTTTCATATATATAAACTCCTGTGAATAGTCTAGACAAAAATGCTCCGCTTACATCTATAATGTTGATAATAAATTATCAGATTTTATGGGTTTTCAAGGAAACGCAACTCTATGATGCCCCCTCCCCCACGGAGTCGACATCGGCTTCCCCCTCTCGCCCACGGGTCCAGCTATCGCCTGGAAGACATCGTCACCAAAAACTAGTCTCCTCACTCTCTAACACCCCCCTCCCCCTCCACCACAACCCAGCACTCGGCTGCCGCATGCAGGATTCCCCCCCCCCCCCCCCCCCCCCCCCCCCCCCCCCCCCCCCCCCCCCCCCCCTCGCCCCTGACATGCATACCCCGGAAAAACTAGCCTCCCCACTCTCGACCCCCCCCCCCCCCCCCCCCCCTCTCCGCCGGAACCCCGCACTCGGCTGCCGCATGCAGGATCCCCCCCCCCCCCCCCGCCGCCATGCATACCCCGGCTTCCCCGCGCTCGACTCCCCCGCCCCGCTCCCCCCTGAGATCCCTGAGTTAGAACCGGCCTAGCTCTACTACTAGGGCCTTAAGAGGCGTTTGAATCAGGGCCCGACTGGTAATTCAGCCAGGGCTTTGACTAGGCCCCGATTAATTTTCCCTAACTCTGAAAGGGTCCTAAAATGGCACCCGACCAGGTCCCTTCGAGGCTGGTCACACTTTGTCGACGAGGGCCTAAAGAGGCTTATAAATCAGGGCCCGACTGGTTGCCTCAACAGAACCCAATCGAAGCCATGAAGCAACCCGATTACTGCCCTATAATGATCAACTTTATTAGTGGATACATAGCAAGCGAGGTGTTTAGCAATAATGAAAACTATTTTCTTCAAATAAAGGATTATTTATTATTCACCTCGAAACTAGAAAATAAAAAACCAGTTCAGTTTTACAGTTTATATTGTATGCCCTGTAACAACCACTCCCCTGATGAATCCCGTCTGGGCCCTTTATCATTTTACTCGCTACGACCTTTTTTAAATAAAATACCCAACCCTGTTATTTTCCTGTCGGGGCCTAATCCGATTGTGTTGTGGAAAGCCCTAGTAGGGAATCCATATTCAAACCCTCACGGAGCCTGATTTTTTTTATGGCTGCCCTTCTAATTTCTTTCACGGGTGCCCTATAATGATCAACTTTATTAGTGGATACATAGCAAGCGAGGTGTTTAGCAATAATAAAAACTATTTTCTTCAAATAAAGGATTATTTATTATTCACCTCGAAATTAGAAAATAAAAAACAAGTTCAGTTTTACAGTTTATATTGTATGCCCTGTAACAACCACTCCCCTGATGAATCCCGTCTGGGCCCTTTATCATTTTACTCGTTACGGCCTTTTTTAAATAAATTACCCAACCCTATTATTTTCCTGTCGGGGCCTAGTCCGATTGTATTGGGGAAAGCCCTAGTAGGGAATCCATATTCAAACCCTCACGGGGCCCGATTTTTTTTATGGCTGCCCTCCTAATTTCTTTCACGGGGAACTAGCCGCGGTCTATTTTTTCCCATTACTTGCTAGCGGCTGGCAGTGAAACTGGCCCGCCGCTAGCTTTGTATGTAACGCTTGGAAATCTAACGCCTAGCCAGATGTTCTAGCTCGGTGCTAGATAGCTCTTAGATAGACGCTAGCTGGAAAGAAAGCTATTTTATAATTCGACGCTGGATAGGGTACGCTGGTTAAGGTTGAATAGAAAATTAAAAGAAATCTGATCACTTTGGAAAAATAACAAATTTTATTAAATCTTATAAATATCGAGTATTAATACACGTAAGAAGTAAGATAAGTAGTTTAGAAATTATTATAACTAAAAATATCACATTTGAAGTATTTTTTTTTTGTTAAATATTTATCGCTTTTTTAATGGTGCGCGATCGCGTTTGTATTTTTGTTGTTATTGTCGTACTGATTCTTACTTCATTGTTTATTGTATTGTTGATTACTTTTTTTTATGGATTATACCTTTTTAATCGTTGAGCGCTTTTTTTGCGGTGCACGATCGCGCCATATTGTATCTCGAAGGCTTTCGCTTAATTTTTTTTTCAATGAAAAGTTTTTTTGGTTTCGAAAATGAAAAATTAATTTTAGTCAATAATTATTGACTAAATATAATTATAATTTATGATATTATTCAAGTAAAATTACTCGGCACATCGAGAAAAGGTAACGCATAAAAAAAAATCATCTTAATTTTTGTTAATAAATTTTTCTAAACCAATATATGCATAGTATGTTGATATAATTTTATCATTGCATATCAACGTTTGTATCTTTCTAAAGCTAGTTGGATTATTAATTTTTTTTTGCAAATGAATGTTAATTTTTATCAAAAATTGCACTTACCATTGCGTTCTTGATTTTGCAAACGTTTTGCGATCGCATCGTTTATATCGGCTATTAAAGCTCGGTATTTAAGGACTCTATCTCGACTGGATTTTTCCTCCCACTTTTCGTCCATAATTTTTAATAATTATTACTTCAGGAATAATTTTTCTCCGTCTGATAAAACTGTCACACGAAGAAAAAAGGTTATAATCCACCGTGCCATGCACTCAGACCGGCGACTCGATGTATCGAGAGAAAATCTGTTTTCTCCACCTAGTGGCTAAGTAAGTAACACTGCGAGAAAACATACGAGGAAAACTACTTTACCGTTATCTAGCGGCGGGGTACCCAAAACTAGCTAGCAAAAACTTGCCAGCCACAACCTAGCGCCTCGCGAGTTATGCTATCTAGGGTAATCTAGACAGCGGCTAGGATCAAAGTAGTTTATGCCGAGTGAATTTCTACACGGGTAGTCGCGAAATAATGAAGATGTCCAAAATTCTAGAGATAGCTCAGCAAAATCCGGACGGTGAAAACGAAACGGACGGCGATAGCAACGGCGAACCGGGCACTTTGGACTTTGTTACAGGTTTGCTGCAAAAATATAGTGTTGATAAATATAAATAATTGAAAACTATTCTTTTGTTTACAATGTCTAATTTTGATTATTCTAGCTATGAAGGCACCCAATAATGAAAATGACCATTCATAAACCCGCAATACTTAAAAAAATGCACGACCATCAACGTCCAAAGAAAGGACACCGAAGTGAGTGAAAAACGAGGTTGACACAGAAGAAAGCGATAATATACCAAAGCGGCCGAACAAGAAAATTGAAAAAAGATCCAGTTTGTACTTTATTACTTCAGGAACTTAACGATTAGATATCGCATTTCCGAAATATTGTAATTGTTGGCCTGTTATATCTTCACCTCACGGGCGTGTCGGATCGAAGAAGCGTTGAAGTACGGAGGAAAAAAGGATTGTTTCCGCATTATTCGAAGAATTTATCGCTAGCGGAACGTATACATCACTGAAAGGCATTCAGAATGAATGTAAATGGCATCCCGCTTCACGAGCGCAGAACCTCAGTGCTATTAAAACCTGGATTTCCAATGCAAGTGAAAAAAGAACCCAGTAACCGTTTCCAAGAGAAAAACGCGAAGGATTGATATGGGTTATAAAAATATATATATATCAAAAAGTACCAGTTTACTTTTGAACTTATAATAATTTGATAAAACTTTTGAACGTGTAATACTTTTACAAAACTTTTGAACTTGTAATGTTATAACAAAAAATTACAGAATAAAGATGCAGACAAAGATACGATTCTGCCCGAAGTTTTCCAATTTTACTCCGGTAAAAATTCAAGGGTGGTATATGCAAACGAAAATATAGAGAAAATGATTCTCTACATGTCGTACCTTTAAACCTTTCCCGAAAAAAACGATTGTTTTTAATTATTCAATAAACAACTTTTTTGATATCTCAACAATTTTTTTGGGGGTGAAGATATTATTGGAGAGGAATTATCAAATACTCGATCGATGCGTCTTTGAAAGGACCACAACCCGAGCAGAAATCGCGCTAGCCTGTCTGAGCTACATGCTAGTAACTGCTTCACCCAATTAATATCATACGAACTACCTAGTGGCTGCTTCACTGTGAGCTAGTATTATTGTGAACATTTTGTAACATAGCCCTGGTCTAGCCACTGCCTAAGCGATCGTTCCTGCAGATGTCGCTGTATTACCATAAACGTGCCATCTATTGACTCGAATGTCATGAACTAGCCAACGCTAGTTACGAATGACAAAGTAAGGTTTTGTGAAATACATGTAGTATCGTCTAACGATCAGCTCACGGCAGATTAGCTAACTTGAGGCAGATATTGTTGCGAATACAAAAAAAAATCCCGTGGCTACCTCGCCATGAACTAGCCGATACTATGTACTGGCAGCTATGGGTTCTTTGGCTAGTCACTATCTAGCCGATTGTGGTTGTAGATGTCGCTGCGTTATGTTCAAAATTGCACCTAGTGTCTACGTCGCACCTACCCCGCCAACTCGAGTTATAGATGGCGTTACGAATGGGAAACAAGATTCAGTTGGGTAAATCTCCATGAACTAGCCCAGACTCCGTAATTGCGGCAATGTGTTCCTCGGCTAGTCGCCGTCCCGCCGATCGTGGTTATAGATGTCGCTCCATTATGATAAAAATTCCACGCAGCCCCTACATCGTACCTGCCTAGCCAACCCGAGATAGAGATAGCATTACGAATAAAAAAAAAAGAGAACAGCACGTGCTAGCGACCGCTACAATTTTTTCACTTCCTTACTGACCATACATTTACATCTTTATAACATTATAGCTTATATAATGGCAAAACTATTAACTTGCCACTAGCCAAAATAAGTACACAAATGGAATTTGCAGTTATGTAACTCCACACGCCTATCGCTTTCAATAAGAAAGAAATGATCATATTAATTCGATAATGTTATTTGCATACATTGTCACTATGCCTACTTCTTAATAACCCAACTTTGTGCATAGCCACATACGAGTATGTACCCGATGCGAAATATCATAATTGAGAAAATAGGATTGGCTCAGTGGACAACGTCGCAATCCCCCAATCCAGAGTCCCGGGATCGAAACCACCTCACACGTAAGCGTTATTAATATAATTCAAAATTAATATGTTTAATTTATTTACAGCGAAAATACCCTATTTGTATTACTTACGCCGTTAAATGAAAAAAACACAATAAAATTATTTTCACGTATAAAAAATGCGCGTATGAAAATCCACGAGGCACCGATGAACCGCACGAGTTGTGAGCACGCGGAAGAAAACGTTGGCCCGCCAAAATTCGATATCGCTGGCGTTGCATAGACGCTTGCGCACATAAAACACGTGTTATGTATGGATGGGCGCGTGTATGGAGTCACAATCTGCCAGTGAATCGCCGACGGTGGTAAATTCAAATAATCAACAGGTGTATTGAAAAGTATTTCCTTTTTCTTGATATATAAATGAACATGTTTATTTTATTTACTCATGACAATGTAAGAGGGTTATGATGTACGATACATTGGCAATATTTAAACACAAGCACTTACATTCTACGGAATGCACGGGTACAGAAATCATTGTTTTTTAAAATTCAACAACCTCAAACATACCAAATTTAGTCGATACGTCGGGCTCGGAAAAAAAAGAACGTAATTCGGTAAGTATGAACCCAGTCATTACAATTTCGCGTTTGTCGTCGTCCTTCGAATCCGTACAGACATTTGCCATCGATAAATTGTGTACATTCATAATTTTATTGATCTTCAGTTAAAAAATATGATTGGGCGGCTTTGAGGAAATTATCATCCCTCTGACTCGAACTTTGATGACTGTTCCTTTTCCATTTTCAGATCTTCAAAAATTTCTCGCCGATGTATTTTTGTCGTTGGAAGACCATCGAGCTCTGACAATCTATTGACAACTTGCGCCAATGAATTTTTGGGAGTACGCACAAGTTTTTTTAGCCTCCCGATATAGCTTTGGGCCCAAAATGCGGAAATCTCTGTCACCGAGGAGCCAACATTCTTTACATCATCAGTAATATGTATAAGATTATGAACGTTCAATACTTGTGAATCAGGCCCATACAAAAAAGGCATAACTGTGACGAAGTTTCGCAGTAGCTCATTTACATAATCTGCAAAAATCACCGCTATGCTTTCATGGCATATGATTCTGCATGCTACTGCGAACAACAAAAAATGGTTTTAATGTACATTCGAGAGAACTTGGGATAGTACGACCGGACCCGCATACAGTAAGACAAAGCGATACTGCGTTGCCTTCCATCGAGAGATTTCAGCTACGTCATAAGTTTTCCGCTGGAATTCAGCAGGGATAATCGGTTCCAGCGATGCCATCAGGTGTGTAAAAAGTTGCAGTTTCTCTTGATGTGATGTGGATTACTTGGCAGAAACCATTTTTCTAAATGTTTCCAAAAGTGGTGACATAGTATTTGCCGAATGGTGATTTTGGTCACTTTGTGAGCGAAAGGATTTTTTTGTCTTACAGTTGATGTCCGGATATACTCTTTTTTTGTTGACGGTGATGCCTTTTACAATGCACCGTTCGCATGCATGAAAACCACCATGGTACTTGACACACTTTACAAATGCCCGAGCTGGTGAGTCACAAATTAATGCACGGATTTTAAACTTATATTTTTTGCCACTTATGACCACTCCGTTCTTAATTAATTCGTATGCTTCAGTGACAAAATCTTTTAGAAAATCAACAACGTTCCCTGGCTTCGAATCTCCAAGGTATAGAGCGACAATAGCTGGTACACTTCGGAAACTATTGGCGTGTATTTTTATTATAATTGACCAAAATAGTTTGTTTGAGCTCCGATACACTTGGACACCATCGCTGACAATGAGAACATCAATTTCGTTCCTATCGCAAACGTGTGATTCAACTTGCTTTGTCAACTGTGTCTCCATACCAATGTTTACTTTTCATATCTGATATTATTGTATTTTTACAGGTACCCAAAAGACCTTGGGCAGTCTTCGGCAAATTCACAAATCCTTCAGAACGTAAAAGAAGCAAGAAATCAGTGAGGACGTTATGGCGCAAAGTAGCAGCATGTTTGACAGCTAAAATCCTCAATTTTTCTTTCAGAGACAACGCATCGTTCCTTATTCCCGCACATCGATCAGATTCACAAGTTTCTGTGCTCGACAATTGCTCATCGAAAAAATTATTAGATTCACTAACATCGTTATGCACAATCACTTGTTCGTGGAATGTTTCCAGATTTGTTTCACTATCTATTTGTCTTTTTGTTTCGTTACCTCTGATCCTGACCTGCTGTAAAGAGCATTCTAATTTTTGTCGTCGTTTTAACACTCGACGTTTCTTAATGCTATCATAATAACTCGGCATTCTTTGAATACACCACAAAACTTTAGTATAAATCCATTTTATTTTTAATAAAGTGAATTTCAAATAACAGTAATTATGAGTTTTCATTATCACAGAACGTAGAACGTAGAAATATATAATAATAATAATATACGTAAAAAAGCATTCTTGTATGCATGTATGGACTATTTCGTTCAAAGCCAGTGTTGGGCCAGGATTGGCAATTCGTCAGTTTGCCATGCTAAAACTAAGCATTGGCAAAACCACGGTCAAACGATTGGCTCAGACTCAGGGCCTGCGCTCGCCCCGACAATTGGCCGACGGTCATTAATTGGTACTGGCCCAGCGTTGGCTCTTCGATGGTGTGCCGAGCTTCAATTCGAGACTGGCAAACCCATGATCTACCGATTGACCCATATTCAGGGCCAACACTGCGACCCGATAGTTGGCTGAAAGTTGGTAATCGATATTTGGCCCAAGGTTGGGTGTTCGATGGTTTGCCATGCTTCAAATGAGCACTGGCAGAATCATGGCCAAATCATTGGCCCGTATAAAGGACCAACGCTGGGTATTAGTGCAGCGTCAGCCGCATCTTAAGTGCCGGCAAACATTTCACGGGATGTTTTTCTGGGCCGAATGAGTTTGTGCACCCAGCGAGGCTGTTGCGCAAGGTTCTAAATCTTCGTGTATTTCGTGAAGCTTGTGCTCGTCTAGGGTAGACACACCTGTCGAGACTGTGCAGAACGCTTGAATGTGTTCACTGACAGTTGGCTGAGGGCGTGCTTTCGAATGTTATGCGGGTGAGCATGCACAGCAGATCTATACCAATGAAGAGCTTCCATTCGTCGCATTTTACGATTGGGAGGCTCCTATCCATACACATTATCGCGTGCCCCATGGCACGCGATAATACCGCTTCCATACGCAATTGCTGTAAATTGCTCCAATGGCGTGTTGCCCGTTGCCGCGCAGTCTACTCGAAGTATGGATGTTCGCTGCTTTGCACATACTTCGTGCAGTTCCGTATCGACGTTTTTTTTTACGTTCGAGCAGGCTGACATTTCATAGCTCGATACCGTCTTCCCCAGATGGTTATCCGCACGCAGCACCTAATAATTCCGTGTTACGTAACATCCTTGACTCAATGGCGAACTTCTCTTTTTAGCGTATCTGCGGCAGAAGTCACGATGCTAATGTAGCCTTTTTCGATTATTGGCATACAGTTCAATCAATTATTTGGTTTTTCAGCAACAGTGATGTTCAGTCTTCCCATGGTAATTCGCGTAGTAACTAGATCTAGTATTGGTACGTAGTGCTCGGGTCAACCCACGTTTAAGTCCGAAGGTATAAACACACCGAGGGCGTGTTGGAAACGGATAGAAATCCATTGTACCTTCGAACAATATTATCAGTAATAACCGAACTTCATACCAAATTCGACCTTTCTAACTAAAGTTTCAGTGTTCGCGCTAAATAAGTTTTCCCCCCGTTGATTTGACTGGGGAATTTCCTGTTTCCTTCCAAACTTGAATAACTCGATTACTCATTAATCTTCCTCCGATTGAGTTGTAGATCCTTAAAGCTGACTTTGGCAGCCTCAGGATGCCTTTGTGTCTCTTGATGCCATTATTATTCCCTAAATGAGAATTATTGAAAAGATCTATCTATCTCAATCCAAAACTTAAAAAAACATTTTCTAACCATTTGCAATTAGTGTAAAAATAATAGTATTGAAAAGGATTAAGAGAAATTTAAAAATAGCCTGTTTAAACTGCAAGACTTAGCTTTAAACATCTTAAACCGGTTCCCAGAAATATTAAGCACTTAAATATTAAATCGCGGGGGGGGGGGCAATCCAGCGTTACCACCCAGACTGCATCTACAGAGCTCAAATTCGGTATGAATACACCTTAAATCTAATAATATTGTTGAGAGGCAAGAGATTTTTTACACATCTTAACATATTCATGTGTGTGTATATATTAAGGTCGCTGCAATTTGGATCAAATTTCAAATTTCAATGTGCCCTTGTAAAAACATGATTGATATATATAAAACAAATTATGAGCAAAGTTTTAAGACGCTTGGCAAAAATGGAATGGTACCTGTGAGGGTTTGAATTTTCAATACGAAAATACATGTGTTTTGTCAAGTTATTACTTAATTGCTTCTCATGGTTAGGATATCGGTCGGAAAAATCTGAAACTTGGCACACATATTCTGCACATGACCAAATTGTATATGACCAAATGTTGACAATTTTTTTCAGCAATAATTGTCATTATTATTAGCTTTGCAATGACAACCTTGCTATCATTTTCTGAGTTTCTTTCATCAAAGACTAATTATTGATATTCTAATACAATTGTTGAGTTGACTATAGACTGCACCCATAACGAAAAAGTTCGATTTGTAGAAAAAGATTTTATACACGGAGAGAATTAAAAAGTAATTTTTGTGGTGAATTTCACGGTAAAAATTACCGTGATATATTTCAATGTGGTGACAAGTGAGAAAAACATAATAATTCGTATGCGTCAAGTTTTTTTTAACTCACGTTACAGAAAATTTCAAATACGTAGTTCAAATTTTACTATACAAGAAGAGTAAAAATTGGAGACAGTAAAATTTAGCATCTATGTTCGAAAATTTACCTACTGTCGGTTAAAAATTACCAACCGCGCCGTACGTTATTATTACGGTGCTGCACAGTAAAATTTACCTGCGTCAACCTCGGAAGAAAAATTCCCTATAAGTGAGTCAGAGATGTGTGCGGCCGTGTAGATGACAAGATAGTCTTTGAGGATTCGGCTTCAATCCGGCCAGTGAAGGTTATTCCAAAGTCAACAGTGGAATTAGAAGATGTTTACGTTTCGGCCCTCTGGTTCGGGTCCTCTTCAGAAATTTTATTTTTCTGTTTATAATATGATACACATTTTGTCATATTAATGTTTGTTTTGTCATAATAATGTAAAAACATTATTATGACAAAATGTGTATCATATTATATACAGAAAAATAAAATTTCTGAAGAGGACGCGAACCAGAGGGCCGAAACGTAAACATCTTCTAATTCCACTGTTGACTTTGGAATAACCTTCACTGGCCGGATCGAAGCCGAATCCTCAAAAACAATTCCCTATAAGGCTGGTAAAATTTAAATTCTTCGATTGAAGAAATCCTTAGTAAAATGTATTTTTTCTTCAAAAACTGGTGCTATAATAATCATAATAATAACCGAAATAACAATAACCATAATAATAATAATGAATATTATTTACTATTGAAAAATTGGTACAAATTAATGCTGTTTGTTTTTTGTTGGGAACATTTTTTTCTTCCATATAAATTGGTATAGTCAACAAACGGATAAGGAGACAAATTTAATCATTAGAATTTATTTTTCGTTTAATACTAACATTTATTTATAATACATTTTGTACCATCGTAGGCTCGAGTGATGTGACTAATGTGCGCACATATTACTTCGTCATCATTTAACACGATCGCTACGTTTCACTTTCTCGCAACGAGACACTGCATGCGACTGAGGCTTCAGGCTAATCTGAACCGGCGATGTACGCAGTTTAGACGAAATTTTTTTGGGAAGTCCCATCGTGCCATAAAGAAATCGCGCTCCCCTACTTACCCCCACCACCATACCATTCTGAAGTGAAAGGAATGAAGGGGAATTTTTACAATGCAGTGCCTCAAAATTCCCGTACCGTACCGCACGATAATTTTAACCACGCGCGCACGATAATTTTTACCGCGAGCACAATACATTTTCCTATGACATTCATTAAATTTTATAATAAATCTTAAAATAACTTTTATAAAGACGATACTTTTTTATAGACATTTCTGAAAGGCATAAAATACTAAAATGCACAGTAAAATTTCGCTGATATTATATATTTTTCAAATTTAAGTTTTGCGTATTTTGTTACACATCGAAATTTACTAGAAAATCTGGTAAAATTTTCTATCTGAAGAAGAAATTTTATTTTATTTTCGTGAAAATCTGTGTTCTACCCAACAATAATAAGCGAAGTTTCAGGGTTGTCATCTGGTTACCGTTACTGCACGGTAATTTTTAACATTTAATTCTCTCCGTGTAGAATCATTTTGATTTACATTAAGGCATGGTTCACAGCTTTATTCGCAAAAGTTGATCCCGATTATGATTTGAAGTTTTTAAAACAAATATATGATTATCGGAAAATAAACTCCCTTGTGAGCAAACTTGCTGTCAAAAAAATGTTGAATTATCTTTGGTATCTGAACGCTGAGAGTGCTGCGATGGAATTTTTTTATGAAGGCATTCCCACTGATATTAAAATGAGAGTGGTAAAAAATGACAAACGAGCCGCCTGAACATAAAAATCCAACCGAAATTCATAATCGATATGAAATTATTCGATCAGACGTTACTTACTGAATGGGTGAAAACATTGATTTTTTCATAAGCCCCCAATCGATAACGTTTTTCACAATATTCCAGATCGACTGAACTTCCTAAATAACGACGTGTCCGAGTGGCATTTGGACATAAATTTATCGGTTGGGTTGGCAAATTGTCAAAAATTTTCAGGGCCGTTAATGAGGTCCCGGACAGAGGAATCAAGCTTATTACTGAATATAATGATACGTTGACATGCGACGAGGAACAGAAACAATTCATTATTTACGGTGTCCGTGAATACCAGAAACTGTATCCGAATGTAACCAACAGGAGTCTAACAATAAGCCGACCGCTCCACTAATGAAATTTTAGTTTGCTACTTTTTTGTATGAGTTTTAACTTGCAAATTATGTTTATTCGATACTTATAGTATCCATTGGGATCATTTATTTGTCATGCAACGAATTTGTGGCTCAAGTTTGATTCAAAGTTGGAATAAAATTTTAAGGAATTTTTATACTGCTGATAGAAACAAAAACTTTTCTATTATGCGTATGTTTTCGTCAGGTCAGAAATTGCATTAAGGATGTTGAGTCCCTATGAAACGTGTTAATGTCAATTGTTCGATAAATAGCTTCTTAATCGTCATGACATTTTTACACGACCTCCTGAATACTTCATGTAAAAACATACAACATTTTCAGAATTCTACCATCATTACTTCAACCTCCTTAAGGGTTGAAATAAAAAATGATGAGAAAATTCTGAAAATTTGGTATGTTTTTGTATGAAGTATTTAAGAGGTCGTGTTAAAATTTCACGACGATTAGGAAGCTCGTTATTGAAAAATTAACATTTTGTTAAGAACAATTTTTAAAAGAAATAAAAAAAATGTATCAATAAACTTCGTTTTGTTTCCGTTGCTTTCAGTATATTGTAGATATTACAAAATTGAGAGGTCAAAAGAAAACTTATTGCAAAGTTACATCAGTTTCCATAAGACAGCATTTAATTTGTGAATGTTAATTGTTCAATAAGGAGCTTCCTAATTGTCGTGAAATTTTTACACGACCTCTGAAATACTTCATACAAAAACATACCAAATTTTCAGAATTTTAACATCATTTGCGATTTGGAACTTAACATCCTTAAAACATCAATAAATACTGTTTGATGAATGAAACTAAAAAAAATGAACACGAGGTCGTCATTTCAAAGCCAGTAATAATGACTATTATGACTGGAAAAATCTGTAAAAATTTGGTCATATACCTCATCATGTGCACAATGTGTGTGCCAAGTTTTAGATTTTTCCCACCAATATCCTAAGCATGAGAAGTAATTAAGAAATAATTTAGCATAAGAAATGTATTTTTGTATTGAACATTCAAACCCTCACAGGCACCTCTAAACATGTTCCGAACGCCTTAAAACTTTGCACATAATATTTTTTATATATCTTGATTATGTTTTTACAAGGGGACTTTGAAAATTAAAATTTCACCCATATTGCAGCCAGCCTAATGTATCTATATCCGCATATGAGGGATTCTCCGTCAATTCAGCCACTTTTTTTCGACCATCTCAGATCTGTCCCATAATTGGTTATATCAAAGTACTACTAAAAGGCATTCTATGTGAATTTTTTCAGATTTTTTAATTCAACATTTTAAAAAATGCCGTTTTTTCCAAATGAATATATCTCGGAAACTAAAAGTAACTGAAAAAAAATGTCTGTACATAAAAGTTATAGTTTTGTGTTCGCTTTCGAGCGGAATATTTGACAGCGACGATTTCTTTCAGCGCTTTGAAATAATTTTTACGTTCCGGTAACGTTGATTTTTTACCAAAAAAGGGGGAAATTATTTTTTTATTCAGAAACGGCCATTTTTTTGGCTGAAAAAATTACAGAGCCTTCCAGTATGCCTGACGATGTCGCAAAAAAATCGCTAGAGTGACACGGAGCGAGGTTCCGGTATAAAAAAATTAATTTGTGTGGTTTCATTTTTTGTTACCCTAGAACCTCGATCCGTGCCACTCTGGCGATTTTTTTTGCGATATCGCCAGAGATACTGGAAGACTGTAATTTTTTCAGCCAAAGAAAATGGCCGTTTTTGAATAAAAAATTAATTTCCCCCTTTTTTGGTAAAAAATCAGCGTTACCGTAACGTAAAAATTATTTCATGTCGTCCGCTCGAAAGCTAACACAAAACTACAAATTTTATGTACAGACATTTTTTTCAGTTACTTCTAGTTTCCGAGATATATTCATTTGAAAAAAAACGGCATTTTCTAAAATGTTTAATTAAAAAATCTGAAAAAATTCACATAGAATGCCTTTTAGTAGTACTTTGATATAAACAATTATGGGGCAGATCTGAGATGATCGAAAAAAAGTGGCTGAATTGGCGGAGAATCCCTCATATATCATTTTATAAATGCGGAAAGTTTGGATTTTGTTTGTATGTTGCTCAATCAATGACGGCAAAGCGGCTCAACGGATTTGAATAAAATTTTCCAGACAGATAGAGTATTCAATGGGATAATTTACTTTTAAAAAGTTTAAAAAGTACGCCACGTAATGACGAATCCCCTCAAAAACATCGTTGCTTGTTGTACCTTATAAAAAATGTTGGTTCCCCGTAAAAGTAATAATTATTTCTTGTGAATCAAACAATGGTTGTATTATATTGTTTGCATAAACAAATTATTTTAAAAAAAATGAAATCATTTATAAAATAGCCAAATACAATTTACGTATTATGGAAGTGTACAAAGAATGTTGAACATATTAATCCACATTAAACCTCAGAAGTAATATTTTTCTAAATCTTTCATTACTATTTTAAAAAGTCATATTACTATTATAATAAAAAAATAACAGCATTATATAATATTCAAAGATTTCCTTCGTGAATTGTTTTCAACTTTATTAGTGATAAAGGGTCAAAATAATTTTGGAAACCACCGCTTGAAAATGGGAGATTTCAAGCTTTAAAATGCTTTTTAAATTTGTCTCTCACGGTGACTTTTGCCGGAGATAGGGCAATTTGAAGTCCTATCCTCCTCTAGAAGGATGTCTTTTGCTGCTCAGCGAAGAAGGCGCGGGGCATACGAGTGTAGCTCTGGACTCCCAATACGTTAAATTCGGTCCTGGTTAAGTATCGGAGCCACTCGACTCGTCGATCAACCAACCTTATTTTTTGTCATTTTCTCACTATGTGAATAAAGACCGTCGTCAAATATGCTGCAAAAACGCGACAGCAGAATTTAATGGCAGCTAAAATTGTTTCGCGTCTCATGAAAACATTTTCACCACTGTGTACATGTTCTATTGCAACGAACGTCGGTGGGTCAAGTGCATAGTGTACTGCTGTCAGTAATTTTTTTATTGCCGGCAATATATCGTAGTTGGGGCGAAAATGTATAGGATCGTGAAACATAAGAGGTCTATATGAAGTTAAAATAAAAGAGCAAATGCCTGTCTGTGTTTTCAATTCGAAACTACACTAATGAAAAATATTAAATGAACTAGCTTCATCTAGTGGATTTTTTCAGAATCGATTCACAATTTTTTTCTGTAAAATCAAACTATTCTTGATTTGATTCTAATATCGGTAGCATTTATTTCAAATGTATTCATGTGAGTCAAGGTCTGTTTGACTTCGTTCAGTAATACAACATTCATTTGCGCCTAATAATTCCGGTGTTTGCTATTGTTCAATGAAAAAAAAACATTTCTACTCGCATAGACTAGTAGCATCTGTTCAATCTTTTTCTGTTACAATGAGCTTAGCATGTGCGAGTATACGAACATTCATCTTTTTGATTCTACAGCTGTTGGGTGTCTATTTCAACATACTTTCTTTTTTATGTCAACGTCCATTCAACCTGGCTCAGTAATTACATTTTTATTTTATCCTTGTTTTATCGGCTTCCCCGTGGAATTCCCACGTCGCCGAGGAGACCAAACACTGCGGGTCACAAAGTGCGATAAAATGTCAACACATGTTGACCTTCAACATCTCTCGTGGGCTCACCTATTTCCACGCCCGGAGTGCAAAACATTTGCATGCAAAGCCCCAAATCCTCCGCCATACCTTGGTCGACAAGCGTACTACCCGTGCGCTCTATAGGCACCCTCAAGGCTTGTCTGTCCAGCGGACGGTAACGTACCTTCTGTAGCCAACATGTGGCGCAAGACCACGAGGCTTCTCCGGCAAGCCATATGTACTCTCGACGACTACATAACCGACTCCGTATGATGTATCGATGTACTCTTAATTTTGCGAGCTGCTCCTCATGGTTGCTCAACTGCATTCCGAAAGATTTGCGAATTGCTCATTTCCAGATACCCGCGCAAGATAAACATCCTGTCCTCCATTTTTATCATTTTTTAATATTAAGAAGTGGAAACAAGAAAGGTAAATAGATATAACATATTAAAGAAACTGAGCTATCTTCAAAGTTCATTATTATTGATTATTGATTTCATTTTTATTGATTACTGATTTCATTATTATCGATTATTGATTTCATTATTATTGAATATTGATTTTGCTAACAATACTGGGAGAGTAAGGCTCCGAACCCCCCCCCCCCCCTGATCAAGCTGTAGTTTTGGACAAAACTGAGAGCGCGATAACGTACATAGGTATGCACGGAGACGGAGCAAATATCGATATAGTCGGCGCGCGTTGAAAAAAAAACTTTAAAATTCACTATCTCGAAATCTATTGCGAGTCGCCAAAAATCCCTTTAGGGATTGTCTTAAAATATTAAAAGGAAGGTTTGTGCAACATTTCAGCTCGCTCGGCGGAGGGGGGGGAGGTCGGAAGCTTATCCCATTGAGACAATATATTTGAATTGAAGCCACAGTTACTGTATGCAAATAAAGATATTTTTATTCAAACATATATTTTATGCATTGAAAACGAGAATATATTAGAATTCAATATTTATACATCTGAACTATCTCAGGGTATATTTGACCCAAATAAAAAATATGTTAAAAACATGTAAAGTCCTCGTTAGCCGTGAGACAAAAAAACCATCATTTGACTTAAATAGATTCAGTTTAAAGCAAATAGACTTTCAAGAGTGCAATGAAACAGAAGGATTAACGTATCGATTGACAATATGAAAGGATACCTGTATTCAGAGAATTAAATGGATCAGTTATTGGGTGCAGTCGTAATGAGGTGTTGCTTATTTGGAGGTGCCCAAAGTTACTTTGACCAACGTCGCGAACAATTGAATTTACTGTGTTGTTGGCACGAAATCTTCGTGTCAGAGATTTTTCAGTACGGAACATTTTTGCACTTACAGTGAGCTGGTGAAAACAGTATCGTAATCGTGCCAATACGTACGATAATTTCTGCCACCGAGTTGTAATTGTTACATGTAACAGCAGCATAATGATGTAAATAAAATCTGGAAGACAACAAGACTCTATCAAAAACCACATGGCGTGACCTGGAATGGCCCATACCGTTGTCATATATATACGCGCATACACAATAAAAGAATCACGATGACCCGGTGTATTGAATATCGAGGATGATGAATAAAACGGTAGGGAGTGAAAATAAAACGGTCTGCCCCCCCCCCCTGAGGCCAGTATAACAGCAGCTGACGATAACGGTATAAAATGCACATTCATGGCATTCAAACATTCTCTCGTGCCAGATGACAGTGGCGTCTGGGCGCTCATGTGAGTTTCAGCAAAGCGCCCCTCATCTCGCATTACGAATTCCTATGATAATCGACAAGATCGTCTGCTAAATGTTAGTTCACGGGTTGACATGGGATGGTCATAGGTGCCTATGGTTGGCTTTATCATTGACTTCACATCATGCATTCGTGGAAAGTTAAAAAAAAAGTCTATACTTTTGAAATTTTTTTACAAAATAATTCCTGAGCGTTTAATTACCTTGAACTCATTTAACTTATTTGAACTTATTTAGTATGCCCTAGACGCAGACGCATACTTCACTTTGCAATCCGTCTATTTGAGTAGCACTTTTTAAGGATGTTGAATCCCAAATCGCAAATGATGATAAAATTCTGAAAATTTGGTATGTTTTTATAAGAAGTATTTCAGAGGTCGTGTAAAAAATTTAACGACAATTATGAAGCTCGTTATTGAACAATTAACATTCACAAATTAAATGCTGTCTTATGGAAACTGATGTAACTGTAACTGTAACTGATATATATATATATATATATATATATATATATATATATATATATATATATATATATATATATATATATATATATATCTATACAGCCTTGGCCAAAAGTATTAGCCACCCTGTAAATTTTATATCCGGACAAAAATCGAATATGTCGGCGAAAAAAGATCGTAAACCAATTTATCAAAAGGGCTTTCGGAGCGGATTAAGCCAGCTTCATTTTGATTTTTTATTTTTGCGGTTTTTTTTGTACCCGGTATGTCATTTTGAAGATTCCGGTTTTTCCCGAATTTCGCATTTTTCAACATCGCGGGCTGGTCTTTAAAAAATGGTAATCTCACCATTTAGTGACAAGATCTTTGGAAATGACAGCGCTAGCTTTAGTTTTATTAAAAAACAATTACGGGTTTTTTCGCAGAGTTATTTAGTTTTTTCTTGAAAAAACGGCAGGTTTCGGAAAAGCCGGCATCGTGGGGCGCAACTTGAAAACCATGCGGTTTGGAATGTTGAGCCTAAGGAGTACAAAGTTGTACTTTGTTATTTGAGAGTCACGAAATTTTTTTAGATATTTTTTCCACATTTTTTTTCTATCGCTATTTTTGGTTGATACTCGACGATTTGCCGCATTAATTTATTGCCGTTAGTAGTAGAGCTGGAGCGGTTCTAACTCAGGGATCTCAGGGGGGAGCGGGGCGGGGCAGTCGAGCGCGGGGAAGCCGGGGTATGCATGGCGGGGGGGGGGGGGATCCTGCATGCGGCAGCCGAGTGCGGGGTTCCGGGGGGGGGGGGGGGGGGTTCGAGAGTGGGGAGGCTAGTTTTTCCGGGGTAGCATGTCAGCGGCGGGGGGATCCTGCATGCGGCAGCCGAGTGCTGGGTTGTGGCGGAGGGGGAGGGGGGTGTTAAAGAGTGGGGAGGCTAGTTTTTGGTGACGATGTCTTCCAGGCGATAGCTGGACCCGCGGGCGAGAGGGGGAAGCCGCTGTCGACTCTGTGGGGGAGGGGGCATCATAGAGTCGCGTTTCCTTGAAAACCCATAAAATCTGATAATTTATTATCAACATTATAGATGTAAGCGGAGCATTTTTGTCTAGACTATTCACAGGAGTATATATATATATATATATAAAACTTAGCCAAATGTGTGCATGTGTGTGTGTGTGTGTGTGTGTGTGTGCGTGCGTGTGTATGTGGGGGGGGGGGGGGAACTCCCATCTATGGCTAGGAAAATTTTCGGGAGTGAGATAACGATAGTTCCCATATGAAGGGTGGCCCTTCAAAGCCCATAAAATGCTTTATTTATTGCATGCAGCTGCAGCGTTATTCCAAAACAAGTTTCAACTCGTCGAGGTTTCATTCCACAACATTACGTCAAGATGTTCAGATGTGCGAGTATGTACGCAGTGCATCCGGCCAAGCACCCCCTGGACTTGACCAAAAACGAGCTCGAACAAGTTCCAAAGGTCTTGCTCCTAAAGTATTGGGGTAACTTTATTGGTTTACTGTGGGATCGTTTGCCGGAGCATCATCGGAACGATAGTGAAGTGATATCGTATCTTCCATGCATGGAGCATTATAATACGCCACAGATGAAGGATCACATTGATGGCCCCCCACCCCAACGTCGGGACTGTGGAAAGTGTTGCGAGGGGGGAAATGCTCTACGTGCGGGGTTCTTCGAACGTGTTTGAACCTGTTAAACGCGCCTATGATTGGATAAGTGGGGAGAAGTTTTAAAAATCTGAGTGGAGGGGCTACGAGGGAGCTTATGATTTCATGGACCAAGCTCAGACTGCACTATTCCACCGCACCATCAACTTCTCCGAAAAGAACTTTGAAAAAGAGTGAAAATGGATCTCTCAAATATCAACAAGGTCAGCCTGATGGCGGAATTCCTCCCAACGAAGAAGCTGTCAGAACTCCACGTCCATACGGATCATCAAATCACGGACATGAGAGCTGTACAGACCAAGTTTGGAAAACGCTACATCGTGGACGTTGCAAATGAGTGTGCCGTCTTCTTGCCAGCGCGGCTGGTAAAGGCCTTCGATCAAGATGTGAAAATGTTCGAGAGTATGCTGCAACTGGCACGCAATGGTCAACTCTACATGAAGTACATTGGTGGAAAATACAACAGCGTCGAGTTCCGTCGAGTCTGAGTATGGTGGAAAAGAATGCTCGTGAAGGCCCGGCGGAAACAGCGAGTTCAACAGCAGCCAGCATCATCATCACCATCGTAGAGTGCAAGGACTGTTTGCATCACAGTCATCATCATCATCATCGTAGAGTTTTCGACGCTCGAGTCTGAGTATGGTGGAAGAGAACGCTCGTGAAGGCCCGGTGGAAACAACGAGTTCAGCGGCAGCTGGCATCGTCACCATCGTAGAGTGCAAAGACTGTTTGCATCACAGTCATCATGATAGAGTTTTCAACGCTTAGTGCTATGTAAAAATGTACAAAAAAAAACTTTTTCATCGAATATAATGTAAAAAAAAAAAAAAAAAAAAAAGAAAAATGTCGTCAAACTGTATTCGCCATAGATAGTGGAAATAAATGGAGAGAACGATATTTGTTCAAAATGTTTTTATTCATTAAAAAAAAAAACCCTCGCTCACACAACGCTTCGTATACACTTAACCAGCTTTTCAGTGATTTTACATTTGCATGGGCGCAATTGTATTTCATGTTGGAGGAATGATGCGGGCATTTGGATTTCGTGATTTTCGGCAACTTCTGCAGCGATGGACAGTCCAGAGTCTCCAGATCGATGACTTTTGTTGCTGAATCCGTGAATCTCGATAGCCATGAGCACTTCTCGAATCCCTTGGCATAGATGGTAGGAGCTCCTTGCAAGATTCCTCGAATTGTCGTTCTAGCTGCCTCGTACGGTATGCCGCTGTGTTCCCATCGTATTCCATGGAAATTGCGTTCCAACCACTTGTTTGTCATTTTGTACTTGGCCGGTAGAGAGTCCCATGCAAATGGTGCGTCGAAGGTGAGCGTCAGCGGTTCAGCATCCTTGTCGTGGAGTTTGATGATGGACATCTCCTTCAGGACAAATTTGTTCGTGGGTCTCTTGAAGCCCTGTACATCGACGATAAGCTCCATGTTGACTGATGCGGGTGCGAATCATCAGCATGATTTTATACCAATTTTTTAACCCCACCGCTGATTGGATTGTACTCGACAATGCGATCATGGAGGATCATGCAGTAAGCTGAAGTTTGTGGCGGAATATTATTTTTCAATTCGAACTCAAGACGCACGTCAACAGGGCCGGACTTGAGAGAATCGTTTTGTTTTGAGCAGTCAATGACAACGAGGGGGGCTTTTTCTAAAAATTCAATCCTGCTCAGCCATGGTTCAGCCTCTTTGTTGTAATAGGTCAGTTGAAAGTTTGCGTACATCTCGTAGAGTAGAGCATATTGATTTTGGTCAATGTTCAAATTCAAATTTCCATATGGATAGCATTGTGAGTTGAGGTAAAGTTTGACATCGCTCAGGCTACAATGATCAAAGTGGCTGGCATTTTGTTGTTTCTTATTTTTCCGTCCCGTCTGCATGGCGAGTATGACATAACGTGGCCTCTCCAGTTGATTCGAAGTTTTCACAGACCACACGTGCTTAGAGGTGGCAGGCAGCAATGGATATTCATACAGTTCCCATGTTCGGAAACTCATGGAGATTGGTGCATCTTTGGCGAGAAACTTTAACAGCTGAATTTTTCGCTGATCCGAGACTGTTACATACGGTACGAGCCATTCTATTTTATGCAATACGAGTTTGTAGTCTTCGGCGGCCGTTTGTACAATGGCATTATCATCGGTCTTTGATCTCGTGAGAATCAACTCGTGCTTGGCATTTACGACAATTTTACGATAATCTTCGGCAAAGCCGAGGAGCATGCTGAGCGGTATACACACATCAAAGTTTCCCGATACATCTACAATCTGCTTGGTCTCTTCGACATCGAGCCATCCAGTGTTCTCGAGCATAGAACTTTTGGCCGGTGAGAGAGATGAATATCCCTTAATTACGCTCGTAATGCCAACATTCTTATTACGATCGATTTCTATGCCATTCAATTCATATCGCACTTCCTCAAACAAATGACAAATGGCATTGTTGACGAGACTTGTAGCAGCGGTTGGCATCCCATCACGCTTGGATAATTTCCCACATATGTGTAGGGAACTCTTGCTTGGCAGGATGGAGAGGTCTTGATGTTGGATGGCAATACGGATTTCATCGCTGTTATTGAAGGTTGAAGATGCATATGGCTGATGAGCGTGAATCTCGCAATGGATGATGGATTCATCAAAGACCACGGGTGTCTGAATGTCTACGATTTCTTCTTCCATTTCACGCAGCAGATGCACAGAGCACAGACTAAATAATTTTTTACACGCTTTCGCCACGCACTTTGAGACCCAAACTCTTCAAGAGTAGCACGTTTTGAGGTGTTAGCACTTTGGGCGCTGGCCGACGACTGATCGTTTTTATCCATGGTTGTTTATTGTTATTGGAAGATCTATTGAAAACTATACCCATCACGACTTTATATGCAGGCGTATGGTGATTACTTCACCGCGGAAATTTACCAAATCACCGTCTTGATCCACTATGCGAAGCTGTATCGTATCAATCGTTCGACTTGTAATCGGCAGATAAATTACATGTGAGGGAACTTCAATGATCTTATAGCCCGGTGGCACAGATGGAAAGAATTCATGAATTGTGTGTACTTTTTGTCCGTTAATATAGGCACCAGCGGTAATGTTGCACTCAACGCGTAGGGCATTCACTTTGAGAATGGCTACAGGAAGGTCAGATTCATGTCTTTTATTGGCTTCCAATTTGCGTGCGGTGAAGCCTAGTAGATGTCCAATAGAATCTGTCGGCTCAAAATTTACATCATGATCACACTCGATCTCACTGCGTAGCGTATTATTATTGGGTTCAATGCTGATGCTGATGTTTTTACGCGAGAGCTCTGCTTGTACAAACGTCTCGATATCCTCTATTTCATAACTACCCGTAGGTATCGTCAACACCTCTTCTCCCACGTAAAGTTTATCGTGACCATCGTCGATATTGGGAATAGAGTTGAAAGTCAACAATTCCACGAGACCGAGAGTATAATTTTTGTGTGGCGAGAGTTCGATGGGGGGAAAGTATTGCACCTCGAGTATGGATGATGAGCCAGATATGGTCAATGTTAAACTTTCATCCATGATGCTGGTAAATTAACAACTGAATTCTCCACGTCATTTCCCCCCTATATATAGTGTATATTTGTCTTTGTGCTGTAATTGCCGACAAAGAAATTTGAGACACAAATGTCCACATTCAATTGTATCATATTCCTGATATCCAGTATAATTATAATTTACGCTACCAACACGAAAATATCTCATGAGTTCGGATGGTGGTGGAAGGTTGCCGAAACTATCAAAGTACAGGACTTTCCATCCAGTCTTTTTGTAAGCGACCCAGTGTGTTCCAGGACCAACATTTTCATCCAAATTGACAATTGCTGCTTCACATTTGAGGGGCCCGCTCGCTGGCAATGTATCGCGCATGTAAACTCCACGAAAATGTGGAATTTTTAGGATTTTCGCATATTTGAGAAGATCGATGTCGGTGAGAGGTCGGTGAGGTAGCGTAACTTCTAGTTTTTTGGCTTAATATGAAGACCCAATCCCTGCTTATATGGTTTCAGATGTAAGCCCTTACCCAATGCGATCGCTTCAATTGTTCGATTATGGCGCTTACTTTCATCCAATTCACGTTTAGCTGCTTGAGCAGCATTTACCGCTTTAGCTATGCTCGCCGCACCACCTGACAAAGCACCCGCAGCGCTAAGACCCGCAAAAATAGGCACGAGGAACGGTAATAAACCACCAATTTTATGGGGTACAGGTAGAACTCGAGGTGTGCGTACTTTACCACCTTGCATCTTTACAGCTGCACGAGCACCCTTTAGAGCTGATTTAATAATCTTATGTGGATCATCACTTTGAATCATTGTCTTCTTCGCAGCGCCAATTATTTTTTTCAAACAAACGCCACCCTTTCGGGCCTTTATCCCCATACCAAATTTTCTCTTTGTCTTCATAATATTTGCCACGCCCCAAGCACTCGCTTTTTCACCGATACTAGCGTCTCGCGCACTAACGCGTTGCCAAGCCTGTTCAGCCAACACTTTATCCGCCAAATGTCTCGCTTCAAGATTATCCGGATTTTTCGAATATGCAATATCGTGTTGTTTGCAAGCTGCATCCAATGGATTAATGCCCGGATCACCACGAGCAAGACGCTTGGCCAACTTTGTGCCTGGGCCGCAATATTGATAACCAGGCAGATGCAATTCAACGGGTAGATTGTTGATTAGGCGATTGACGACACCTTTACCGCTATGAACGATCATGTCTAAAGACAATACTCGACTGACGGCGAATCCGTATAAAAATGCTATTTATATGATTTTTCCGTTAGTCCTGTGCGAGATGGCATCCAAGAAGCAAACTCACGGAGGTAGCCTTCCCGTGATAAATTTCGATGAATTTGTCGAAGATGGCCGGGAGAAAAGACAAAAGCGTCATGGACAGTTATTGCCGGATAGCATACGTGCGGTGTTTTGTGGTCCATCAAATTGTGGAAAAACCAATGCTTTGCTCACTCTCATCATCCATCCCAATGGCTTGAGATTTGAGAACATTTATTTGTATTCCAAGTCGCTGAAGCAACCAAAGTACAAGTTGCTCGAACAATTACTTGAACCTGTGCATGGAGTTACATATAATCCATTCAATGAGCATGAACAAGTGATTGCACCAAGTGATGCACGTCCCCACTCTATATTCATCTTTGATGATATTGCGTGCGAAAAGCAGGATAATGTTAGAGCATTCTTTTCCATGGGAAGACACGAGATTGTAGACAGTTTTTATCTTTGTCAGACGTACACCCGTATCCCCAAACATCTCGTGAGAGATAATGCAAATTTCGTGGTGCTTTTCAAGCAGGATGATATGAATCTCAAACATGTGTACAACGATCACGTTAATACGGATATGACTTATACATGCTTCAAAAACATGTGCATGAAATGCTGGAATTCCGACAAGTATGCATTTATCACGATCGACAAAGATAGCAATATGAACGAGGGTCGATATAGACAAGGTTTTGATGATTTTCTCACCATTGATAAATGAATCGTCGCTGGTGGTTCAAGAGGCAGTATTGTGCACGCGTCAACAGTGACAACATGAAGAGCGAACAACTGTTGAGAGAAAAAAATGTATTGCGTGAAATTGCCAAGGCGAGCGATGCAATCAGACGAAAGCATCGAATGATGAAAATTGGCAAAGAGAGTGATGAGCAGAGAATGCGAGATGTCTTTAAGCCTATAGTCAGACCATTGGAGAAATTGGTGTCATACAAAAACGGTGAGCCGGCGAAGGAGGAAATCAAGGATGAAAAAGCCGACGATAAAGAAGGAGATGCGATAAATAGTGTGAAACATGAATTGAAGAACGAGACACACGATTCCTTCAAGAGTGAAACACAAGATTCTTTCAAATTGATATACGAGGATGATGATGATGATGAGTCACAAAATGTCGATGACTTAATCACCGAATATCTCCTGCTGTTACGAACAAATAGAAAAGCAAGCCTGGATGTATCATATGGTGTGCGGAATCTCTCAAACAACCGATTAATGATTGGTGATTCTCCGATAAATTTCGACTCTCAACATATTCGTGTGGGAGATGTGAATTATGCGAAAACTGTTGGATTAACTGAGCTGCTGTTTAAAAAAGTGCCCAATATCGAAACTCTCACACCAGACGATTTGAAAAACTATGAAAAAATTGTCATTGCGACGAATGCTCACAAAAAATTTTATAAACCTAGTGCGGCTATACGACGTAATACCTGTCACAAATTCACCACTTATATTGCAAATATAGCCGATCACCACGTGGGAAAGGGTATGCCAACGTATAAGCTGGCTAGAAAAAACGCTCAATTGGACTATGTATATTGGGACAATCCCAATGAGCTGGTAGACCGTCTTCGTCTACTTCTGGCATCACAAGCAGCCGGAAATTCGGCCCATGCGAATGAAATTATATCGATTATCGAGGAATTGCGTGAAGCTGAAATAATTTATTAACTCGGCGTCGGAAAATTTATGCATTCTCATCATGAGTGTCGATGTGTTTGGACGCCAATTGCGTCAGAGTGCACTCCTCAGTAAGCAAGGTCCTCCAGGCCGACCTGGGATTGGGTTTAAAACCACCGCAGATGGTCATTATGACGTGGGGCAGAAACGATTGTGTAACATCGCTAATCCGGAAGGACAAGACGACGCCATCACTCTAAATACTTTACACAAAAGATCCCGAACTATCATTAAGAACATTCGCAAAGAAATGAACGAGAGTAATCAGCTGCTGGTTAATGGACTTGAAGCTACGATAAGAGATATCGCAAAGACACTCGAGGCCAATGTCAAAAATCTACAAGATTTGGTGATTCGTAATTCACGGACCATTGCTGCACTGGATGCGCGACTGAGTGGACTAGAAAATGAACGAGAAAAAGAGCGCTCTCGTGCTGGAGCTACATAAGCCTGCTCGACGAAACTATCCGCGTCGACATGTGGACATCCGTGGCTTGGATGAGACCTGGCAAGCTGATCTCGTCGATATGTCATCGTACGCATATCAAAACACCAAACATAAATTCCTCCTCACCGTCATCGATACTTTCTCAAAATTCGCCTGGGCCGCACCAATGCTGAGTAAGAGTGGTAAAGATGCAGCAGCCGCAATGAAGTCGATACTCGTTAAGGGACGCATACCACAGCACTTGCACGTCGACGCGGGAAAAGAATTTTACAATTGTCACTTTAAATCCCTAATGAAAAAGTACAATATTCACATGTATTCAACATATAGCAACTTGAAGGCATCCATTTGCGAGCGTTTCAATCGTACATTGAAAAATAAGATGTGGATGCAATTTAGTCTTCGTGGTAATTATAAGTGGATCGATATTCTTGATAATCTAGTAGCTGAATATAATGATTCCGTACACCGTACCATTAAGATGAAACCGAGAAATGTCAACGCGGAGAATGAGAAGGAAATATTGCGGCAAGTTTTCAATAAGACTCAGCCGCCAATAAAAACACCACCGAAATTCACCCCTGGCGATAAAGTGAGAATCAGCAAATTTAAGAGTGTTTTCGAAAAGGGTTACACGCCAAATTGGACAACGGAAATATTTACGGTATCTCGTGTGAAGAAAACGCATCCAGTGACGTATCGTTTGAAGGACCATAAAGATGAACCCATCGCCGGTGGTTTCTACGAACAAGAGCTTCTCCGTGTCAAGTACCCCGATATCTATCTGATAGAAAAAATTTTAAAGAAGCGCGGTCATCGAATGCTTGTAAAATGGCTGGGTTTCGACAATGCCTACAATAGTTGGATAAGTAAATCTGATTTGTAGTCGTCAAAAAAAAAAAAAAAAAAAAAAAAAAAAAAAAAAAAAAAAAAAAAAAAAAAAAAAAAAAAAAAAAAAAACATTTAGACTTTTATGACTCTCTTTCTACCCGTCAACGTGGTGCGCCACAGCAGGCGTTTTCTCTCCCTCCAATCCCTTCTTCCCCCTACTCTCGAACAGTGTATGCGGGAAATAATGGGTACACATGGATTACAAAAGCCGCTTCCTTTACTTACCAAAGTCCATTGTTACAAAATCAAATATGTACAACAAACAAGTTTTACATCGAGTTAATGTTTACAAAAACATACACAATTTTCACAAGTTTTATACATCAAGTATTTACAAAAATGTACACAATTTTACATCGAGTTTATATGCATGATAGTTTGTTACAACGGTATGCTGTAATGCCCCCATGGTAGGGTCTCAGAGGTCCCAGGTATGATATACCGCTTATCATCATGAGGACTTAGAGCGATTTTCGTCTCACGAATGGTGTAGACCTTGTGCAACTTCGATCGAATACACGTTTGACTACGCATCATTTCAATGTCTTCCTTCAAGCATAGGGCATAATCGTCAAACGTGATTGTCCTCGCCACAACATTGCTCTTGACACCTTTGACTTTTTTAGTGTCCTTCTTACCCTCAACACGTGTCGCATACATTTTCGATCGAAGTCCAATGAACTCGGTCATAATTGCACCATTGCATTCGTCTTTCATGAGACCGGGTACCTTCTTGTTGACAAGCGGCATATCATACCTATTGTCCACCGGATAATCGCTCGTATCGAATTTTACAATGTCGCGCTTCATGTCCATGTACATGTCATCGCTCTCAATGTTATATATGAGACTATCCGTATCGGTATACATGATTTTACACTTATCCCGATACAGAGGCACCATATACTCGTGATGAAATCCATACAAGCACGTTTTGGATATGTCGAGTATGCACATACCCACATATATCGGCTTGTTGAATTTCACCTCGAGATTGCGCAATTCTACAGCAATAAGGTTTTCCGAAAAAACACTTCGGCTGTGGAAGTTTGGCTTCGAAATCATTGCCTCTGCGCCATACCTGCCCTCCCATTTCGTCAAAAGCTTTACATCTACATGATTGCGCACATTCTCCATCGTTTTGCCAAACACCGCATTGTTCATCAATTTGAATAAATTCTTTTCGAAATCATTTTTGGCTAGCGTTCGAAATTGCGTATTTAACTCGATATATGAACGTAGCCATGGGGATTGTGTGAATTGTAATACCCTATGGATTTTCGTGAGGCAAAGTCCATGTCGTAAGCACTGCTGTAAATTTCGATAGTGAATGATGTAGCGTTTTTTATCACAGACGGTTGCTAACAGCTTTTCCCCCTGCTTACCCGGCGGTTTTTCATGTATTGGACAAAACGGCAGGTCTTTGTGCGCATCATGTAGAGATTGTGGATATTCCAAGTCGACTTCAAGGATGTAGCCTGTTGGTGAATCTAGCGCGATGGAAGATGGATCAAACTTGGACACGTCGTTGACCCATCGAAAATCTCCGTATGGCAAAGGTTGACACATTGCCCATCCATACAAATTGTTGACGTCAAAATACATCAAGTATGATGATGCTTTCGATGGATCAAACGACTCCATGTACTTGTTATTAGCGTGTGCATATCGGTTTGAGCATTGACTGAGACCACCGCGTATACCCCGCTCAACGAATAAAACCATGTCGATGTCGGTTAGTAATTCAAACTTGACATTCGAATGTTTCAGCATTGCATCCCAGGTATACCCCGGCAATGTGTAGTAATACGCGGGATCTAGGCCATAGCTCTCGATGCACGTATTTCGAAAGTTTTCGAAAATATCAGCTAATAACAAGACATCTGTCTTCAAGTATAAATCGCTATAGTCACCCAGCGTTCGAATGGAGAACCGCTCCCAAATTTTCTCAGCATGTGCATACTCACTCTCAGATACTGTAGCATCTGTCAGGGAACTATAAAATGCGTCCCGTGATGGTAGGCAAGTGTCGTCTAGCTTGGTCACGTCATCAATATACTCATAAGGGAAGACCCCTTTTCGCGTCAGCAAATTGAAATTGTCCGTCGATAGCGTTGGGAATTGCATGCGTAAAATTTTGAGTTTGTCCTCGGTCAAAAATGAGGCTAATTTGTCGAGACTGGTGTTGAGGAATTTGTATGAATCGATGAAGCGCAATTGGATCTTATGTTTTGAATCGTCTGTAATTTCAACATGCTTCGTGAAGGAGATGTATTTCTCCTTTGTGATTGGAAGCACATCGGTTTTTCCTTCGAACGCTGTGGCTACTTCCTTGATTATAAAATGTGCATCGTAACCGGATAAATTGTGAAAAACTATGGGAATGAAGAATGACTGTTTGTAGTTTAAATTGCAATTAGAATGGGCAGGGCCTCTATAGCGTCCAGTCAGATGGCAATGATCTCGAACGCGTACATCTTCTTGCGCGAATGGTTTCCTGCATATATGACATTGGGTCGCGTTGCGAAAACTGGCCCACTCGCTCGGTGTCAGATAAATCATTGGGACGTTGTCGCAGAAAATTTCTTTTATGCGCAATGCTAGTTTTTTCAGTTCTTCGACAAACCACGAAACGCAATCGACACTGCGACGTGAGTGATATGAAGATAGTGCTTGATCATACGCACAACACACGTAGTATCCTATACTAAACACTTCATGATGTTGATACATATCTTTTGCTTGGTTCTTCTCATCAGTCTTTGCTAAAACACACTCCAAATCGGCATACACAATGAAGGGATGTCGCTCTTTCCGGCTAAAGTTGGTGAATTGGAGCCACTTGTTGGTGTCATTCGGTAGTCGGATCGCGCAGTCGTTTATTGCTCCACAATCGACCTCGTGCGACTGCAATTTATCCTCGGATCCGAAGTAATGCAAACACCTGCAAAACAAACAAGATTTTTTTTTATCAATTTTCTCCTTTAGTAGATATATAATTTTGTACTAATAATGCTAAATTTACACACCGATCGCATATATATTTTTTATGCTCCCTCTTGCTCAGTTGCGCCCTCACGAGTCTCGACAAGTTCTTGATCCATACGAAATGCCCCACATTGTCGTCCTCAGTATCTTGCATGTACAGCAAATTGATGTGCTTCTCCTTCTTCTCTTGAGTCACGCGTATTGGAACAATGTCCTTTTTGTTGGTGGTGGTGGTATACACGTTGATGGATAGATTGTTTTGCAGCTCAAATTTTTTTATTTGGTGTATGGTTACCGGGAATTGAATGCCCTGTAGATTCAGTATGCTTGAGTAATGTGGGTAAGATGACGGACGGTCACTGTTTCGTTCAGCTGGGTGTAGAGCAGCGCCAACTGCCCATGCGAAACATGCATTATCGTTCGATTTGACGTTAATCACAGCCCGCTTCATTATTATTTCCCGCGGCAATGATATGGAGCACCCAGCACGCATCGGATTATACTTATTCACATTTATCGTGAGGTTAAGTATTTTCCGCAAAGCCCAGCCACTATCTTGTTCTTGAAATTCATCGAGTTTGGTTAATAGCTCCATAACGCATTGCTGGTACCACTCATTCAAATCGCTTGTGTTAAATAGTTCACAGTTTCGCGTGTTGACACTTTTATTGGCATGTTTGTCTCCACTCGCGAATTCGCCATTAAACACTGTATTAACTTTAATACTGTTATGTTTGCAGATAGTATTTTGCACATGTTGAAGCACCAGGTCGCGAGCATCGTTGAGAAATTGTCGTGGTTCGATGTGATTGCGATTGATTACGGAACCGGTCAATATTCGACTATTGAAGGATGTGTCAATCTCTCGCCAGATTAGCCCATGATGACCGTGTCCTGCACCCGTGTGTATAAAATGATTACGCACAGAATTCCTCAACCCTTCCAGTCGCGCTATTTGGGCTATCAATGACTGTTGAAGTCCAATTGATAGTCGCCGGCGCTTCATGCGGCTTTGCGTTTCCAATTCTTCGATAAACTCAACGCACCGTTGTTCCCACACAGCAAAATCTTCGAATGAACTTAGGAGCGCGGCTTGGTCGTGCAAGATTTGTTCTGACTTCTCCGCGTTGCTCTCCATATTTGATGAAATGAGGCTTCCCAAAAGAGATGATGTTCACTAACTGACTGCTCGATCGAAAGTGCCAACACTTTTGAGCGCAGCAGATCATTAAGCATGGTTTTCCCCTCTAGACATTTTCCGTCTTTCCCTATCATCTCGGAAAATATCACCAACCCACGAGAATGTTCTAATATGGCATTGGAATGCCGGGAAAAATAAAAGAGCATCTCAGTCAAGATGCGTGTAGTGAAAAAAAAAAATTTATGGGCTCTCGGCGCTCAAGTGGTCCACGGTCGAAGCCTAAAAAGGTCTCCGATCCATAGATCTCCGAAAGTTTATAGTTTTTCAACATAAACACCGCGTTATCGTATATGCTCTGAATAGCGGAGCAAAAAAAAAAAAAATTCTAATAGCTTGGAGAGTGGTGTTAACGAAGAAAAAATCCTTAACCATTGGACTAACTTGTCCAGACCTGTATGATCTCAAGTGTCGGCATCAAGGTTCGACGTTGCACTCTCTGTATATATTTCCATTCAGAGATGAAAAACTAAAGCCCGGTAAAATGGAAACGCATTTTTTCCCCGGATCACTGTCTTCGTCGCTTGCTGTCGTAAAATTTTATGGGTTTTCAAGTGTGGACCTATGGAATGATGAGGCCCGAGTTGCACATGCGAAGCGATAGGGTATGACGGCCCCTGGCGCTCGACGTAAGAAAAAAAAAAGAGTCGTAAAATTTGAGACTTTTCGGACGAGGTGGTTGAAATGTTGACACACACACACACACACACACACACACACACACACACACACACACACACACACACACACACACACACACACACACACACACACACACACACACATGCACACATTTGTATAAGTTTTATATATATATATATATAAACTCCTGTGAATAGTCTAGACAAAAATGCTCCGCTTACATCTATAATGTTGATAATAAATTATCAGATTTTATGGGTTTTCAAGGAAACGCGACTCTATGATGCCCCCTCCCCCACAGAGTCGACAGCGGCTTCCCCCTCTCGCCCGCGGGTCCAGCTATCGCCTGGAAGACATCGTCACCAAAAACTAGCCTCCCCACTCTTTAACACCCCCCTCCCCCTCCGCCACAACCCAGCACTCGGCTGCCGCATGCAGGATCCCCCCCCCCCCCCCCCCGCCGCTGACATGCTACCCCGGAAAAACTAGCCTCCACACTCTCGAACCCCCCCCCCCCCCCCCGGAACCCCGCACTCGGCTGCCGCATGCAGGATCCCCCCCCCCCCCCCGCCATGCATACCCCGGCTTCCCCGCGCTCGACTCCCCCGCCCCGCTCCCCCCTGAGATCCCTGAGTTAGAACCGCTCCAGCTCTACTACTGCCGTTACTTTGAAAAAAGATGTTTTACTGAAAATATCGAGAGCAGACAAGGTACATATAGTCTTTGTGAAAAGTATCAGGCAGCCCTATAAAATATTGATATTTTAAAAAGAATATAAAACGATTACAATTGCATTGATATTTCGACATGGAACTTCCCTTGTTTGTGCGAAATTCGAATTTTTACCCGTTTTTCGTATGAAAGGTCACTAGTTTCTGGCATTTCCGAAAACAAGGAATCGCGCTGAACTAATGAAATCGCAGAAACGGGCTTTCCCACTCTAAGAATAGCAAATGAAGACTGGTAAAAGTTTTTGTCCAAATAAAAAAAATACATGTTTAGTGTTTCACGATCCAGATGTTTTGCAATTCACCAAACATAGCGACACAGAGAAAATTTGGAAAAAATATCTAAACAAGTTAAGTGCCTCCAAAATAACAAAATACAACATTTTACTACTTAGACTAAATATTCCGAATCTCATAGTTTTTAAGTTATGCCACACGATGCCGGATCTTCAGAAAATTGCCGTTTTTTTCAAGAAAAAAACTAAATAACTGCGAAAAAATAGCAATTTTTTTTTTTAAAGGCGAAACTATGCCCGTTTTCAACACCTTATCACTAAATGGTGAGATTACTACTTTTCGAAGTCTAGCACGCGATTTTGCAAAGTATGAAAATCGTGAAAGACCCGCATTTTCAAAATGACGAACCGGATACAAAAGAAATCGCAACAATTAAAAAAGCAATGAAACAATGAAGTTGGCTTTGTTCGCTTTAAAACCCCGTTTGGTAAATTGGTTTACGACTCTTTTTCGCCGAGATATTCCATTTTTTGTCCCACTGGAAAATTCACAGGGTACCTTATACTTTTGGTCAAGACTGTATGGTTATGTGTGTATACAGGGTGGACCATTTAACGTGACCACCCCAAATATCTTCGTTGCCTTTAAAGTGACGAAAAAAATGTCAGGAGGCAATTTGATTGATTTCAAAGAGCTGCCACAGTGGTGAAAAATTTATTCTTGTCAAGGTCATAGGTTCTGCGTTTTCAAGGTCATCAATGGTTTTTTAAATGGGAACATGTTTCTTTTTATTAAGACTTTCTAGCTGATGGTCAGACGAATCCAATGACCTATGATATCATGACCTTGAAATGCTTTTTCACCAAAATATTCGTCCTTAGAATCGTCTGAATATCAGCTACGTCTACAAAAAAAATGTTCCCATGACCCACACAAACCCAAACAAACCCAAACTATACGGTACATCTCAATCGAACGTCCCCCTTGAAAACCGACACGTTTTAGAGCGAGCAAATTTTATGTAAAGCTTTATTTTCGCAACGTACTTGGGGTGTGCGTGTGAAACGGAGCAACCTGGGTGGGAAGTCACGGCTCTGCCGAAACACGAGAAAATAAAAGAAGACATCACTCTACTCGTAATTAATCTTCCATTCGAGATTGTAATATTTACACACATACGCATACAAGCTAGATATAGCGTATGGTCAAGCAGATTGATGCAGATCATGGCCCATTATCGAACAGTCGTGTAACATGAACGCATCAAAAACGCAAAACAAGCACGATTGTCGAATTGTGGAAAAAAACTACCCGCTCTGTCATATATCTGTTTAAAGATAATCCCCTTTGTTGCTTCGTGTCACCTAAGTGTTTAAGGGGGGAAATACATATAAATGATCGAAAATGACGAAAAAAATCGGGATTTCCAACGCAACTACTGGACCAATCGTTTAAAAATTTGTGGGGTATTTTATTGTACATTAGAAGACATGAAAAACATTTTCTTTAATCGACAATAAGTGTTCATCAGCAGCTTGAAGCCAATTGTTGCTGAACGAATTTTGCTCGCGATGTCGAACTGCGGCAGCTGTAGTTTTTTAAAATTCGAAACAAAAAATTCAAAAACCATTACATTCTATATGAAAGTACGCTGTCGATAAACCGAGAAAAAGTTGAAAAAGATGAATATTGTAACCATGGCGGCACTCAGAAAAAAGATCGAATTTTCACCGAGAATTTTCGTGTTTTTTATGCAAAAACCGATTGTTCAATTGAACTTTTTATTGAATATGGAGATTTATCAACGAGGGTTTGCAATTATGTGTCTAAAAATCTTAGATGCGTTGGAAAAAAATCCCGAAATTTTTCGTCGTTTTCGACCATTTATATGTATTTCCCCCTTAAGGAAACAAACAGAAAATTCGGAAGAATTGAAAAAATCTTATTGTGTGTGTAGGTGTGCGCGTGTGCGACATGTACTTATATAAGATTTTATAAGATGCAAGATCACTTGTTATTTTCGTCCATCTGCATACGTCGTAGGCTGGAAAAACATGTGAAAAGCTTTTTGTACAATGCATTTTCCAAGGTACCTTTTTCCCTGAACGTTGCAAAAACGAAGAAGCTCGAATAGCCAATAAAGAAGTAACGCGGCAAGTGCCTCCATCAGAGAATCACGGCTCGATTTCGCTATAGCATGCAAGTGGAATCTTAGTGATAGAGGAACGTCAAAAAGACGTCTGGTATGAGGAGCCTACTTTTTGTCAAGCCTCAAACGATGCCAAGTAGGTTTACGGAGATCGCGGCGTTGAACATAGGAAAGGAACACCATTTTCACGAATTCTTGAACATGTGAACGAACATTTCGTAATAACCTATAGCTGAATACCAAAAGTCTTCCGCTAGAGTAAAAGGGCTGCCGAAGGGTACCAGCAACCCGAGGAATCATATATGTATATCCACTGAAAGTTGCATTATTTCGGTGATTATCTTTACTTTGTCATCAACACACTTATCTCTGGCCACGTTTTTAACTTACCTGCCACGTGTTTTCATTTACCTGCCATTAAAGTAGTACTTGCGGATTGACTAATCAACAGAAAATCTATCAATGATCGAATCTGAAAAGGGTAAAATATAATACATTTGGGTATGATAATAAACATGATAAGGAAAATAATTATTTGAAAAGTGTATGTGATATCTGCGTATCAAATTATGAAAATAAAGTATTAAAATAGTAATCAGATTTGACTCGAGTTGTCACATGCCGCCATTTCATAATTCTGGCAATATCCGTGGCATGGAGGCTATATGGAGGAGGTCGAACTCTTTTGGGAGACATATGAAAAATATGACCACAAAATCGTTTGATATAGTGAGGCGCAGCGATCGCGCTATTACCATGAAGTTAGTTGCGTGCCAGAGAGACAGAATAAGGAAATACTGAGAAGTGAGTTGCATGTGACAGAGATGAAAGACATCAAAGGATATAAGAAAGTTGATCTCATTCATATTATTATTTATATTATTGCTAAAACTAAGTAGAGAGCAATCATACAGCAATAATAGTGTGAATATCCTTGAAGCTTTGATGCTAATTCTTAGCAAAGCCGCAATTGAAATACAACAATTATAACATTAAATTGTGATAGGCACGATAGCCTCGGGGATAATGCACCGGCTACGAAAACGTGGTCGTGAGTTCAAATCCTCCTCGGCGAAATTTTTATTTGCCTAATGAACTGTACGAACGGGTTGACAATGTTCAATTCTTATTGCAAATCAAAGTGTAATAATATGCACAATACAATTTTTAATAATAAATTTTCATTGCAAAGTGCCGTGAACCCTCACATGTGCCGAAATGAAACAGTGTAAGAAATGACTAAATGAAAAAGAGTAAGACTTGAAAAATAAAATAAAAAAGAGTGACACGATGAAGGTGTAACTGGACTATAAGAGGAAATATGTGATTTAAGGGGTAAGGCCACTGTAAATTTTTTGAAAAATCGATTTTTTTTTTATTGGCTTAAAAAATAGTTTAAACCCTCTAGAATAAGAAAAAAAAGGTCCTGTGCGAAAAAAAATTTGTTGTCCTTAGGAAATGAAGGTCGCCGCCAAGCGTGTCAAAACTTGCTCCGAAACGACTGCAATTATATCGGAGATGGCGATTCCAAAACTTTCAAAGGCATCGTGGATTCGAAGCCTTATGAAAATGTTGATGTTAAAAAAAAAGAGTGCATAGATCACGTGCAAAAAAGAATGGGCACTCGATTGAGAAACTTAAAAAAAGGAACAAAAGGTCTCGGGGGAAGAGGAAAACTCACTGCCAAATTGATTGACGAACTAAGCATTTATTACGGCTTAGCAATCCGTCGAAATTCCGATTCCATCAAACATATGAAAAATGAGATCTGGGCAACCCTTTTTCACAAAATGTCAACGGATGAAAAGCCTCAGCACGAAAAATGTTCGGAGAATTGGTGCAGTTGGAAGAAAGCGAAAGCAGAAAATGCCTTGGATGCGTATCATCACAATCAGCCAATGAGTGAGGAGGTTTATCAAGCCATCAAACCCATCTACATGGAATTGAGCCGGGACGAGTTGCTGGAGCGTTGCTTGGGGGCCTTTACTCAAAACAATAACGAAAGTTTCAACGCTACCGTTTGGAGTTTGACCCCAAATCATCCTCAAGCGGAAAAACTGTACTAGATATTGCGACGGATATCGCTGTTTGCATATTCAATGGCGGCCTTACCAACGTCTTGCAAATATTCAAGATGTTGGAGGCGGAAATTGGTGTACAGTTATATAATTTCTGAATCGAATCCGACGCCAAACGCATCACGCACGCGGAGACATCTCTGAGCGACGCGGCCAAAAGTGCGCGCGCGCTCCAAAAATCAACCAGGAAAGACGAAGAAGACGAAAATTTGGCTATCGAAGGACAAATGTATGGTGCTGGGATTGCAGACTAACGGTAAAAATTTTTTTTAACTTCTTTTTTTAATTTTTTCCAATAAAAAACTATTCGCAAAACTTTAAACGCGTTTTTCTCGAAACATGGTTTTTCAAAATGGCACGCAGCATAACTCGAACAATTTTCATTTTTTTTACTTGAAATTTTAACCAGATGTGAACATTTACATTATCTTGAGAATGTCGATCGAAATTTTCAAGAACTTTATTTATTGATTTTTTATTAACAAAAAACTTGCCGTTTTTTTCGTCAAAAATCAATTTTTTTTTCAAACGCACGCCAAATCCACAAAAATTGATACTTTTTAAAATCCGATCGGCATTCTCTAGCTATAGCCCTCTAGATTAATGGTTTTTTTTTTTTTGTTCTAGATTCAAAAGTGCACCAGTGGTGCTGCGTGCCGCGGAGCCCTGGAAGCAAAACATGTCCCGGGAAGATAGCTGTGGAACCGCCATTTTGTTTTTTTTTTTACTGTAAAAAAATTTTATAATAAAGTTTAATGTATGCCCGATAACACCATTAAAAGTTTTTTTTCAAATACCTTCAATTTCGGGAGCAAAAAATTAGTGAAAAAACCTTTTTTTTTGGGCCGTTACAGTGGCCTTACTCCTTAAGTGAAAAGTACGAACAATAATCAGAAAACGGCAAGAACTGTGCAAGGAAAATGAACGAAAAAGATTGACCTATGAAAACCTATGAAAAATGAGAGAAACTAAGGAAGAACACAGAGGAAACAGAATATAACATGCAGTACCTTTGGCACCTTAAACAATGTCAATTGTCGTACTGAACGCATATCTCTATCAGCATTGTCATCATTGCTGCCGCCATTACAGCCTGTTATAGCACAAACTTTACCCATCCTGTTTCAGAATTAAAATGATTAATGACATAATAACATTATTAAACTTGAAAAATGTATAGTAACGTAACTTATTACTATGTAAACAGATAACCAACCATTAGTCACGAGGGACCCATGTGCAAGGTTATGAAAATTGCAAACAATGGAATTGGAGATTAAAGTAATTATGCTTACCTCACGATACTGACCTTGATATCGATGCGGAAAAACGTTTGATCTGATATAAAAAGAACACGAAATTCTTTTCACTTCACGATTAAAAATCTAGTTTATAAATCACTAATGCTGCACTTTGTCTCCACTGTTCGCTTTTTTGTTTGGGAATATAGCACATGAAAAAATAATTATTTCGTACTTCCGATACGTCTTTCATCTCTCTCACACGCAACTAACTTCATGATAACAGCGCGATCGCTGCGCCTCAGTATATCAAATGATTTTGTTGCCACTTTTTAAGACACAGTTCGGACTCCTTTATATAGCCTCCATGATCCGTGGCAACGATGTACTCAGGTGTTTTCAATAAATGTCAAGTGTGTGTTTGTTTACCGTGTGTGTAAACATGTGTGTGAAATGTGCATATTGTAAAGGGAGAGATGACAGCCGTGGCTAGCGGGTGCAAAAATTCGTCGATTCAATCGATAATATCTGCTCGAAATGTCCAGTAACCTATATTTTCCATGGAACATACGTGACCGCGACAGTTTTCTTGTTATTTATCGCTTTTCGCATAGCTCCGATCTAATCGCGAACTATTATTATTTCCGTTCCAATATTTGATCCGCACGGATTCTCTATAAGGTGCGGGTTGAATGCAGTGATTTCGTGAATTAAGGATGTTGAGTCCCAAATCGCAAATGATGATAAAATACGGAAAATTTGGTATGTTTTTGTATGAAGTATTTCAGAGGTCGTGTAAAAATTTCACGACAATTAGGAAGCTCGTTATTGAACAATTAACATTCACAAATTAAATGCTGTCTTATGGAAACTGATGTAACTTTGCAATGTTTTTTTTTTTTGACCTCTCAATTTTGTAATATCTACAACATACTGAAAGCAACGGAAACAAAACGAAGTTTATTGATACATTTTTTTAAATTTCTTTTAAAAATTGTTCTTAACAAAATGTTAATTTTTTAATAACCAGCTTTCTAATCGTCGTGAAATTTTAACACGACCTCTTAAATACTTCATACAAAAACATACCAAATTTTCAGAATTTTCTCATCATTTTTTATTTCAACCCTTAAGGAGGTTGAAGTAATGATGATAGAATTCTGAAAATTTTGTATGTTTTTACATGAAGTATTCAGGAGGTCGTATAAAAAATTCATGACCATTAAGAAGCTATTTATTGAACAATTAACATTAACATATTTCATAGGGACTCAACATCCTTAATTACTATTGTATTCGGCCGATAAGGCACGCAGAGTTTTCGCGGACGTCATTCTGTATGTCTAGACTACAGCGTATAAAAAAATCAATTTCCTTTCTAATGAGGAGGTTCGTGCACATACTAGGTGCGCAACTATGTTTTCGGGTTTTCTTGACCAATAAAAAATCGAAAATTTCAAGACAAATACAAAAAATGGTTCATTCAAAGTATCGTCCCTCGCTATTTACACATTTTTGCCACCTCTCTGGCAATACATAAATACCGCGACGATAAAAAGACGCGTCTTTGGACTGAAACCATTCGTCCAATCAATTTTGTACTGCATCGTAATTGGCCAAGTGTAGCCCCCCCAAGCCATGTGCCATCGACCGGAACAAGTGATAGTCTGAAGGGGCCAGTTCTGGCGAATAGGGCGGGTGCGGTAGCAGATCCTATTTCAGTGTTTTTATGGTGTCCTGAACGATGGAACTACGATGGCACGGAGCGTTGTCGTGCTGCAATATCACACGTTCGTGTCTCGTGTCCCATTCCGGCCGTTTTTCGAGCAATGCGTGGTTCAAATTGATTAGTTGTTGTCGGTAGCGATGCCCATTGACAGTTTTGCCAGGTTTCAGCAGCTCGTAGTGCACGATTCCTTTCTGGTCCCACCAAACGCAGAGCATTCTTTTTTCCGAAGCGATTTGGCCGTGCCGTCGATGTCGACGCTTCGCCAAGTGAAAGCCACGATTTTCTGCCTTTGGGATTCTCGAAATATATCCATTTTTCATCGCCAGTAACAATTCGATGGAGGAAACTCTTTCTGTTCTACCGCAAAAGCAAAATTTCGGAAGTGGATTCCCGCTTCCCGCAAATGCTGTTTATTCGTCACCAACTTTGACATTTTCGAGGTTAGAAAAAAGGTCGTTGTGTTGCGATATTTGTTTATATTACGACTGGGTATTCTTAACAGATGTCCAGCTATAAAGATACCTAATTTAAGACCTGTTGCCGATTGCATGTGTCGCTAGCGCCATCCATGTGTGAAACCCGGGAACTTAGTTGCGCACCTCATCGCGGTCGGTATGGTAGAACAATTATAGATACTCAACATCTCTGAAACGGCTCTTCCGATCCCGTCGAAACTTTTCCAAACGACATCAAATAGATAGACGAACAGCTGTCTGCCCCTCAAATTTTCCGAATTTGAGAGAAAAAAAACGTAGGTCAGCTGATAAGCCAATCTACGTTTTTTTCTCAAATTCAGAAAATTTGAGGGGCAGACAGCTGTTCGTCTATCTATTTGAGGTCGTTTGGTAAAGTTTCGACAGGATCTGAAGAGCCGTTTCAGAGATTTTTGGGTATCTATTACTGTTCTACCATACCGACCGCGATGAGGTGTCATTCTGTCTTAACCCTTCGGTCGGTGTTCATAAAAATAAGGAATACACTTTTGACACTTCTTAACATGCCGGCACAGTTGAAATTCCGAAAGTATAAAATTGAATTGTTAACAAAAAATCATTGAAGACTTTCAATTTTGGGAAAGTGAGCCTTTCATTTCAAATTTGTCCGGGTCAAAATAACCGAGTGTGTCAACGAAAGGTTTAACTTGAGTTATTTTCTTACCGCGCGGATTTTTCTTTTAAACGATTATTACTTTTCAAAGCGAAGCTCGAAATTTAAAACTACTCGAAAGAATACAGTCAACCGAAATGCTCACGGTGCGGTTGCTTTTGCCCTCACGAAGACAAGTACGACGCTTGCGTTTGTCGAATTATCGAAGTATTTCAGTATTTATTGTTCAACATAAAGAATTTCAAAGAGGAGAAGAATTAAATGAAAGTGCGAGTGGTTTCGTTGAGGGGGACGGAGGTCACGGGGAATAGTGAACAATTGCTATTTATATTATCGTGGCGTGGGTCGGATGAGGAGGGAGAGCTGTATGCCGTAGCTGGTTTATAAATGCGTTGTACAGCTGAAGAGAAAAATGTTTGTTTTTTTTTCACAGAAATTAGACAGAAGCCGAAGAGCTATACAACTATAATAGGATTTATACGATTCTATACATAACGATTTAAATTACCTCGTTGCATCTGATACGTTTTGTTGTCTCTGTACAAAAAAAAATCGACGCCACATTTGCTTCCTTCCGTTATTTTTCCTTCATCAATTTCTAGCTCCAACATATATAGGATATAATAATATTGTAAAGCGTTAAAAATAAACGTAGGTACATTCTATTAGGTCACTCGTACTTCGAAATGTACCATCGTTAAACACTGTTGTATTTCTCTTTTCTTTCTCTTCTTTTCTTTTTTTTAACTCTTGACTTTCCGTTGAGGACTGTTTTACTTTTGACGGCGAAGTCCAATGCTCGCGATATATCGCCGGACCAACGGATAGCCAAGGAAACGACGTTCCAACGCCATCGAACAAGGTATTGAATTTAACGCGATGAGAGAAGAAACGAGAAAAAAAAAGAAAAAAAGTTATGGAACATCTACCATGTTGTTTCGCAACATTTTTTGTTTTGTTTTTCTTTCTTCACTTAACGGGAGGTTACGGGTTTACAGAGGGGAATTAGCTAATCAGTCTTGTTTTTGAGGCTCATTTTTTTTCTTCATTTATCTATATAGTTTCAACGGTATTGCGTGGATCGTATATATTCACTTAAAAAAATCATCGTCGCATTCATATAGCTCGCGTCTCTCTATCTCTCTCTCTCTCTCTCTCTCTCTCTCTCTCTTTCTCTAGTTTTATTCGACGTTTCTTCACCAATAGCATCAGCGACGGTTTTTCATTGATCTATTGTTTTGTCCGACGTCAATCTTGGCTCTCACCGGGCTTTGTACAGTCTATGTTCTCTTATTTGCACGAAAAACAAAAATGTGTTATCGATCCTGGAAAATATAGGTTTTATCTTCAAGTTTTTTTTCTCCGTTAAATACATCTTAACCGTTTTCGTGCAAGACTTGTTTGCTTCTCCGTATATATCTATTATAATTATTTTTTTTTCGTTCTTTTGCTCGACCATCGTACATTTCTTATTCGTCCGAAAGCTCGTTTTCTAAGCGGGGCAACATGATTTTCTTTTTCATTCTCGCTTTCGATTGAAATTGTTATGTTCGAGAATCTCGAGTACACCTTAAAACAAACACCGCTATGAATTTGATGACAAAATAAACGAATGGGGCGCGCATCTTTCCGTTTCGTTAATCTTCGTTAGCTGTTAATTCGAAGCGAAATAAACGCGAAAAAATCTCGCGTGTAGCCTCTTTGAACATAACAAAAATGGTACGGGAACATCGGCCGCAATGAATTTCGTCACAAAGCGTGTAAAAAAAACGTACAAAAGTGTAGGATCCACAGGGATGAGATAAGTGGAGAAAAAAATTCTCAACGAACACGAGTTTGGCCGGAGCGGAAACTGATTTTTTTAAATTCACCTCTCGACGGAACGAATGACTGTTGAAGATGTCTGTACATGGGATGAAATATTTTCCTCTTGAGTCCACCTAGCCCTCATAGCCGGAAGTTCTCGCTTCAGTCGTGCGTAAGTAATTCATCCGAATTACGCGAAATTCAATATGGCTTGAAAAAGTACGAAAGTTTTATAGTTTCGCAAAAAAAAATCATCTACAATTATTTACGTTATATCTTTTCGAGCAGACAAGTCGTCCAACACTATGCTCGGCCTCCGATCGCGCCGAATTATATAGAAAAAGAAAACGATAATTCACATCGCCTTGTGCCCAATAATTGTCTCGAGATAATTCGTTAATAGTACATCCGTCTTCGAGTGAATAATTCGAGCCAAGGATTGAATAGGTGGGGAAGTGGTGGCGGGGGCGTTTGTCGGGCGAGGGATGACTGCGAGAAAATGTGCTTATTGGCTCTTCCGAACGATTTACAAAGTGACGAGTCCACGAGTAGTTTGAGCGACGAGTCGTGGCTCGTGACGACACACCGAAGGCAGTATTTGCTGTTTCTTTTTTCCTTACTCTTATAGTTTACACACCGAGTTGCGAAACTTTAATTACTCCAAAAACAATTCATTTCCATTGCGGAAACATTATTCGGCAATATTTTGTCCGGACTGGAGCAACAATTTCGGCTGCGAAAAATCATCGGAAAAAGATAATTATTTCTTCGTCAAATAAATTGTCAATGCCGTCTGAGAAACAAAAATGTACAAAACGAAAAATAGACGGGAAGGAAATGATATTGGGAAATATTGAATTCATAAAGTAATCAAAGAATCGCAAACCTGTTTACAAATATGATCCAACGGCGTTGGCTTGCACCGAGACAAAAAAGGTACAATTACAGGTAAGAACGTACCGATATTTTGCTAGCGGAAACAAAGGATATTGGAGGACTTGAGTGTGATAAGTAATCATCTCCCTCCCGCCCTCTCGCTCTCTCTCTCCCCTCTTTCTCACTCTATTGTTCGCAGTAGGATAATGTTTCAATTTTCGATTTCAAGATGTTCCGCTATGTTAGGGACGTTAAAAACTTAATTTTATCATCACAAACTACGTTACTTTAAAATACTAACACTTTTTTTTCCTCATTCTCTTTCCCTTTTACGGTTCTTCGATCACGTGTGAAAATAAATATCCCCCTTCTGTTATTTCTCGGAAGCTCCGTAAACCCAAACTATTCTTGTAAAACATCGTAAGACTAGCTCGGACACTCTCCATGCCTTCTCCATATACTCTTTCGTTTTCCCGTTCTTTCCCGAAACCCGAATCGGAAATCTTGATCTTGAGCTGCATACTCAAGATCGAACGTTCTTCATAGCTAGCTTTCGTGTCGAAGCTCAAACGCGATTTCAAGCTCAGGTTTTTGTCGCCACGTCGTAACGTCGCCCATACAATTCGTACACCCAAAAGTTTCATCTTTAAACGTTGAGCCCGGCACAGAGCCGCAATTCAATTTCTCTTCGGCGACGAAACTTTACTGTACCAAAATAATTCATCGACGAAGTACATCGTCGTACAGCATTTCAACAACGCGTGCACAAGTGCACATGGAAAAATAACGTGAGAAACACGCAAAACTGCGGTGTTTTTTTTTCAAAGACCTGCCTTTCCGCACAAATCGCATGCCTCGCGACAAGATATCGTTCATAGTAAGTGCAAATGTGTATAAACGTTCTCGATAAGATGTATAAAAGTGTTAAAAACGGCTTTTCCCGTTCACATCTCGTTTCGTCAACGAGAAAAGAAAATATTATCGATCGAAGGTTTGTTTGTGCAAACTTATTTTTGAACGGGAACAATACCTTTTTCAATGGAAATAATTCAAGCTCGAGACACACTGACGAGTAGCGACAGCTGCCACGTTTTACGAATGTATTATAACGTAATTCAGTTCGCGTTTGTTATCAAATGCTGTACAACGTGTGTCTAATATTCAGTTTATCCTTCTCATACAGTAGTCGCGAATGACTTTCGATCCGGGCCTGAATATCATTCACACCTTAGCCGCTGGTATCCTTCTCAAGAATAAAACTGGAAAATTTGACCGGAAATTTGCTCCTTGGAAACGTGAAGAAGAGAAAAAAAGCACGATATAATTATCTCGATGACTCAACGTCCGGATTCTTCGAAAAGTGTCTCGCGGGACTACGTCGTTGTGCCGCTTATGAAGCCGTTGTTGAGTGTCTCCGGTTTTTCCGTGTATTCGGATACCTGCGATCGTTTCGCGTTGCTCGTGTCAACCGGCGCATCGACGACGTCGACGTCGTCGTCGTCGTCGTTCGGCGAAAAGTTAATGCGCAATTTCGCCGGTTGCTTCGCCTCGATCATCGACAAAACTTCGGGTGTGTGATTCTCGTAATCGGGACTGACATTTTTGGGTGACTTTACGGACAATCGGGGGCTGTCCTGCATGGCAACGACGACGTCGTTGCTACCAGCCGGGCTACGCGGTTGTTGCTTTATCGACTTGAGACTCAAGCTACCGCGGGATGAGCTCTTTTTCTTACTGGACGGTGAAGCCTTAACGGATTTCAGGCTGTCCTCGACGAACGGAAAGTCCAGGGTGTCTTTGCTGGAGTTCAACGAACCGCCGGCTGACACACCGTCGAAATCGTCGAAACCCGCTTTCAGCGGTATCTTCGATGAATTTAGATCGTGAATATTCTTAACGACCTTGGAATTTTCGCCGTAAGTCTCGCCGTTGTATCTCGAGTTTGAATTGTTCTTCAAATACGTTGGCTCGATACTCGCGAAGTCGCCGAAGTCCTGTCGCAACGGCGAGTCCTCGTCGTCCTCGCCCTCGTCCTCGTGCAAATCTTGCAGAGCCGACAGCTCCAAATCCCTGCATAGCCACGAAACAATATTTATAGAAATTTAACTTCGATCGGGCACATTTGGCGCATACGGTTGAAATCGGCCTCCCTCGATCGGGTAAAAATGTCGAATCACCAAATATAGAACGACAAAGATTTCGAAACGGCAGAATTATGAACTCTGAAAATAACGAAGGTTAAATTATTCAAAATTTTATCTTTCGACTGATCAAAAAAAATCAAATGACTATAAATCGAACCATTATTTATTGGAGAGCTAATTTATTCGAAAACGAATATTCAGATTGTCTACAATTCGGAACATAAAAATACAGAATCGAAAAATGTAGAACACCCATATCTCCGAAATAGAAAATAGCGAGTGCCCAATATGCGTAATACCGTCTATAGCGAAAAGCAATACATCGAAACGCAAAATGTCGATGGCCCGAAATGTCGAACGCCGAAAGGTCGAACGGCCAAAATAGCAAACGTGGTTGGGCCCGTCACGTGGGATGACTGCCTTACGATATTTTAGCCGACTGACCGGCAGCGCCATCTCGCAGCTTCAGTCTGAGGCGCAAGTAACGTATTGCTCGATTCGCCATCCGGGCCGTTCTACATTTTGATCCTCCGCGATTTCAACCACTCGACTTTTTAGCCGTTCGCTTTAATGATTTTCTGCATTGTCAACCATCGCCATTTTTTTGATTCGGAGAATTGTCGTCTCGAATTATTTGGTGTTATGCATCCAGGCCCATCCATATTATGCTTTTCGATGTTTTATTGAATCTGATTTTTGTTTTTCGCTATGTATCAACTTCCGAGATGTTCATATTCGTAATTGTTATTTTCGACTTCACAGACTCTAGTAAGATTGATCTATCTGTATTCGAACATTGGACTTTTTCGAATTCAACATTTTGGCCCATCTGCATATCGATCGTTCGACATTTTTTCCCCCACCCAAATCTTGCCACAACGCTCACTTTCTCGAAGGTTTTCCTTTCGCGGAGGGTGGTGTTTTGTGGGGGCATAAGCCCTCCTGAATCATTGGTAAATTACACTGGTGCTTGATAAAATTAAGTCACAATCAATTATTATACCCAACGATAAACTGGAATTAAAAATCTCGCGCATATTTAGTAGATTTAGACATTTTTACATTTTACAAGCTTTTATTTAATTTGACTTTCTACACAAAGCGAAATGTATAGTAACCTCAACCGTATTTAAACCATATTTTATATTACCCTGAGGGGAAAATAATATTTTATAGTCATGGTTACTGCCGAAAATACAGTACTGCTTATGATATTTTAGCAGTTGTATTAACTATGATCATATGCTAACCGCAACCAACAATCTTTCAAGCATACGTTGCTTGTCAATGCTATATAATATAGCATAGGTAGGTATATAATACAGGCATATAATATAGTATGTTTTCATAAAATAGATGATTCCTTACCCTATCGAACAATAGTGGTTTTTAGCACATTGAATGGTATGTCTACTAAATGTATATGATATTTCATAAATTCAAAAATTCGAAACTTTTCATTTCAGAGTACTACCTGTATGATATGGTTTATCATGATTTGTTATTCCCTGACCTCCAGAAATGTTTCCTATCGAAGAAAATATTTCACCTACACGGAGTTTCGAACCTACGCCCTACCTATCTATATTCAGGCACGCTGCCACTATGCTACTTATGGTATTTTGATCGTAGATTTGGCATAACGGATAAAAGTAACTCCACCTGCATTTCCGAATAGCTGCTACCTCTGATATAGGTGAAATTTTGCACAGATTGCTTTTTTGATAATATATGTCACTGCTTAAATGGATTTGGGGCGCGGCCCAATAGTTTTCGAAATATCGGTTTCTAAAAACTGATAAATGAATACGTAATATATCTATATCGATCATAGCGTGCTACCGCTGTCTCTACTTTATTGACAAATGATTTACGTCTTCACTATACGATTACCATAATATTGTTCGTACAGTCACTTTTCGCAAGATCTTGTAACAGTTTATACTCAACAAGTGTTAGTGTCAACCATATAAATAGTACAAACTTGCACTGAGAAAAATGTCCATAGGATTTATAATATTAAAAAAACGACCGTGGTAAAAGTGGGCATAGTTAAATTCATATAGCTTATAGCCACCGCAATCATAATATGGTTAACACAACTATAAGCGTCTATCTAATCATGCCGTTTTGGTAGTGTGCTTTTTTTTATCTCGTATCCCTGAAATAACTATTAACTACTGTGAAAGACTTTACAATATCGATATGGTTCATTCATTTAATATTTTTACAATAGTTAGTAGTTTTTTTCCCGGATAATAGATAGTCGAGCACGCCACCAAAGTTGCATGTTTGGATATATTTTTCGCTTATAGTTGTGTTAACCATATGATGATTGCGTTGACAATAAACTACAGGGAATTCGACTATACTCTCTTTTACCATGCGCGTTTGTTGTAAATACCGTGCACTTTTCTCTCAGTGTGTGAGTTGTTAAACGGAATATTGATATTTCACCCATTTGCCGACTACTTAGAGCTCTGAAATCTTGCAAACATGCATCTAAAAGGTGGCAATGATTCAACGTAGAGAATAAATAAAAATATCCATAAAATTGTCAACTGTTCATGTAAAATTAGAGATATCTAATCATCCATATGAAATGTCATTAACATGTACAAATGAATTCGTAGCCGACTGTGTTTGTAGGTGAAAAGTTTATATGCAGCAGTAAGTCGTAAGTTCAATCCCAATTACAGTCTTTGTTATTTTTTACGAGCATTCCATTGTCCTAATGTTCAAACTCGTAAACTCGTAAACTACTAGTAACAAATAACTAGTAAAATCAATTGAATACTAAATAGTAGAACATAATTTATGTGTAAAAAATATTTTAAAAAAACAAGCTATTATTTAATGTACTAAAAAGTAGAAAATAGTTTTTTTTCCAATTTATAATCGCCTATGTGACTGTAAATAAATGCTTGGGGCGCTCAAAATTGAGACGTTTAATCTTCAATTTATATAAATCCGTGGACATATCAACGGTATTTAATTTACTGTAAACCTTACATTTCTTTAATGAAAATCCGGAAACTGAGTATAACCAAGTGATAATTATTTCTCTAATGACTATCTTCCATATTAAAAACGGTTAATGAAACTGAACTGATCAAATATTTTAAACATTTAAAAAGTTAAGCGCTCCAGGCTTTTATTTATAGTCACACATAGGTGACTTCGTGAGAATAATTATTTTCTACTTTTTAGTACATTAAATAAAAATTTGTTTTTTTGTTAAATATTATCTTACATATAAATTTTCTCTGAGAACTCGTGGCTACGAAAATTCTCGTCCTAGCCACATTTTTCGAAGTTTTATCATTATTATTTTCTTTAAACATTCGGTTGTCCCCCGTTTTTACTGCCGTTACGGAATTTTCAGATTTTTTTACACGCGCGAGCAGTTTGCATCGGGCATCTAGATTATTTAGCGTATATATTATTAGATAGAAATGCGGCCAGCGTGTCGACTCCATAAAACGCTGTACAAATAAGACGATTTTTAGAGTGGCCATTTTTCGTTTAAAGTTCGGACACGTGGCTTGAAACTTTTCCAGTATATTGAAATGTATGTTTACTTTGATTATAGATGAAAACTAATTAACTGTTAAAACACTCGGGTTCGTGAAAGGAATGCTTTAATTCAATTTAACACCATCGCCGATTTCTTCGAACTTTACATATCTTGTCAACGGCATACCCCGCTTCTTTTATATAAAGACAAGTAACCGGTACGCTCGCGATTTCTTACAGTATTCCTGTTGCAGAGGGCCGTATTTTGCGGGCGCATCGGCAGGGCCCTTTTGCATTAGTAAATTTCAGCGGCGCGTAATAAAAAATGAGCTACAATCAATTATTATACCCAACGACAAACAAGACTTAGAGATTTTTATATTTTCTCTAAAGCGTCGCATAAATTCCCTGACTTTTCACAGGTTTCCCACACAGGTTTTTCAAATACTCCAGGGCGATTGGGGTCAAATGAAGAATATCATTTTCTTCAAGACAAAATATGTGAAAGGGTTAAATATTAAAATGAAAAAAGTTTAAAAAAATGAAATTCGAAAAATAATTCAAACGCTGTAAAGTTAAAAAAATACATCAAAAGCAAATAGAGAACTTGCTCTTTATTACTATATTAACAGAAATGTTTATGTCAGTGCCAATAAATCAAAAATAAACATACACTTATCTACAGTAATAATTGTGTGTTCGTGTATCGACAAATCGACTGCAAATGTATACAGTTCTGGAGTAAATGGATTTTTAGTTGTTGAGATTTTAAATGTTTGGCGCTGAAATAACTTTTTCGGAGTGTCTCCCCGTCCGGTTATCGGACGAGTAAAGCGTATGTTATTTGTCCGGATAGCGGCTCAGTTCACGCCGTATTTCCAGTAGACGTACTGGATATTATAGTGATTCGTGTAAGCTAGTATCCGGACGAATAACATATATATAATTGTCCGGATAGAATGTGTTAAACTGTTAAACAAACTATCCGGAAGAATAATTTACACGTAGTCATCCGAAGAAAATCTTTATAATTTTGTTTGGGTTTGGGTTGGTTAGTTGTGTTTAGGTTTGTTTGGTTTGGGGTGGTTGGCTTTGTTTTGGGTTTTGGTTTTTTGTTTGTTTATTTGGGTTGGTTTGAGTGCGTTTATTTAGTTTGGGTTGGTTGGTTTTTGTTTGGGTTTGGTTTATTTTTTGGGTTGGTTGGTTTTGTTTTGGGTTGGTTGATTTTCGTTTGGGTTTGGGTTTGTTTGGGTTGGTTGGTTTTGTTTGGGTTTGGGTTGGTTGATTTTTGGTTGATTTTTTTTGCGTTGGTTGGTTTTGTTTGGGTTTGGGCTGGTTGATTTTTGTTTGGGTTGGTTGGGTTTGTTTGGGTTTGTTTAGGTTTGTTTTTGGAGTGGTTTGTTTGCGTTTGGGTTTGTGTGTTTGGGATTGTTTGTTTGGGGCGTTGTACAGCGTGAACCGCGTGAAATTAATCGCTATCCGGACGAATAACGTACGCTTATTCGTTCGATAACCGGACGGCTAGCCTCAACGTAACTTTTTTCTTTTATATAATGAAGAATAATATAAATATTAAAGACATACAAAAGAATTTTTTTTAATACTTTGCAGTTATTTTTCTCAAATCGGTTACATTTTTCGTAATTCTTGTAAAAAGTAAATGATGGAAAAATTCCAGAGAATTTTCAAAATTTCCTGATTTTCTCCCGCTTATTTCAGGAGAAAAGAAGTTCCCATTACTGATTGCTTGCGTTCCAACAATGCCAAACGCAACCAAGTAAACGAATGCAATCCCAAGCCCCAACAAAAATCGAGCAGACCAATGCAAACGAAAAAAAAAACTCAAACAGATCTTGGCCGAAGCAAATCAATAGGGTATTTTACTCTATGTAAAACAAATACCAAGAATATCTAAATAACGTAGTTTTCGCAATAAGCAATCGAATAATGTTGGTTTTAATTTATAAAAACACAAAATAAATGTTATAATTCATTTTTTTTTAAATACTTTTTGTATCTGTTCCACGAACATGCGAAACGGTAGCCGCCATAATGGATACCGACGTGACGTCACTGACATAGTAAACAAAGAAAGCGATAGACGTATTACTCTATAAACTGTGAAAGAAAGCGTCAACAACTATACATTCTCCTGTTACCTGTACTTCAAAGAACAAATGTTTTCTTTTTCGGACTACGACTTTGAATTTTTTCTCGCAAGTTCCAACCAAGTTTTCCTCATGTTTATATCAATTGGCATTGTAGTCCGCAACTTCCCGGTGTTTTTACACTAGTATTCTTACATTTAGGAACAACACACCAATGATAGGGATTGTAACTCACTTTTAAGAACGTACGATCATTACTACGAATCCAACTTTTGTATTTGAAATTTTTATATGATTTTGACGAATACGTTTTGCGCCTATTGCCAAAATTTGAGCTGTTTTGACGGTTTAGTTTTTTCGCAATAAAACTGCAAAGTCGAGCACTTTGAGTTACCGAAGCACGTCGTCTTATGGAGACGGTCAACCGGAAGTGCGGTGATCGTGGTTTTTCTGCTCACGTATCCGACTAAACCCGTTGGAAAACTGAAATTCGATAGATTAGATATAACAGATGTAAAAAAAAATAAGACAATCAATCTTCAGCGTGTAGTTAAAGCACTGCATTATAAGAAAGTTTCAATTTCCGGTTGAAAGTGGTCAGAACGATGAAATAACACCCACAGACTTAGCAGCGTCGGGAGTAACAGCTGATGCGTTTGGCGAACATAACCCAGCTTTGTTTTGAAATTCATTTGAACAGAAGCCGCCACAAAATATGCAAATAACAATTTACGAAGTTTTATCATTTATCACGTATCGATAATATGTATAATTATATTCTGCCTATCGTGTTAATTCCGCTGAGGTAACTCAAGTCGATATTAATAGGCTTGAATTTTATTACGTTAATATTATTACGAAGATTACTACCGAGTCTTTGAAAATCTAATTTTTCATTTTTTATTTGTTCGCGTGCAATAAATTCATCGTTTACCACAACATTTGGTACACTATAATCGATAATACGAATAATCAACATAAGTAACCATCAATCAGAGCAGCTGTGGGTAAAATAAATTTAGACTCTTTTCTGACCCCGTGAAAGGGATCGTACCTCCTTAAGCAAATTCATCTGATGAACAAGTTAACAAACAGATATTGATTGAAAAAAAATTAGAGTTCACTTATGAGTATCTAAAAAGTCACCTGTCCAAATTTCAAACTCTCCGGATACCTTGTATGTGAGCAATTAATAAATAAAATTTTTCTAAATTAACATGATCTCTTATGGAATGTCGTGTTTTTTCCATCTACGTGAAATTTGCAAGCATTGACAAACAGTTTCGAAAAAAACTTTTATAATGGATAAAAAAATATCTAAAGAACGTTTGGACAGCTTTCTAAAATCCATTAGATATTTGTGAACTTCAAAATAAATTAATTTGTCTCGAAAAATGCTGATTTTTTGGAGGTTAACCTCCATATTACTCCAGTCGCGTATTATGATGGCAACGTCGCAACCCCGCGCTTTTTGAAATCAACACTAATACTTTCCGAACGACGCAATGTGCACTACACTTCTACAGCAAATTATACAGAAGTGACTGGAAATGTAATGACTAAATCGGCTTAAAGAATAAAAGCAAATAAATTAATCGCAAATAAAATCATTGTAGTTATAAAAAAAAGGATACGAAATAATAACATATAAAAAATTGATTTCGAGATTGATTGAGAAAAAATTTGATTTTCGAAAATTGATTTTGTTTGCCTTTCCAGAAAAACACTTTGTTTTTTGAATTTTCTTCCATGGTCGAAAAAGAGATCGACGATGAACCATGGACGCGAGTGAAAAATATCTAGCACATGGCAGCTGTACAGGATACGCGGTCGCGCTTGGTTGCAGCGTTGCCAAACTTATTGAACGGACTACGCTAGTCGTAATAATTTTTCTTTTGACTAACTCGATACCAGATGAACTTCCTTAACCAAAACAATCTACGTATTCACATTTGGCACAGCGTCTATGTCTATTGCGCAAGTGACGTCACGAACCGAAGCAGTATGGCGGCTAGCGTTTTCGCGCGGAAATTTGAAACGTAAAATTTAAATGCAGTTTTATGGCACTCATCGATTTCATAAAATAGAAATTAAAATTCTAGTAGTACATTGCCACCAAAGGATCAAATTGAGACACCCTTCAAAAAAAGGTCTACTACCATATTAGACCCAAACAAACTCGAGTCCCACCAAAAACCAACCACCCTTCGACAAGAAAATCCAACAAATCGAAACACACGTCTACATGTATTCGGCAGATAAACATCTCCTCGAGGAGTCGCGAGCGTGTATGCAACAAAATACTGAAAGGAATGACGTCGCGAAAATGCGTGACGGTCGAGGAAAGAGATCGTGGGGGGCCCGATCTACACAATTTCCAAAATTTCCCTATAGCTTTGTAACACCTGCGATGACGATGCACGAACTACGATTCGTTTTTTCGTTCCCCTTAGCGGGACGGAAAAAAGGGAAGCGAAAACTCACTTGTCATTGTGCGGCGAGTGCGAGTTGTTCTGATTGCGCGCCTCGATCCCCTCGGAGCTGTGATAAAAGCTCACTCTGTCGAAACCTTCAACGTCAACTTCGCTCAAGAGCATTGTAGCTATGTCGATGAAAGTTGGCCTCCTGTTTGCCTTGTGATTCCAAGTTCTTCGCATGAGCGTGTACATGGAGTCGGGACAATTCTCCGGACGTTCCATAACACCGCCGTCAATCACGTATCGCAATACCTACGAGTTCGGAGCAAAACGAACGTTTGAAATTGGAGAACACACAGCAAAATTCCGGCATATAGCCGCATTGTACACGTTTTCTTTTTATCAGTGAACCCTAGCATTTTTTGTGACATTTCCAAGCTAGCGAACAAAGAACAGTTTGTACTCGAACAATCGTACTGTTCCGGTGAAAAATAATTTCAAATGTCAGGTGGTTGAGATGTTTCCAAACTATTCCGAAATATAATATTTTTCATCAAATGTGAACTGCTACACGGAGTTTTGCCAAACTCGATAGGAAGAGTGATTCAAGGGTATTGCTCATGCGTACTAAATGTCATCCTTAAACAATGGACTCTCCCTATCATTCACGTTTCTAAGTACTCCCTTTTAGCTCCTTCGCAAGGAGACGCAGTCTTCCCATTACCTGTTATTACTTTCCGTCGTTGTCCGTAAAACAAAATACAAATAAAGATGTAGAGAATAGATGGAAGTAATAAAGGACGGTGGAGAGACCAATATTCCCTTTGGACGAAAGAACTGAATACTTGAAGTGGCCGATGATCGAGGTCGTGCATTCAATTGGAATGGCGTAGGGTAGAGTTTATTGTGTTCCCTTTCATATTCCTTTACCCGCTTTTGAGAATCAACAGCTTCGTAGCAATAATATTAGAGGGCTTTTTCTGATAGATATGATTTTTCCGCACATTAGAATGTTCTCAGACGTATTTTCATGGAAACCTCACGAAAACAAAGTACGACGAAAATGAACGTGTCATACCTGATCGTTTGAGAGACCCTGATAAGGCTGCGAGGCGAGTGTAACCATTTCCCAGAGTACGATGCCGTAACTCCAGACATCCGAGAAACTTGTGAAAACACCGTCCTTCAAGCTCTCGGGCGCCATCCATCTTACCGGCAAAAGTCCCTTAGTCCCTTTTCTATAATAATCGGTCTCGTAAATGTCTCTCGTCATGCCAAAATCGCCAATCTTAACGGTCAAATCTTCGGCGACCATGCAATTACGCGCAGCTAGGTCTCTGTGCACAAATTTCTTGGCTGACAAATATGCCATTCCGTCGGCAATTTCGATCGCCATACGTAATATTCTCTTCAACGTTGGCGGTTGTGTCATGAAATTTTCGCATTGATCCGGACGATGACTGCGCAGATACGTTTTTAGATCACCATTCACCATCAGCTCCATTACCACCAACGTCGGTTGGCCCTGCGACACGACACCCAACAATCTCACCACGTGATGGGTATTGAAGGCTCTGCAATCGTACGATCAGCGTAAAAAACAAATTCATCTGCGGAACATCTTCGTGTGTAAAACTTTGCCGGATATCAGCACCGTTTCCCGCCTCAAATCTTTGCCTCTCGTTTCGTCCAGTCGATTTTATTATTTCGGCATTGAACTCGAGACGAGTTATCAAGTTGAAATTTCGTGACTTAGCATATCGTCGTAAATTTGTGTAGCCATATAACAAATCTTGCGCACTGCTCCCTCATAATTTTATTTCCCTCGCAAGGCGTCCTCCGTGAGCAAGTAGGTTTTTTAAATTATTGTGAACGAAATAAAATGAGGATTCCGGAAATGGAGACGCAGAAAGCCGTCTCCATTTGTTTTTATCATTTTCAAACAACAGACGTGTAATTTTGACAAAAAAATTCCGGTTTCATACCTCTACACCTGGTAGGTATCAACGGAGACGTAGCAGATATAGATAAGGTCGGAGCGAGTTAAAAAAAATGTTTAATTCAATATCTCGAAGAATATTGCGAGGCGCCAAAAATGACTTTACGGGTGTCTTAAAATATTAAAAAGAAGGTTTGTGCAAAATTTCAGTTCGATCGAAGAGGGAGGGGGATTGGAATCTTATCCAAATTAAATCTTGATATATTTTTCATCAAACGTCGGTGTGATTAATGTTTCTGAAACCTACGGTTAATTGCTATGGCAATAGTATGGCATTTGCAGTAAGCGACTATCATCAAATTTTGACAAGTGCACTAGTAGAAATATTGTGATTTTTGTTAAAACACTTTACAAATAAAACTATTCAAAACTTTTCGACAAATTCTATACAAGTATACCCTAAATAATGCTCTATTGCTCTACAAAAATGTATTTCGATGCCGCAAATTTTAAGATATAGCATGGAAGCTATTTTTTTTAAAAACCCTCCCTCAAAACATTTCACTGATTTTTACAGAATGATCCCCCCAAATACCTAGTATCGTACGTTATATTCATTCGAAATTTGGCCATCTAAAATATTCTGAAAGTCACGACGCTGGAAAATATTTTTCCGGCAAATGAAACTACGTCGAAATCTAAAGCACTTCGCCGATTTTCTCGCAATCCGTTTAGAGAATATTTCGAATGCGCAACGGTAGATTTTGCGTGACCAAAAAAATCCGTGCCCACATACACAGCGTGGCATACATTTTTTTTAAATGCCCTTTGTCGACGTTGAGGAACATTCTGGAGACATTTTTATCACAATTTCAGACAAAAAAAAAACCACAAAAGAAGCTTGATAATTAGACGGAACTAATAGGAACGAATGGACATGTATTTTCGACGTGAGTGAATCGCAAAATGGCAAAACGAAAGCGTACGTAGGTGGCGCTTTACAAACGAAACAAATCAATGAGAAATAAACGTGTAAATTGGCAGCTGATTCAATTTCTATCCAGTCGATACTCACTTCATAACGGAGGCTTCGTTCAAAAATTCGATTCTCTCGCGATCGGTTGCATTCTCGTTGACAGTTTTAACGGCGCAACGAACCTCGGGCTTCGATTTGACGACGTCTTTTGCCAAGCCCTCGTAGACCATACCGAATGAGCCATTGCCCAATTCGCGGAGCAAGTGAATCTTCTTACGCGGAACTTCCCACTCGTCGGGGATGTAGACGGTGCTCACGTATTCAGGATTGACGGTGGCAATGAGCCTCATGCTCGGTACGTTTCGCATGAGTTTGCGTTTGCACACGTAGAACGTGACGAGCGAGATGGTCAAGAGCGTTACGCTCGATATCGACCAAAAGGCGATCCAAAATTTGCTGCTGGTGTTGTACTCCTCGATGTAAAAATATCTTATCTCGGAATCGGCACCGTTACCGGCCAGACTCGTTGCCCGTACTTTGACCGAGTAATTGCCGGGCGAAAGATCCTTCAGAATGTACGAATAATCAGCCTTGATAAAGTCGTGACGCGTTATGCATACCTGAGTCGCTTGAATCTGCAACAATCGCCGATAAAGTCACATATTTTCTTTTTTACGTTTTTTTCTTTATTGTTTTTTCTTCGCCCACCTCGTAGAGCAAGTTTTGTTATGGACAGAGTTGGGCGTAATTCTATTTATAAATACGCATATGAATTTATCCACATCGTCATTTTCATGTGAACATAAATACAAATTTATTCATACTCCACTTATTGTAAATACGAATACAAATTTATTTGTATTCACATGCATGCATGCAAATACAATTGTACTCACAAATATTCTGAACGTACAAATAAATTCACAGAAAAAATGTGAATATTCACCACAAATGTGAATAGTTACAAAAAATCCCGTGAATTAGAAAAAAATTCCCATCAAAATCTGTGAATGCAAATGTATTCCCAAAAAACTGTAAATACAAAAAAATGCACAAAATAAGTTGTGAATTTTTTCGTATTTAAGACAAATTAAAATCAAACTCACAATGATTAGATCAAAATTTACACCAAAAGTGCGTTTTTATGTATTTTGAGAGAAAACATTGCCTCAACACAATGTTTTTTCTCAAAATACGTAAGAACTCACTTGTGGTGTAAATTTTAATATAATTGTCGTAAATTCGATTTTAATTCGCTTCAACTTGAGGAAATTCACAACTCATTTTGTGAATTTTTTCATATTTATAACGTAATATTTGAAACTCACAACTTTTTTTGCAAAAATTTCTTTGCCTCAACGCAATGTTTTCTCTCAAAATACGTAAGAACTCACTTTTGGTGTAAATTTTAATCTAAACATTGTGAATTTGATTTTAATTTGTCTTAAATACGAAAAAATTCACAACGTATTTTGTAAATTTTTTTGTATCTACAAGTTTTTGTAAATACATTTGCATTCACAGATTTTTATGTGAATTATTTTTTAGTTCGCAGGATTTTTTGTAAATATTCACAATTTTTTCTGTGAATTTATTTGTATGTTCAGAATATTTGTGAATACAATTGTATTTGTATGCATGCATTTGAATACAATTAAGTGAAGTATGAATAAATTTGTATTTGTATTCACATGAAAATCACGATGCGAATGAATTCGTATTCGTATTTATAAATAGAATTACGCCCAATTCTGGTTACGGAAGAGAAGATTTGCTTTCGCGAAATGTAAAAAGCTTGCAAAACTCACGTTTTGAATATCCAGCCTCTTGTACTCGATCTGGTAGGTGATAATAAGACCATTCGGTTGCGGTGGTTCGTCCCACTGTAGCTTGACGAGTGTGTAACTGTTGTTACCGCCGATCATTGTGAGTCTGAACGAATTCGGTGGTATATTGTCGGCGCTGTCGATTGGCAATGTGCGATATGCTTTTACCGCCTTAGTGGAGCAATGGTTGAGGGTATCGTTGACGACTTTCTCACGACACGCGACTATCTCGATGTAGTATTCGGCAAAATGTCGCAGGTTTCGTATCACGTAGGATTGATTAGTCGCTGGTACCAATACCTCGAACCTCACGTACGTTCCATTCTCAATTTTCTCCGCGCTCGTTTCCTTGTCCTGCTAGATGACACATTGGCGCTTTTAGTCACATCCGATCGCGGCCTAATCCTTTATATCTCGAGAATTCGTTTTGTTCTGGATGAAAATTAACGCGTAAGTACCTACTGCGTGTCAGAGTGTGGTGAAAAAAATCCTGTCTAACCTCTTTATGCAATATTGTTAGTTCTACGAGGTCTATGCGTTAACGCTGGAACTTCCCCCCTCCCAGATTTACATGGAAAAATATCGTTTACGTTTTAACTAATCAACATTACTCAAGTCACGTTGAAAAATATCAATAATTGTTGAGTCATTCGAGTTTGAACCTAAACAGCAAATTTCATTTTAAGAGCAAAATAATTGCTGATTTGCGTGATTTTTTTTCAACGGAAAAGTTTTCTTCGCCATTATCGAGACGTCCGATATGTTTTGTTACTACCTTTGGCTGTTACACGGTAGTTTTATATTTGATTAATCTTTATAAAACCTGCATTTTCAAAACTGGCGTGACGTATAGCCAAAAAACTAATCGACTGATCATGATGAAATTTTGGATGAATCTTTCTAACCTTATTATCTGAAAAAATTACCTTAAAGGGTTGAAAAAAATGAGTATTTTTTATTGCAAAACGTAGCCATTTTTTCGGGAAATTCAATATTTTTGTTTCAAATCATACCATTTCATTGATTTTCAACATTTCTCAGTTTCTCTTGGTTCATGCTCTATGTATTAGTGTTGATGAAATAATAATATTCGTTCGTTTTTTTCTTCCGTCCATACTTCCGTGCCATACTTCCGTTTCCGTTTCTTCCGTGCCATGCTTCCGTAATTAAAAAAAATTAATTAAAAAAATCTCATGTAGCAGCGAAAAGTAGTAACCAAACATATCCTAAGTCTCAAAAGTGACGAAGAAATCTTACCTTTAAAAAAAACATGAAAGTCAGCCACTTTTTCCTCGCCTAAAAGTATCTCACCCCTTAAGTTAGAGAGCTCAAAACGGGCGCGAATTTTTCTTGCCCGACATAAGTGACATTCTTTGAGGCCCTGAGATATGAAGTTGTGTTTCTAATTTTTCATCCGACACACCCTCCAGGGAACCCAACTGCCACTTTCTCCCGCTAGAGGGTATCTTGTACATAACGTAAACATAATATGGCGTTTAGTGACATTCGCTTTGGTTATTCCCGTGTTTCTACGACTACCGTTGAATTTTCTTTAAATAATCCGTTTGTCGTGAATAAATTGTGACGAATGCATCAGTGGTGTGCAATTGGATGCAGAAACGAAGGCGTTCATTTATTTCCTGAAGACGAAAAACTTCGCAAGCAATGGGAAATTGCACAAAACATTCGCGGCTATATTCTGATCATTTTAGATCGGCAGACCATAGAAATGAAGGATTTGTTACAGCTCAGTGTATAAACATAATATTTTTGACGCTATTTACTTCTAAAAGTATATTGTAAAGTAGTCAATCATAACCTAAAAATGTCTATTTGAAATATTTGCATTTTTTAACCTTCTGATATTATTTTATTACACAATACTTACCTAGCGCATGTTCATTCTTTACGGGGATGAAACTGAGCCGGAAAATATTGAAAAAAGAGGTTATACCTTCACTGTTCGTTTGTAGCAAAAAAGAAACTTTAATGGATGAACGCAGAAGGAAAACAGTAAAAGCCGGTATAGTCAAATATTCGTAATTATTGTCCATTACGTCCATTCATATAATTTTAGTACAAGACCGACACCGTGAAAACGTACAACGCGCGTTGACAGCTTCTTCTGTTTACATTATGTTTACGTGGCGCTATCAGCGTTGAGCTTTGCGCAAGGTTTCCTATTGTATGTCATACCTGCGCGTAACTCGTGTCCCTTTTCCACGCTATGGCGCCTAGCATTCCATCGGTGTCCCGGCGTCTCCGTAAATTTGTCCTTTTCACGTAAACCTGATTGTGAAGAGCATCCTCGAAGGCTATCGAGCTCGATATCTCTTTCTCGCGGTCGCTTGACTGATCAGGCTTTCGATCGGCGCAGTCGCACGAATCCTTGGACGTATCTTTGTCCGCTTCCATCTCGGCCTTGGCTCGCTTTCGCTCCTCTTCGGCCATCTCGGACATTGGCTTTTTCTCCGGCAGAAGCATAGCTGTGAAGAAAATGAAAAATCTAAATAGCGAAACGAGTCAAGATTTAACGAAATAGAGTAGCATTGGAAGAATTTTAAATGAAAATCTTAAGATCTTGAGTAAAAACAACTTGCACATTGCTTTCTCATTCATTTATTTCGCTCCTAGGGCCGACTGTATGAGAAGAAGAAACAAATCAGTCAAAACTAGCCTCGACCACATGGCATTGAACTTTGCATTGTTGGAATGCCACAAATATTCTTCTTTGTATTTTATCTCCTCATTTTCGTCATACGACTAGATCCTTTTTTGCAGATTTAGATCGTACGTTTCTGAATCAATTTTTTTTTTATTGTTGCGGTATTTTCGTTGCTGAAATATGCCAAAAGAAATTTGAGCGATTGAAGAAGAATCATTCTCGTTGCATTCCAACGATGCAAACTTCAATCTCATCTTGAAGACTGAGATTTGATCTGTCTGTCTGTCTACGAGTCCTGGCTTCCTCATAAAACTTCGTGTTAAAAACAAATATCAAGCTCACCCGTATAGTGAGCTTCGGAAGCGACATTCACATTGAAGATGAAGAAAATTTATTTTGGACAATCGATTTAAATTTTCTTTTTTATACACAACGATACTACCATTGTTCTTTCTCTATTTAGAATGATTGAAAAAATTCAAAACGCACTTGAAATCGAAACTCATTTGCCGACTCGTGCTAAACTGAATCACTATTTTTCTTGTTCAATACTCTACCTATGTGCACAAAATTATTCAAGTATCTCAAGTTTTGAGAAAGCTACACTGTGAGTATGTTCTTTTGGCAATTCGCGCCTCTAAATTCTGAATCCGTTCCATAACTTTCCAATCCAACAAATGGTGAAGGTTATGAAAAAGACATTTTTTATTAGGCATTTTTAGACATTTTTAGAATTTTGTTAAACATATTGGGACATTAAATTGTTTTTTAATCGATTAAATCGTTTTTTGCAATTTTTATTACAAATTTTTAACAAGGATTCTCGAAAATGGTTGAGTGACTTTCCTAGCGTAAATGTCCGAAGACCCAAGAACCCAAACAAACAAACTAGAAAATTCGAAAAAAGATAAATAAATACATTGGCATTCCAACGATGCAAACTTCAATACCACAGTATTTCCAACAGTGTACAAGTTTTTGTGAGTATTTAAAAAATCTTGCACACCCAGATATACACTTTCAGCCATTTTTCAACGTTTCGGTGCATTCCGAAAGTACTATTACTATAATCGCCGAAAAAAAGTCACGAATTAAGGACAGGTTACCGTTCATGACGATGAAAAATTCGATTTTTCTTTTTTTACATAATTTGCATCCTTGAAGTGTTTAGAACACGTGGGTTTGTTTGTTTGGGTTGTCAAAAGCAAACTTTCAATGCGATTTTTTGTAACGTTAAACATTAAAAGCATTTTTCTGGAAACAGCATTTTTTAGCTCGCGGGGCGCTCTACAGTTTCAAGGGATGAACCGTTTCACATGAATCTCTGCCGAATTGGAAGGAAATCCAATTTGCGGGGCCATCGGATAGCGATTTTTGTCAAAAATTGATTTAGAACTATTTTTTTCGTCCTTTGAAGCAAAAAAGGTAGGGCTTTTTTTCAAACGGCTGCCATTTTGTTATTTAGAAGTTTTTCAGGAAACAAAAAAGATAAGATTTCCAAATTTAGTCTAGTTTAATAGTTTTTAACCCGTTTTTTTTTCAAATGAGCTGGCAAGGTTGTGGTGCGCCCCGCTTCGACCAAAACACGTCTTGCAGCGCTTTATTTGACGGGAGCTGGAGCCGGCGTTTTGGATTTTATTTTTACATATAAAATTGATATATACTCTCCATTGTCAGAAGAATAAAATACGTTGAAACCCATTTCCAAAAGTATTTATTTTATATAAAAAAAAATCCCGAAGTTCATGCATTATTCGTGCCTCTCAACGCTAACCTTTCCTTAAGGCCTTAGGGCACAGTAACGGGTATAAAATCATGTGCGAATTTAACAATGTTTTTTTCGTATGACAAAGTGATTCACTCATAAAATTAATTACAGTTCTATTTAGTATGAATATCGAGCTGTTAGAATTTTTTTTTTTTCGATGACCAAAATGGCCGACTACTAATATTTTCTTTTGTTATCTTTTTCTTAGGCGCTCCGCGGCGTGAAATTTAGCATCCACAATTTTTGACCTAGAACAAAAAACGAAAATTCTCGTCAATCTCCATCAGAATACCAAGAGAAGTACACAGGGAATGTAAAAAATATTGTTTATATTTTTAACATTCTTAACTTATGTTTATGAGCATTAACTGCTCATAAACTGCTCATAAAATAAAAAGTTTTCGATTAATCAGAAATTTCGTACGTACTTCTCTGCGAAATTCAATTAGGAACATAACTTTTGAATTTGAAGTACATCGAGTGAAAATTGTTGAAGTTATTTGTCACGCCAATTGCAAAAAAGCTGTTTCGAGAAGTTTCGAGAAGTTTCGAGTAGTCGGCCATTTTGTATGTCGAAAGAAAGAAATATATATTTTCTAACAGCTTGATATTCATACTAAATAGATGTGTAATTAATTTTACGAGTGAATCACTTTGTCATACGAAAAAAATTGTTAAATTCGCACACGATTTTATACCCGTGACTGTGCCCTAATGCCTTAAGATTGTTGCTAAATCATTTATGAAGGGTGGGTGAGAAAAGCGACGTTCCCATGCTACTACATTACGAGACGTCATCAGTGTCAACTTATTATAGCAAAATATTAATGACGTGTACGACTGAATATGGCGAAACTTTTCAAATGTACGGTAGATAATCGTAACTATAATTTTTATATCAGGGATTCTCCGTCAATTCAGCCACTTTTTTTTCGACCATCTCAGATCAGCCCCATAATTGGTTATATCAAAGTACTACTAAAAGGCATTCTATGTGAATTCTTTCAGATTTTTCAATTCAACATTTTAGAAAATGCCATTTTTTCGAAATTAATATATCTCGGAGACTAGAAGTAACTGAAAAAAAATGCCTGTACACAAAAGTTGTAGTTTTGTGTTATCTTTCGAGCGGACGACTTGAAATAATTTTTACGTTCCGGTAACGCTGATTTTTTTACCAAAAAAGGGGGACATTATTTTTTTATTAAAAAACGGCAATTTTTTTGGCTAAAAAAATTACAGAGTCTTTCAGTATGTCTGACGATATCGCAAAAAATCGCCAGCGTGGCACGGATCGAGGTTCTAGGGTAAAAAAATGAAACCACACAAATTAATTTTTTTATACCGGAACCTCGCTCTGTGCCACTCTGGCGATTTTTTTGCGATATCTTCAGACATACTGGAAAACTCTGTAATTTTTTCAGCCAAAAAACGGCCGTTTTTTATTAAAAAATGATTTCCCCCTTTTTTGAGAAAAAATCAGCGTTACCGGAACGTAAAAATTATTTCAAGTCGTCCGCTGGAAAGCTAACACAAAACTACAACTTTTATGTACAAACGTTTTTTTTTCAGTTACTTCTAGTTTCCGAGATATATTCATTTGGACAAAAAAACGGCATTTTCTAAAATGTTGAATTAAAAAATCTGAAAAAATTCACACAGAATGCCTTTTAGTAGCACTTTGATATAACCAATTATGGGGCGGATCTGAGATGGTCGAAAAAAAGTGGCTGAATTGACGGAGAATCCCTCATCATATATGGTAATGTAAAGGAGTTAGGATTATCAGAAAATGAAATGTTGATGTTTGAAAGTAATTTTAAAATAGACACGAGTTTTGGCAACGTCGCACAGTTCTGTCGTAACTCGAGGCTGTTAGGCTGACTGCAGTGACTGTCACAGGTCGCGACTGTGCCACGCGCGTTTCGTGCCCGTCGGCGTTTCCAGAGGTTATGTCAGAGCAAAATGAGGCAACAAATGATTGAGAAAAAGAAAATCGGTACGCTGCAGAGTTTCCAATGGAAGAGACGATTTGTCAGTACTCGTGTCCACAAGCATCGTACTATGCTCACCGGAGCCAGAAAAACGGGAATTCATTATAATAGATAAACGAATAAGTTCCCATTAGTCGCATTTGACTTTAACGTATTTGAAATTGGCGCGTTGGGTTTCCGATTTGTTCGGCTATTCCCATAGTTCCGACGTTGCCACGTTTTAATACATACTCATCACAAGTCTCACTTTTTCGTAAATTGGTCGCATATTTTTTATACATTTTCATCAGCTAGATCGGTAACCTGTCTATTATTTTCCGGTAATATTATTCTGTACCCTATCCTGCACACAATATTCGTTTTATGGGTCACTTTTTTCATAAATGCGGAAGGTATACGCGAGAAACTGAAATGGTAACGACGTTGCCCCGTACAAGCATTGCGATCAAGTGGAGATTGTCGTAAACCTCAAAATTCAATATTCAATAAACAAGTGCGGAAAGCTCCGTTCTCCATTTGCCAGTATATTACGAAAATATACCCTAGCGATAGGTAAAATTTTCATTCGTCTCTAATTACCCCGATATTTTCAAGCAACAACCTCAACTTAACGAGCTATAAAAACGACAAAACTCACGCTCGTCGCAGTAATTTCGCTGGGCGACGAATGCTGGATCATCGCGATCCCAGCGTCCGACGATCCTGTAATGCGTCAACTTTCCATTCTTGCGCAGCGGTGGTAGCCACGATATGACCAATTCGCTGCTGGCGTTGCTCCATATGGACAAGCTTCTCGGTTGGCTCGGTGCATCGGGCAGGGTGGTGAAATACTTGACTTTGCTCTGTGCGCCGGACCTCTCGGTGGCAATGGTGTAAGTCTTAACGTAAAAAGCGTACTGGGTGTAAGGCTTCAATTGAGTGAGTATGTGAGTGACATAGTGAGGTGGCCGGGGTGCGGTGCGATTGCCGGACAGGGTGAGGCTCGAGGGCTCCTCGGCGGCGCTGACGTCGTCGACGCGCCAGCCGTCGCCGCCGCAGGCGTCGCGACCGTCGTACATCGTGACGTTCTCGCTGGGTGCTTCGATGAAATAGAATATGTAGCCCAAGAGCGAGCGGGGATCGTGATGCTCGAAAGCCTCCCACTGTATGAGGGCAGCCGCGGAGCCTTTCTTCGTCACTTCGGGCTTGAGCTCGGTGACGTTGCACGCGACTTTGTCGCCGTTGCTGTTCGGGGCGACTTCGAGATCGGTAAATTCACCGAGATTCGCCACCTGGCGGAGCGTCTCGATTTTTTGCAGGCACAACTTTGGATTGAAGTGAAAGAAAACTTTGGCCGGTCCGTCGCGCGACAAAATTTTGATCGACCGATGAGTACTCCAGTCCCAGAGCTCCTGAAGATTCTGATTGTCCAGCACCGAGAGCGCATACTTACCGTTGTCGAGGAAATTGCCCCTTATGACCTTGAGGTTCTTGAGAAAATTCAACGATATGAGGGGAAAGCTGCGTACTATCTTCAAGTAACCGTCGATCTCTTCGATCATGTTCAGACTGTCCTCGAGCTCTTTCACTATACTTTTGCCCCCCTTTATTTGTATCTCGAGGCTGCCGCTGATGTGGGTACAACCGCGTAATTTTTGGGCGGACGCGATGCTGTTTACGCTCGCGCCTGTGCATTCCCTCAGGCAGGGACCGTCGCACTTCCTGCACGTCGCTACACCGTCGCCATCCTCGTCCATGTAGCCCGCCGGACACTCGATGATGCAGCTGTTGTTGAACGGCTTGTACGGATACTCGCGAAACGTCCCGACCACCTCGAGGGGCCTCTTCATTCGAAGACACTCGTTCTTCTGTATGCAACGACGATTCATGAACTCGTACGTTCCCGTTGGACAGCGCTTCACGCACTGATCGCCGACCACCGTCACCTCCCGACAGGCTGTACAGTGCTGCGCCGATTTCCCGGTACAACCGCCCAGACACGACGGGTGACAGCACATACCCGTCGACGTGCAAGAACTGTCCTTGCACTTGCGGTCGCAAACTGCCGAATAACGAGAAACGAAACGATTATGTCAACAACGCGAGAACGTAGAAACGCGCGGTCGCGATTTTGAGGTTAGCGAGACCATTCGTTGGAGGCTTCGTGTCATGCAAGTGACTTTGGTGTTTTCCATCCTCTTTTTCGAATCAACGCATCGTGGTCGTAGTCGGGAATAAATGAGGATATTCTTTGGATCAAGAATCCCAACTCGCATGTTCTTTGACCTTGACAAACGTCGGCGAGACTTTTTTCTGATCATCTTTGGAATGTGTAAGGGCCGAGTGCGAGTTTCTATTTGGTGGGTTTGCCCGTTTCATTGGATTTTGCATCCGCTATACAGAGAAAAGCCTATGGTATTTTTTTTAACCCGTTGGTAAAAGAGGGTATGGTAAAATTCGGTATACTGTATGGGCACCGCAATAATAAGGCATATGATTTGGGTAGCGTGTTTGACCACCCATTAATCCCGAAATAATTATTAACTATTGTAAAAGGCTCGTTATAAACAAATTGGTCACTATTAACTATTGTAAATATCCTAATAACAATTACTACAAATATCTCCGAAATAATTATTAACTATTGTAAGTTTCCCGCTATAAGTAAGGTTAACTATCGTAAAATGCATATAGATATAGTTAATTCAGTGCTATCGCAAGATCGACGCACAAATACCTGGTGTAGAAGTATGAAACCGGAATTTCCGTATAGATGGTGCTAGCCATCAGTTTAGGGACCGTACATCGCTTCTGCAGCGCCATCATCTCCCTCTAACAGCTGACGAAGATTTTCAACACACAACAACCCAAGTTCCCTACACCGGTATATTCTTCTATAACCTTAAACATGTCGAGTTTTGTGCCTACGAACTACGATTTGCGGGCAGCATCGATTTTCTGCTATCATTTGAAGAAAACTGCTGTAGAATCGCATCGAATGCTTGTCGAAGCTTACGGTGAACATGCTCTTGGTAAAACACAGTGTTTCGAGCGGTTCAAAAATTCAAAAGTCGTGATTGTAACGTGAGAAACGAAGAGCGTGGGAAACCACCGAAAAAGTTCGCAGACAACGATTTGCAAGCCTTATTGGATGAAGATAATACTCAAAGTCAACAAGAACTCGCGGCTCAGTTGAATGTGACGCAGAAAGCCGTATGCGTTCGTTTAAAAGCCACGAGAAAGATTCAGAAAGTGGAAAAATGGTTTTTACAAAAAATCTTACAAAAAATTTCCGGTTTCATACTTCTACACCAGGTACTGGTGTTGTGTACTGTACGTTAGAATTCTGTTCAGTCAAACTTCTACTATTCTCTTCGAGTTTGTAGAATTCATGTGGTTAACCTTAACATTTGTAGAGTATAATTTTTTGGAAGACCTTATGAAAAGTGACTATACGAAAAAAAAATTGTGGTAATGTTTGCTTATAACAAAGACGTGAATCATTTGCAGTTCGAGCAACTACGGCTTCGTAGTTTTAAGAACTACGCGTGCCTCACAAATTGTTACGTAGTATGTTTAATGCATGGCAAAAATAGGATGTCAGTTCAACGCTTCTTCTCGTATTTCACCTTTCGTTCTTGTATTAGATTAATTGAAACATTTTATGAAAACCTACTATATCATATAGCGTTGAACAATAAACGTATGCTTGTAAGATTGGTGATTGCACTCCACATATGTGCAAAATTCGTACAGCTGCTGAAATATTTATAAGCAGTACTATACGTTTGGCAGTGAAATGGCTGTGAAATATTATCGTGCCCTCGGAGAAATATAAAATAAAGTTAAAACATGGTTTTAACTTTATGATCTATTTACTATATCAAACTTATTATTATTTACTGTATTAAACACCACATATTTCTCTCAGTGTACGTACGTATAAAAAAGATCAGCGGTTCCACAACTATTGGGAAGGTCAAAGAATCACTCGATCTAAACGATTCCCATAAATAACTACGAATTCACGGAAATTCATTATTCCGTGCGGTTATAAAGGGAACGAATTTCACATGACGTTCGGCAAAGAAATTTAATATTTTACGGATATAAGTAACGAAGTTTCTGGTTACAGTATTTCCCTTAACTTTTCGTGAATAATCATCGTGCACCTCACCTTTTTGGCAGTGTTGTCTATTCCAGCACAGCGTATCGTCGGGTTTGGTCGAACGGGACGAACAATGCTTGTCGCATACGGGACATTCGTTCTTCGGCTTGTTGCCCTGCGAACAAACGCATACCCCCCCGTCTTATTTTTGCTTTTCCGTTCAATCTACGTGGACGACGCAACGATCACACCCGTCGACAAATTTTGAGTTTTTCTTTTGTGCCCACGTTATTCTGCGCCAATCTCACTATTGTGATCGAAATATACGTACGTATGTGCCTCACGGAGTCGAAAAATAAATACACGCAACGTAATCGTGGGTCAACAAAGCCTGGATATTTCTTCTTCGTCATTTTATTATTCTCACAAAATTTCGCCCATGTGCGAATTCTTTTTTCAATTGCAGCTGCCTCGTTGCCGCGGCAAATAAAACTAAAGAACGGATGGAATTGAAGACTCGGATTTTTGTCAATTGTCATTTTTTTCGCTTCTCTTTTGTTTTTAAATAAATGGAGTATTATGATGAATGATTGTTACGGAATCTCAAATTTGTTTAATTTTCTAAATTTTATCTAACCTAATTCACGAGGAAGTAAGAAAACTATACACTTTCAAAACGGAGCTTCAGGGCTCTATTCACGTTTGGCAAAAAAAATGCATTTTTTAAATTGGCCTAAATAATGCATAAATATCCCAAGAATGATATGATTGATATGTATAAACATCCCGAAAATGATACGATCCGACGAAAAGTAGAAAAGTAGAAACCTTAAGAGCGTTTTTCTCGAACCCATAATTTCAAAATCTAATTCAAAATCGGTAAACTTGAAATTTCGATTGTCGCTTCTTAGATAGATTTTCTAGCGAAGTACACGCGATTTTTACGATCGATCAATAACTACGGTTTTTATAAACAAATTCAGGCCGTTTTTTAGTCGAAAATGCGACATTTTAAAAAAATATGGTGCCACATTTGCAAAAATAAATATTTTGTCACAATCGTGCGCATTTCATGTTATTCGATTCATCATGAAAAATTCTTTCATTTTGAGTTCAGCATCACACTCAGCGTCCCCGAAAACCCCCGAGTACCAAGATTTATCCAAAGCGAGCTGTTTTTTGAACTTTCGTCCGCCATATTAGATCCGCCATTGAAAATTTTTGAATTTTGTGTTCAGATTCGTAATAAGCGACCTCGAAAATCCCAGAGCACCAATTTTTATCTAAATCGTAAAATTTTCAATTTCGGTCCGCCATTCTAGCGCCGCCATGTTGACTTTTCAAATTTAAAGTTCAGATATGTAATAAGCGACCTCAAAAATCCTGGGGTACTAATTTTCATCTAAATCGAGTAAAGTTTTTGATTTTTGTCCGCCATATTGGCGCCGCCATTTTGAATTTCCAAATTTTGACTTAAAATTCAGATTCAGCGAGCCCAAAAACCCCCGAGTGAGGCTCCGATTTCAAATCAGAGCAAGTTAAATAGGGAAATAAAGGTTGACGCACTATTGCGTCAATGCCACACACGGCACGGAACTTTTTGACGCACTATTGCGTCAATGCCAACGAAGGGGTTTAAGGGGTCGCACAACTGATTTTCCTCTTTAATGAAGTACAGGGTGCGCCAGAGAAACTTACTTATTTGAAAGATCAATAAAAACAAAAGTACTTCAATTATTGTTTTAAATTTTTTTTTATTTGAGAATACAATATCCCAATTTTTTTTTCATGTAGTCTTGAAAATGACATAGGATAAATGGTGACCCCCATTGCGCATACACTGATGAAGTCGATTTTTGAAATTCGTATCCACTCTTTGCAGCATATCAATCGGTATGTTGGCAATGGCGTCGCGAATGTTGTTCTTGAGGTGTGCTATGGTCCGTGGTCGATCGACATAAACCAGAGATTTCAAATAACCCCATAAAAAGAAATCGCATGGAGTCAATTTGTTGGTGGGTCTTCGTCAATTTGTTGCGATAACACTTCCCCGACCGCCTCATCTCTCTCAGAGGCGATCTCCAATGGCCGGCACGCTCTCCAGATTTGACTCCATGCGATTTCTTTTTATGGGGTTATTTGAAATCTCTGGTTTATGTCGATCGACCACGGACCATAGCACACCTCAAGAACAACACTCGCGACGCCATTGCCAACATACCGATTGATATGCTGCAAAGAGTGGATACGAATTTCAGAAATCGACTTCATCAGTGTATGCGCAATGGGGGTCGCCATTTATCCGATGTCATTTTCAAGACTACATGAAAAAAAAATTGGGATATTGTATTCTCAAATAAAAAAAAAAATTAAAACAATAATTGAAGTACTTTTGTTTTTATTGACCTTTCAAATAAGTAAGTTTCTCTGGCGCACCCTGTAGAAACACATCTCAGTTTACTGGTAAAATTTCAATCCAAGTTACCGAACTTTTAACGAAAAATTACTACTCCAAAAATCGTCGCGCTTATATGGCTTATATGGCTTATATTCAAGATTATCGCATAAAGAAATTTCTTTTTCGGGGTGAAATCTTTCGAGAAAATGGTAAAAAATATGAAAATTTGATTACGGAGCCTACTTCATTTTTAATTTTATACTTTTTTATCCTTTTATAGGTATATCCTTCCAATGATGTTATAGTTAGAAACCTCCTAAAATTTCAGCCAGATCGATCAATAACTTTTTAGCTATAACGTGTGCAGTTTTTCAAAAAGAAAGTTGTAATAAGATAATGTCAAAATGGAAAGATGATTATTTCATCACCTTTGAAAAAATGCATGAAAAACGACTCATTTTCGGGCGTCTAAGGGGATTTCCCCCCTTAAGCGCCGCTGTAATTTATCAATGATTTATCAATGATGGTATTACACCCTTTTTTGAAAGGTGCCTCAATTTGATCCTTTAGTGGTAGGAAACTACTAAAAAATTAATTTCTATTTTATGATATCGATAAGTGTCCAAAAAATGCATTCAAGGAGGTACGATCACTTCCACGGGGTCAAAAAAGAGTCTAAATTTACTTTACCCGCAGCTGCTCTGATTGATGTTAATTGATGGTGATAATTGATAATTGATATTGATAATTGATAATTGATATTGATAATTGATATTGATAATTGATAATTGATATTGATAATTGATAATTGATATTGATAATTGATATTGATAATTGATATTGATAATTGATATTGATAATTGATATTGATAATTGATATTGATAATTGATATTGATAATTGATATTGATAATTGATATTGATAATTGATATTGATAATTGATATTGATAATTGATATTGATAATTGATATTGATAATTGATATTGATAATTGATATTGATAATTGATATTGATAATTGATATTGATAATTGATATTGATAATTGATATTGATAATTGATATTGATAATTGATATTGATAATTGATATTGATAATTGATATTGATAATTGATATTGATAATTGATATTGATAATTGATATTGATAATTGATATTGATAATTGATATTGATAATTGATATTGATAATTGATATTGATAATTGATATTGATAATTGATATTGATAATTGATATTGATAATTGATATTGATAATTGATATTGATAATTGATATTGATAATTGATATTGATAATTGATATTGATAATTGATATTGATAATTGATATTGATAATTGATATTGATAATTGATATTGATAATTGATATTGATAATTGATATTGATAATTGATATTGATAATTGATATTGATAATTGATATTGATAATTGATATTGATAATTGATAATTGATATTGATAATTGATATTGATAATTGATATTGATAATTGATATTGATAATTGATATTGATAATTGATATTGATAATTGATATTGATAATTGATATTGATAATTGATATTGATAATTGATATTGATAATTGATATTGATAATTGATATTGATAATTGATATTGATAATTGATATTGATAATTGATATTGATAATTGATATTGATAATTGATATTGATAATTGGTATTGATAATTGATATTGATAATTGATATTGATAATTGATATTGATAATTGATATTGACAATTGATATTGATGATTGATATTGATAATTGATATTGATAATTGATGTTGATTATTCGTATTATCGATTATAGTGTGCCAATTGTTGTGGTAAATCATGAATTGACTGCACGTGAAAAAATAAAAACTGAAAAATTCGATTGTCGACGACTCGGTAGTAATTTTCGTAATAATATTATCATAATAAAAAGGCAGCCTATAAAAATAGGCTTGAATTACCTCAGCGGAATTAACACGGTAGGCAGAATATAATTATACATATTATTGATACGTGATAAATGTTGTGATATCGATACGTGATAAATGATACTCCATAAATTGTTGTTTGCATATTTCATGGCGGCTTCTATTCAAATTAATTTCAAAACAAAGCTGGGTTATGTTCGCCAAACACATCTGCTGTAACTCCCGAAGTTGCTAAGTCTGTGGATGCTGTTTCGTCGTTCTGACAATTTTCAACCGGAAATTGAAACTTTCTTGTAATGTAGTGCTTTAACTACACGGTAAAGATTGATTTTATTATTTTTTACAATATCTGTTGTATCCAATGTATCGAATTTCAGTTTTCCAACCAATTTAAAAAAAAGAATTATAAAATTTATTTTGTTTTTCTAAATTAAAACCAACATTATTCGATTGCTTATTGCGAAAACCACCTTACTTATACATTCATAGTATTTTTCTCACATAGAATAAAATACCCTATTTTCTTGACACTCTTTTTTCGGGCCTCTGGAGAAGTGTCACCGCGCAGAGTGTCTTTAATTTTGTGCAAGTTGTTGAGAATACATTTTTCTTGTGATAAAAATGATTATCCCGATTTATTGGCCCGATTGCATGCAAATTTACCGTGTTCGCCCTTGAATTGAAAAAATATCGATACTCCGCGTACAAGAGTAAATTTTTGAATAAACAGCCTATTTTTTTATTGCCCAGTCGGAAGCATGGCAGACAACAACAGGCACGAAAATTGCACGGCTCGGGTTAATTGTCTGCAATTTTTACCTGGAATCATCGATATAGTACTTAATTTACTTGCGTTGAGACCGATTTTTTTTTTTGCGAAAGGTAAGAATTAACTCACCGATATAACGTGTTCTCCTCTGCCGGCTTTGGCTATCAAGTCCCAATCGATCGTGTCGACGTAGCAGAGCGCTGGATTTTTTTCAAATCGTACAGAACCCCGAAGTATGTCAGTCAGCGAATGAAGCCCTATCTCCTGGAGATGCATCATCTCGAACGCGACGAGGGCATAATTTATGAACAACGAGTGTCCACGTATTACCGTGAGATTTGGAAACAGACGTCCGACGCTTCTCAAACCGTTGACTCTGTAAATCCAACACTTCTATAGAATCGTCGATTCACTGAGGGATGGGAATACCGCGACGGTTCGAAGAGTAGCCAATTTTCAGATGCGGTTTGGAAAACAAAAAACTAAATGGTCAATCGATTTGCGCTTTCAGCGTTATAATAATTTTAATAGCATCACAAATATCACCGTGAAAAGGCACTGAGCTGCTGGTTTTTGGATTACCTCAAACAGAAACAAAAAAAAATTGTTTCGGTATATACTTGACCACTTAAGCATTAACGGGGATTTTTTTTTCATTTTTGAAAAATTCATATAATAACAGAGTTGAGTTTTTTTTTCAAGTTTTTCGGATTCGGAAGATTCGTATAACAGAGTTTGAAAAAGTTTTTGTTCAAAGTAATTTTATTTTAATGTTCAAATTTTTCAAATAATTACCAAACCTCTCAAATCAAATCAAATGTCAAATTTTCGACCGATGTTCGACACTTTTTTTTGCTGTAAATTCCGTGATTGTGCAAATTTTGGAAAAATTCAGGTATCCTTTGACGCTCAGGTCTAAAAGTATATCCAACAAAGAAAAACAGCTTGCTATTTTGTTTGACATAATCCAAAAAAGAACCTATGCAGTACATCGTTCTACAAAAAAAGGGTAGAAGGAAAAAGGGTAGAGGGCACGAAACTACAACCGGTAGTTGTTTGGTGTCCTCCCGCAGCGGTATTTCAAATTTTTCAATAATTGAAATCATTGTTTGATTCTTATAATACAATTGAATCTTCAAAATTCTTTTCACAGCGATATCTATGATGATTCTTCAATAATTCTAGTAATTTCTTCAAGTCGCCATGATCTGGAACCACACGTTATTATGGTGTTGAAGTTTGCATCGTTAAAATGCAACGAACGTGTATTTCCTTCGTGTTCCCTTATTTTGTTAGGACATATAGGCTACGAAACTCACATTATTGGGAATCTTTATTAAAAATTTGTTACTAAAAACTGCAAAAAACGATTCTATATCACAATAAAAATTTTAAAATTTTAAAATGAAGAGGAGTTTGCGTTGTGTTCGAACGATGCAAACTTCAATACCCTAGGTTATTCGAATATGTCTTTTTACAACCACATCTGACAGACAATTTTGCCTAGACTGGTAATCCTAGCAAAAGTCTAAATACAATCGAAGTCAATTTTTCGCATATTAAAGTTCCAAAATCGTTATACCGAAGTTCATGAAAATTCCTCGACAATTAATATAGATGAGGCATTTACGATAATCAACACGATAAAGATCGAGATCGTATTTGCCTTCACTAAATTTATCGCAAATACAACATTCAATAACGTGTAAAATCCCGCAGCGCAGTTACGAAAATTTCATAAAACAGTTACTACCGGTAATATTAGGAAAGAAGGTATATCGACGAGATATACGTATATCCATATAGGGTGTCCCAGAATTGAATGCGTTCCCTGGAATGAGGGGTTGGGGGTGAAATTCTGAGTCGATTGATATAAGCTTGTGTGGGCTTCGGATCAACCCTTGAATTCTTATTCATTTCTAAAGGCGCGCCAATCAGGTGCGGCCGATGAGCCGGCGTACGTCGGCGGGCGACACGCGCGTGCTGTAGGCGCGGCAGCACCGCGCCTCCAGAGCGCACCTGATTGGTTCGCCTTTAAAAATGAATAATAATTCAGGGGTTGATCTGAGGCCCACACATCCTTATATCAATCAACTCAGAATTTCACCCCCAACCCGGCATTTTAGGGAAGGCATTCAGTTCTGGGACACCTTGTATGACCGCGTTGATAAGACGTTTTCGGATTACCTGTAGAGCACAAGATATCCGGTTATCTCGATGAGATCTGGAAACGATAGATTCGCGTATGCCGTGTCGTCCGCGTGGTCAATGAGCAGTATTTGAACAAAACCCTCAACAACTCGACAACCCTCGAGCCTCGAGAATTCACTCACGCTGTTCCTTATGTCTATGCTTTGGCACACTGGAAAAAGAAAGCGAAATAGCCCTTGATAACTCGGATGCAAAAAAGGCGCGACAAATTATTATTTTCAATTGCAATTTATATTTTTTAAGGTAAAGTATAAAGATCGTATATGACATTTAACAGATGTACGCAAATTGCAATATGGCGGAGGAGAATAAGGATGCTGGACGGTTCGAATGACCAGGTCAGTACAGGTGTCTCATGGCAGCTGAACTCGAGAATCTCTTCCTGCCGGAAGTCCGCTGTCTAGACGATCTTTTCCCTCAGTCCTCACGCCCAGTCTGCTCTATCTTTCTCTCCTCTCTCTCTCTCTCTCTCTCTCTCTCTCTCTCTCTCTCTCTCTCTCTCTCTCTCTCTCTCTCTCTCTATCTCTCTTTGCTCTCGTATAAAAATCAGGTATCGGAAGATGGAAAAAGTAAAAACCAGCTGGCCTTGTCAATCTGCATGGAATTTAACAATTTTTTTTCTCGCGAGTAAAAAAAACGGCAAAATGTTGCACTATAAGTGAAGCCGTCATTTTCACTGTTTTTTTAATGCATAATGTTTTTGGAATGATCGAAAAGAATGTATTGAGGTCGTATGACAAGTTCAATTTAAAAATAGAATGCAAATCGTAAATTTTATATATATATCCGTGGAGAGTCGACGAACGTATGAGCCTTATAAAATTTCAAGGCCGTTGACCAGCTAGTTTCATTGATGGGCTCTCTTCAAGGATCCCGGGGATATCGCTTCCGGTATAATCTTGAATGGCATCTGTAGGAACTGGTCAAAATTCTTCCAAACAGAACAATTTTTACCGATATAGAACAACGTTGAACAGTAATGTACTCGACACCAAAGAACGGATCGTTTGTTACTTCTTAACCAAAAATATAATTTTTTAATTTCATTATCGTATAAATAATTTACGAACGACAGATGTAAATTTAATAAAGGAAGAAAATAGAGCAATCGTGTATGGTATTATATAAAAATATATTATTAGAATATACGTTTAACAAAAACACGTTACAACGCTTGTATAGACTTTCTTACATTGTTTGCAAATATTCTTTCTCATTGGCATTCGGAGGCTCATCATTTGTATTTTAAAGACATTCTTAATTATCCACGTGTATCGTTCGTCGTCCCAAGCACAAATACCAAAAATGCTGCCCGAAAACCGGATACGATGTCTCTAAATTCACAATGTTTTTATTTTTAATTAATACTACCTCTGGATATAAGGCGAAGCCGAAATTTTACCTCACTTTCGTATAGCTTCGAGCTCCCATCCGTGAGAGTTGGAATAAAATAAAATAGCCAGACTTGCCACTTTCGATGATTCATGCTGCGAGCAACCCACTTTCGATGATTTATGCCGCGAGTGAGAGAACGTTTGTGAAGTCGTACGAGGCGTTTCATTCAAATATATAATATCAACTTCCAAAATATTATCGTAAACGGTAAAAAATCAAAACGGATCAAAAAACTACAAGTTCGAAACAATATTGCAGTGTCTTCACTAAGCGTGGCATGGTTAAGGGAGCTTTCCAGTGTGAAATTTTCAAAAAATCAATTTTTTTTTTTTTGCTTTATCGAATAGTATACACTCTTCCGAATATTCCCTGAAATTTTCATGCCGAAATTCAGATTATTTCGGTTACTGTACAGCATTTCTTGGAAGAAGGCAACGGAGCGCTACAGCTACAGCGAAACTTTGAACGCGTTTTTCTCGAAACAGCATTTTTCAAAACGGTGTCCAACTTGGAGGGCAGAGTTTTAAAGCTATCGAGTTGAATTTTTTACACAATATTCTTAACGTCATTGTTTATCGTGCTATGGAAGCTTTTTTTTTTTGACATCTTCCTATTTTTTTGTAAAAAAAAACTGCCAAAAAAATGCTAAAATCGATACTTTTTGTTCAAACCGGCGCCATTTTTGCAAAAAAAAAAAAAAAAAAAAAGCCTCCATAGCACGAAAGCCAATTATATACCGATCAATAATCTTTTTGTGTTTTTTGTTTCAGATCAAAATTGTGACCCCCAACGTGGACACCACATCCAAGTGCATTTTCTGCAACAATTGTTTCATCATTTTTATAGATATTAATTAATAAATAAATCGATCTTTAAAAAATTGTTTTGTATTCTTCAATACCCAATTAATATACAAAAAAAAAACCAGACCGATTAGATTATTTTTTCTTTAAAAAAAAAAATCGCGAAAAACAGCGATTTTTCGGGCTGTCACACTGGAAAGCTTCCGGACCGGAAAGGCCGGACCAAATGGGACAAAAATTGTCTAATTTAACTTTTAAAGTGATTTCGGAGCACTGCTCATATCTCAAATGCTGAGGTATCGCTGACGGGCTGTAACGTTTGTAGTTTTTGGAATTTCGCTTTGAAACTTTGAGAAAATGTTCTACATATATAGTTATATCGTATAAAGACAAAAAAAAAGAAATCGATTTTTTGACCACTGTAAATGTACATCCCGCCTTAACATCCCTAGTGTAAGTGTGCGTATGTGGATGGGTGATGAAAACTCTACCCCCTCGTAGTACATTCTGGATACCGCTAAAATAGTAAAAACGATATCCTAACCTGAAAATGACGAACGTTAGTTTAGAACCATTCCAACAAAAGTTGTTAGTTTTGGCCTGACAAACCTTTTGGTGAAAAAAATGCAGGATCCCATTTTTTTACAACATGTCGGCGATGTTAGCTTCGCCATTTTGAATTTTGGACCAAAAAAGCTTTTTCAACGTTCTCCTTTGAACCCTAAAAGTTTTATGATACTCAATGCTTGATCGGAGCGGTATTTTTCGAGATAAATCAGGTATAAGATGAAAATAGGACACCCACACATACACTCGCGCGCACACACGCGTATATTGACTGAGATTCAGCCGTTGCGGGTTTTTACGTATTACTCTTTCCGATAGAGCCCTTTTCTACCACTCCGTAATCGGCCTTCGTTAATCTAACCTAACTTCCATATGAGATTAAAGTTTGCAACGTTGGAATGCAACGAAATTTTTTTTCCCCTTTCGAAATTTCCGCTGGCACATTTAAGTCACGAAAACACGTGAACATTTTTTTTCAGAATCTTGTTGAGCGATCAACAACGAATTCTCAAAATATGATTTTGGATATCGATGAAAAAAAGGAATTGAAAAGAATCTTTGTTGCATTTCAGCGATGCAAACTTCATTCCCATACTTCCATTGCATTCACATCCATTATAAGCTACACTATACCGCATTTGCCGACAGTGCGAGGAAGCTGCGGAAAATCCGTAACGGTATAGACGGCCCCATGTCCTTCTCAATCTCTGGTGCACAGACGTTTTACTCAGGTATCTATACACCAAGGTCTCAGAAGTATTGGCCTTCCCCGCTCACTGGTTGATGCGCCAGCCGGTGCACGGCTGAGCGGTCACCGCTCCGAGTATCGGCCATGCACAATGCTGCTCAACTTAAAATACCGCCGAAGCCGAACCGCGACGCCCATCAACCATAGTGTCGTTCCTCAATGGATATATTATTCCAAGCACATCAGCACGCGCGGAAAGAATGACACGACCGGATTCCTAGCAGTTTCCGCTATTATTCGTTGCGAATGTTGAAACGATCTATGCATGTCAATTATCGTATCTCGTTATCGGCATTTATGAACTCGTTAATACACGACATTTATTGAGCGCTCCCCCTTCGAGTATTGCTAACGATAAATAATGCTACCTCGTAAATTACAACACTCTACGACTGCACCGTGTCTCATTTGCACACGACATCTAAATTACATACTTCGCAGTAACATATACAACAACGTATATAGAGGCTTTCGAACGAAACAAGTTGGTAGTCGATTTTCACGTCAACGAATATGATCAACGAATATGATCCACGCTTCCGTATACTCGTGCAATTCTACACAGAGAGAAATGTATAGCAACTTCAACCACATTTCAACCATATTTTATATTACCCTGGGGGAAAATAATATTTTATAGTCATTGTTACTGCCGAAAATATATCATTGCTTATGATATTTTAGCAGTTATGTTAACTATGCTCATATATTAACCGCAACCAACAATCTTTCAAGCATACGTTGATTGTCAATGCTATATAATATAGTAGGCTTTCATAAAATGGACGATTCCCTACACTATAAAAAAAATAGTGGTTTTTACCATATTGAATGGTATGTCTACTAAATGTATATAATATTTTATAAGTTCAAACATTTTCAATTGAGAGTACTACCTGTATGATTGTTTATCATGATTTGTCATTCCCTGACCTCCCGAAATGACTCCTATCGAAGGAAATATTTTACCTATATGGAGATTCGAACCTACGACCTACCTATCTATATTCACGCACGCTGTCACTGCACTACCGGGTACATATGTTATTTCGATCGTACATTTGGCATAACGGATAAAAGTAATGCCAGCTGTAATTCCGAATAGCTGTTACCTCTGCTATAGGTGGAATTTTGCACAGATTGCCTTTTTGGTAATATATGTCATTGCTTAAATGGATTTTTGGCGCGGCCCAATAGTTTTCGAAATACCGAATTCTAAAAATTGATAAATGAATGCGCTAGTATATCTATATCGAGCATAGCGTGCCACCGCTGTCTCTACTTTATTGACACGTTCCACAAATAATTTACGTCTTCACTATAAGATTACCATAATGTTGTTCGTATAGCCACTTTTCGTAAGATCTTGTAACAATTTACACTCAACAAGTGTTAATGTTCACCATATAAATACTACAAATGTGCACTGAGAAGAGGGTCCATAGTATTTATAAAAAAAAACGGCCATGGTAAAAGTGGGCATAGTAAAATTCATATAGCTTGTTGCTACTGCAATCATAATATGGTTAATACAACTATAAGCGTCCATCTAATCATGCCGTTTTGGTAGTGTGTTTTTTTTATCTAGTATCCTTGAAATACTTGTTAACTACCGTGAAAGACTGTACAATATCGATATAGTTAATTCAGTTAATATTTTTACAATATTTAGTAGTAGTAGTTTCGCTTATAGTTGTGTTAACCATATTATGATTGCGGCGACAATAAACTATAGAAATTTCGAGTATATTCTCTTTTACCATGCGCGTTTTTTGTAAATAGCTATGCACTTTTCTCTCAGTGTACTAAACACGCCGCTTTTTTCATACTTCTTCCTGCCAATCGTACTCGATAGGGATTCATTGTGAAAATTGACAAAAATCGCACAAAAAATACGAGATTACATGTTTTTGAGCCGGAATAGTGAAGAATTCCATTAAACGTTTTCGGAACATTACTGAAAAACGGTTGGACGGAATGACATTGAATTTTTACAGTCAACGTCTAATTGCAAGAGGAAGGACCCACAACTCTGCGAGAATTCTGGTTACGAAAAATGTACAGGTTCTCTTATCATAGAAAACTGATATCGAAGCAAGTTAAACAATTATCTTTCGGTTGAGCTAATCGAATATCGATTAGTAGTGGCTTCTGGACATACTGGAAAGACGAATTATGCAATTTTAACCAGTGCATTGCGGGATAAGATAGAGACAAGTGCGGAAAAGTGTTGTGCAGGTAATTGTCGATATTCGCGACAAAATGCCTCCCTGGCTGACACGCATCAAGTGTGCCAGCGGTAGACAGTATCGTTACTCTGCTGATCAACGACGGAGTACTGTAGCAAAAGAGACATTAGGTCTCAAAAACGACTATCAAAAAAGCAGCTTACAAAAAATGTTTTCCAATTTCAAAGTTGCGAGGCTCAAGTAGCTTTGTAGTCCAGTAAAAGAGACGAAAACCCAGCACTTTTTATCGTAAAATTACAATTTTTGACTGAAGCTAGGTAGTTGCATACTGCAAGTAACCCCAATGAAATGTGTCCCCTCAATTTGCCCTAACCCCAAGAAATAGGAGTTGAAAAGTCAAAAATCGCCGTATCTCGATAATTAATAGCCCGGGCGAAAAATATTTCAAACAAAAGTTGTTTGGAATACTAAAATACGTATAAAGTTATTCAACGTCCAATCCCCTATCTTTGAAAATAGCTGCACAAAAACGTTTTAAAAATTCGGGGTTGATGCGAAAATAGTACATCTTTAGAAGATCGCAAAAAATATTGATACACATATATTTTCTATATAGAAATATAGAAGAACTTAAGCTGTTTCGATATATGTCGATTTTTTAAAATATATAAATAGTTTTTACGATTTTCTAAAGATGCACTTTTTTCCCATCAACCCCGAATTTTCAAATCGTTTTTGTGTCGCTATTTTCGAAGACACGAGGTTGGACGTGGGATAACTTTATACGTATTTTAGTATTCCAAACAACGGTTGTTTGAAACCTTTTTTGATCGGGCTATTCATTTTCGAGATACGGCGCTTTTCAAGTTTTCAACCTCTATGTCTTATAGGATTGGGGCGAGTTGAGGGCCAAAATTTCATTGCGATTACTTTCAGTCCGCAACCATCTAACTTGAGTCAAAAATTCTAATTCTACGCTAAAAAGGCGCTGGGTTTTCGTCTCTTTTACTGAACTTTTGGTCCGGAACGGTTCGTATATACTTGCACCCCCTGGAATGCTATTGCTCTGGGAGATATTATTGCCTACGAGCTTTACAACCTGAGTGCAGGAACGTCTTAGTCAATAATGCAAGCGGAGACGCGAACGCAGATCAAACTAGCAATCTACACAGCACGATCGGCAAATATTAGATGAATATATCGTTCGGCCTATCAACAAAAGAACGAATTTTATCATCTAACGCAATGTCAACATCGAGTTACGGACAGATTCATGTTCGGACACTAATCGGCGCAGTTGACAATTTTAAGGAAGACGCGTTAGGTGGACGGCCTAGTGGTAGTCAGGGTCCTAGTGATAGTCATAATTACAACAATATTTTTTAATAAGAATTAGTCCTTCGGGCAAATTTGGGATATAATAGCGTCCAGAAGATGTTTACTATGTTGTATTACAGTGTCACACTCGTAAGCATACGTATTTCAAAATAATGGAATCAGATATGTTCAGCTACGGCGTCTATCTGCGATTTCGGCCGAATCCTTCATTTGGAGGTCAAAGTGAACCGTGTCACATCTCGGGTGATTTGGGAATGACTGGGGACGTGCGTGAGGTAATTTTGTCTTCACGTTATAAATAAGAATTCTAGTTTTGCGTTTAGCATCGAAAATAATAGTTTTACGCTAATTTCAACGAGTTTTCTTGCATGCCGATTACCGGTTCAAAATAAATAATACCGGTTCGAAATAAACACTCTGTCGATAAGTGGGAGAAGATTGGCAACAAAAATTGTTCATCAAACGAATATTAATTTATAAGAAATCAGAGAAGAAGTATTGAGTCCGTAATTAGCATTGTCTGAAGAATCCATGGACGAGTAATAGTCGTACACATATTCGAAAAAAAAAATATACATATAAACAAACGTTGTCGATTACTCGGTCGTAACCATCACGATAACTGGATACGTCTTCGATACAGGTGAACACTATTTGATCGAAAAAAATATTAACAATTATTTTATGATAAAATTGCTGTTTATAATTGAAAATGAATAAAAATTATAATTCCAACGTAATAGCCATAGTTAGTTTTATTCTCGAAATTAATAAAATTGTATGTAACAGAAATGTATGTATTGAACTGTTAGTCAAATGTTTTAATAAAAAGCAAAAAGTTTCGGACTAAGTGACTAAAACTTATTCCGCAGTCCTATATGCAGATACAATCAAGACAACAAAGGCCTACGGACCTTTGCATGATTAGCTAAAGCAGTTTGGATGTATATGACGATTGCTGGAACAATGGAGATTAGGATACACGAAACCAACTGCAATCTGGAGACAGTGAATAAAGTGTAGCCGAAAATGCGAGTAATAAGGTTGGCACGTCGATCGAACGGATCCATATATATATATATATATATATATATTAACATATCGGTCGACGAGTTGAAAGTCATTGGACGAGGTTCTAACCTCGCAACGGTCGGGTCTTGAGAGTATTAAGTAGAGTGTTCTATTTCGAATCAGTATATTCGTTCTTTTCATTATGCCCATATGAGAATTTTACGGGAGAAACTATTTCAAAAGCAATAAAGTGAGCCTCTTTGGAAATTGAACCATATCAACGGACTCAAGTTTTGTAATACCTAATCGTTCTTATGCTCAGATAAATTACGTACAAGAACAAAAAAAACCTTAATTTTTCAATATTAAAAACTACGCATCTACTTGCAGTCAGTGAAAAAATTATACTGTATTCGTACCAATTAAAGTATCACTTCATTTTTATTATAACATTGACACTCAATTAAGGTTAAATAGGTTAGTCATCGGTCCTACAATCGGAACCGATATTTTATATACGCACGAAATTTATACAGAGTGGACCATTTAACGTGACCACCTCTAATATCTCTGTTGCCTTTAGAGTGACGAAAAATCGTCAGGAGGTAATTTGATTGATCTCGACGGGCTGATACAGTGGTGGAAAATTCATTTTTGTCAAGGTGATAGTTTTTTGCGTTCTCAAGATCATCAATGGTTTTTCAAGTGGGAACATGTTTATTTTTTATTAAGACGTTGTAGCCGATAGACGAATCCAACGACCTGTGATATCATGACCTTGAAATGATTTTTTACTAAAATATTTTGGGTTTGGTTGGGTTTGTGTGGGTTTGTTTGGGTTTGTTTTCGTCGCACTACAGGCAACGGATATATTTGGCGTGGTCACGTTAAATGGTCCACCCCGTTATAGCATACAACCTTCAAATGACCGCAGCCGCACCCTTGCCATTCATAATTGTAGGGATGAGTTGCAATGCCGAGTTTGGACTCCTGTACCTAGTCTACACGAGTGGGACGTTCACATGGCGATTACTAGACCAACCGTCATGACGTCATGACGATGACCCGTACAATAGCGTCTTATAACCTTTACGAAATATTTTCTCACGAACTGTACCAGGCACGAGAATTGCACAACGACGCTCCGACAACCGTCATAAAAAAACTGATTAAGAATGACTTAAGGGATCATAACAGTGTGAAATGTAAAAAAAATCTATTTTTTTGCATTTGCCGATAGTATAGACGGTTATGAACATGCTGTTCAATTTTGAAGCGAAATTCGAATATTTCCGGTTGCTACAGGCTTTTTCAGGAAAAGGGATTCGACCAGCTGCTTGAGACCTAGCGCGGACGAACGCTTTTTTCTCAAAACGTCGTTTTTCAAAACGGTATACACTCTCAAAGGAAGAATTTTCAAACTAGCCGTCTCAAATTTTGACACAACAATCTTCACGCCATTCTTTAACTTGCTGTGGAGGCTTTTTTCAATTGTTCATATCGTTTTAACGAAAAATTGTCGAAAAAGATACTAAATTCGATACTTTCTTTTCAAACCGCCGCCATTTTGTCAATTTTTATTTGAAAAAAAAACCTCCATAGCAAGATAACGGCTTTCATAATAATTAATAATCCTTTTAAAATTGTTGTTTCAGCTAATATTTATCCTTTCTCCTCCTCCTTTTCTTCAAAGACGTTTTTACCGTCACAAAAATGTTAAAAAGATAAAAATAAACGTTTAACAATTTATTTTCTGTTTTTCATAAATGCGTTGATTTGACATAATAGAATTGGACATAATAAAATTAAAACAACTTGTTCTCGCGTTCCAAATTGAGCTATACAAATTTGGAAAGTCGAGTGATCTGCTTAAGGTGACGATTACTAGGCCAATTACCTTCATTAATAAAGAGTGGACAATGCGAGATTTTTGAAAGTCTAATGGAATTCTCGTTACTTAAGGGGCCTTTTCACTCCAGACGCTAAAAAAGGCTATTTTCATACATTTTTTTATACGTTAGTATTATAGATATTAATATAAAGGTTGTTACACTCAATAAATACACTTTCGAAATACATAAAAGAAAACTTCAATGTCTTAAGTCACTATTTATAGTCGAAAATGGTAGTTAAAAAAATGCCCTAAAAAAATTGTAGGTCTGCGGTGTCGGTGAAATCTCGGAGATAGATCATCGGAAGGAAAAAAAACCAAACGGTTTTAGACTCAGTATATTAATGGCTATAGCGCATATCATACGATTTTTCATATATGCAAAAAAAACAAAACGGCGGACATAAAAAACGCGTTTTTCACCATTTTTGTCAAAGAAAAGTAAATATAAAAAATTAAAGAAACCCTTGATATGCGCTATAGCTATATTTGCAAAAAATATGTGGTTAAAATTTCATGAAGATTGGTCTGGTAGTTTCGAAGATTTTATTAACAAGCGGTCGAAAAACGTTATTTCGAGAAAAACGCGTTTAAAGTTTGTTTGAGTTACATAAATACATAACATTTAAGAAAAGGTATCTATTAAGTGTAACTCCTTTAATATCAATATCTATAATATAAACCTATAAAAAATGCATGAAAATAGCTTTTTTTGCTTCTAAACTGAGAAAACCCCTCAATTGTATTTCTAAACAGCGTAATTGGCAGCCTTTTCCAAACGGGACACAAGGCATAGGGAAAATCTAATTTTTCGCCGCCCTTCATTGTTCATTGCCCAAGAGTGATGACCACAGCGACGTACGAATAGACAAACGAGTGACAAATAATCATAAAACAATCGGGTGAAATTGGTTTACTTCTACAATCATCTAACCGAAATAACCCCTAGGAAATTTCGACCACGTGAATTCTGTTACAGGGTTGTCGAACTTGATAGCCCTTGTTACTTCAGCTTCGATACACAAGGTGGCAAAGAGCATTGAGGCACGCTTGCGATATGGTCGAATTCGGATAGTTTTTAACTATGCACAATATCGAAAATGAACGCTCAGCTGCACAGTTCGCTGCTGGCATACTCAATAAGGGTTGCAGAGCAATGTTGACGTTCGGATATACTGTTACCCTAAGTTTCTCTCGTACAGCATTGTGCACAATTGGCTTGCTGAAATTGACTGAATTTCCATTGATCTTAGGTGGGTACCAAGATGTTGACATTCAACTTCGATCGACTCTTCGAAATCTCCGGGATAAACAGACTGCAGATCACGTGATTTTAACGAGCTACATCTATCTAGGTAGGTCAAAAAATTGCATTTTTCAAAAGTATTTTCATTCGATAGCATCACCTCTTAGCTATATATTCCGTAAAAAATTCGTTGAAGTATTCCTAATATTGAATGAACTACAGCTTCTGACAGTCGGCTAGGCGCGCAGCAGCAGCATCATTAAGGTGGCGCAAATTTAAGCTCTATTTTTTACCTTTTCCTCACCACCTAATTATCTACGTTGAAGAGAAAAAAAATTGTCACGAAGACTGCGAGCGGTCAAAAAATATTTAGATGTCGCTCGAGCCTCCCAAAAATTCAAATTTTCATTAAAAAATCGATTTTTTTCGTTCACTTCTCACCCATGAATTTTAAGCTTTATAATTTCTAAATTAACCTCGCGAAAGCTTTAGCCGGTCAATGATTATTTAGTGGTCGATGAAAAGCTTTGAAATTTCCACTTTTCGCCATTTTTTTACTTATCTCACTCATTAATTTGACGCTTTGTAACATTTTCAAAACAATTAATCGTTTTTCTTTTGAAACAGATTTTTCGAATTCACCTCACACTACCAACTCAAGAATTATAATCTTTGTTCTCACAATAACTATTTAGAGCTCTAGTCCATAGACAGAAGTATAGGTCCCCCGTTTTATCGGGTTCAAAGTGTGAGGCGAATTTAAAAACTCCGTTTCTAAAGAAAAAAAGGATGTTTTTTTTTTTTTTTAATTGTACAAATAAGTTAATTTTATGAGTGAGGAGAGAAAAAAAATCGCGGCAATTGGAAATTTCGAAGCTCTTTAGCGACCACTAAATATTCATTGGCAGGCTAGAGCTTTCACGAACGTGATTTTAAAATTATAAAGTGTAAAATTCATGGGTGAGAAGTGAAAGAAAGAAAAAAAATCGATTTTTTAATAAAACTGAATTTTTCGGAGGCTTGAGCGACCTCTAAATATTTTTTGACCGCTCACAGCTTTCGCGATAATTTTTTTTTCTTTGAAGTAGATAATTGGATGATGAGGAAAAGGCAAAAAATACAGCTCAAATTTGTGCCGCCCTAAGTAAGCACCATACTTCAAACTTTAAATGCGTTTTTCTCGAAATACTGTATTCAAAGTCGGTGGACATAATATCTCGAGAACCACTTGATGGATTGTTTCCAAATTTGCAGGAGATACGATGAGAAACATTTAAAGGTCGTTGACGATTTCATTTTTTTTCAATCGATCTTCATTTCTTAATAGTTACCTAAAAATGACGATTTTTTCCCATAGATGTGGTATGTTTGAGTTTTAATTCGTTGCCACGTTGTTTAAAAAAACGATTTTTAAGATCGACGATCGTCAACTATTCATATTTATTGTTAACTTGAATCAACTTTTTGGCTTTTTCGATTTCGGGTGGATCGTTCAAGCTGGAGAGTGTCCACCGCCAAACGTCGCGAAAAAAATTTCATCACCTGGTGGCGGCCGTGTTTTTGTTGTTTTTCTGTATGCTTTAGTGATTTTTTTAACCCTCCCTTGACACAATTGTATTTGGCCACTATTTTGACGCACTGGGTCAATTTGACCCGGATAGTACTTCATCCACCTTCCTTTAACAACCCTTCGCTCGGCTTCTATTGAAACGAATCCGGGATACACTTGAAACGTTTATTAATATGTCTGCATAATCAAAATTCGGAAAGTATAAAATTGAATTGTAAAAAATTATCGAAAACTTTCAATTTTGTGAACGTAAGCATACTATTTCAAATTCGTCCGGGTCGAAATGACCCAGTGTGTCAACGTAGGGTTAAAGGCTCTCAATATCTGCCCTATGTGTTTTAAAAAATGCGTTACTATTTCAGCAACTCATTCCCAGAAAAAAAATCTGAATTTGGCCATTTTTCGGGCCTTTAAGTAGATGTGGCCCCTTAATTATATCTCGGAATGATTCATCTTTGACTTTTGGTGAGATGTAAAAAGAAAAAAAAACCTAGTACATATGTTCGCCAGAAAAGGAGACTTCACAATAAAAATCGACCAGAGCACAGCACTTGTAGCGTAGAATTAGAATTTTTTACTGAAGCCAGAACGTTGCCTACTGAAAGTAACACCAATGAAATGTTGCTCCTCAGCTTTCCCCAACCCTAAGAAATAGGAGTTGAAAACTTAAAAATTGCCTTATCTCGATAACTAATAACCCGATCAAAAAATGTTTCAAACAAAAGTTGCTTGAAATAATAAAATACGTATAAAATAATCTAACATCCAACCACCCTATCTTTGAAAATAGCGGCACAAAAAATATTAGAAAATTCGGGGTTGATAGGGAAAACAATAAGTCTTTAGAAAATGGTAGAAAATATTTTGAATTATTTAAAAATATTTTGAAAATATATATTGAATTTTTTATTGATAAAAAACTCAATATATATCGAATCAGGTTAAATATCTCTATATTTCTATATAGAAAAAAATATATATGTATATAAATATTTTTTAAGATGTTCTAAAGATGTACAATCTTCGCATCAACCTCGAATTTTCAAATCGTTATTGTGCCGCTATTTTCAAAGATAGGGGGTTGGACGTCAGATATCTTTATACGTATTTTATTATTCCAAACAACCTTTGTTTGAAACATTTTTTTATCGGGCTATTAATTATCGAGATACGGCGATTTTTAAATTTTCAACCCCTATTTCTTAGGGTTGGGGTGAGTTGAGAGGCAAAATTGAATTGGAGTTACTTTCGGCATGCAACTATCTAACTCCAGTCGAAAAATTCATATCCTACGCTAAAAAGTCTTTGATTTTCGTCTCTTATACTACGCAAAGAGAAATGTATAGTAAGTTCAACCATATTGCAACCATATTTTATATTACCCTGAGGAGACAATAATATTTTGTAGTCATGGTTACTGCCGAAAATATAGTACTGCTTATGATATTTCAGCAGTTCTAACTATGCTCATATGTTAACCGCAACTTACAATTTTTCAAGCATACGTTGTTTGTCAATGCTTTATAATATAGTAGGTTTTCATAAAATGGATATTTCCTTATACTATCAAAAAATATTGGTTTTTACCATATTGAATGGTATGTCTACTAAATGTATGCATATCATAAATTCAAAAATTCAAAAATATTCAATTGAGAGTACTACCTGTATGATTTTGTATAACGATTTGTTATTCCCTGCCCTCTTGAAATGATTCCTATCGAAGAAAATATTTCACCTACATGGAGATTCGAACCTACGACCTACCGATATATATTTACGCACGCTGCCACTAGGCTACCGGGTACTATAGTCGAATTCCCTATAGTTTATTGTCAACGCAATCATAATATGGTTAACACAACTATAAGCGAAAAATATATCTAAACATGCAACTTTGGTGTCGTGCTCGACTGTCTATTATCCCGGAAAAAACTACTAACTATTGTAAAAATATTAACTGAATTAACTATATCGATATTGCAAAGTCTTTCACAGTAGTTAATAGTTATTTCAGGGATTCGAAATTTAAAAACACACTACCAAAACGGCATGATTAGATAGACGCTTATAGTTGTGCTAACCATATTATAATTGCGGTGACGATAAACTATAGGGAATTCGACTACACTCTCTTTCAGCATGCGCGTTTATTGTAAATGCTATACACTTTTCTCTCAGTGTAGACACCAATGCGTCACTGGCAGAATTGGGCAGCACCCATTTCTTTTGTAATTTCGTTACCCGTAAATTACAATTACTGTAAATGACTGCAATATTTACTCACTAATTACAATTACGGGAAACAATTATACATTTTTATTTATCAATTACGGTTACTATAAACAATTGTAATTTTGTGATTATCGACTACAACTACTCGAAATAATTGTAATTTTTTTGTTGCCAAATGAAATTACTTGAAAAAAATAGTAATTTTTTGCCGCTAATTACAATTACTTGGAAGAATTGTAACTTTTTCGTTATCAATTACAATTGCTGGAAAAATTAGTATTTTTTGTATTATTCGTTACAATTACTTGGGAAAATTGTTACTTTATTATATCAATTACAATTTTCTTACGATTAATCCTTTAACGTCACAAAGACACTTTTCACAAGTCTTCTTCTCGACGTGATTATTTACCATGAAAATGTCGGGGTGAAAAATTCCTTAACTACCTTGTTGACTATCTTCAAGGCCGCTCTTTCGAATGGCGCAACTTAAATGTCGCTAAAATGATTTTTATACAATTTTTTTGAAAAATATTGTATAAAAAAGTTTCGTTTTTACGAGAAAAAAACGAGATATTCATTTCGATGCATAGAATTCTCTCAAGCAAAAAAAATCTAATGAAACCACATTGCGTGGTTTACCATTACTGAAAGTAATTTTAATAATTTCTGATTTAATTACAATCACTGAAAATAATTGTAACGGTTTCTGATTCAATTACAATCACTGAAAGTAATTTTAATGAACTTCGATTTAAGGGGTTACCCCCACTTGCGATTTTGAAAAAATCGTTTTTTTTTATTGCATTTTTTGAAGTATAAGTATCTGAGAATATGTCCTGAAAATTTCAAGTCGATCCGAACAAAATTGACTGAGATATGAGCGTTGAAAGAGAAGAATCCGTGAATTGAAGAACTGAAATTGAAACTTTAAACGCGTTTTTCTCAAAATGGCATTTCTGAAGTCGGTGACCAAGATTACTCGAACACTAATGAACCGATCTTATTGAAATTTTGCAGGCTTATTTAATACATAAAAATGTAGTCTTTAATCGTTGGATTTTTTTTGTTCCAAAAAAATGGCCCTTTTATAGCCAAAAAACGGCCGGTTTTTTTCGTTAAAATCGAACCAATAACTTTGACTGTCCGCCATTTTGTGAAAAATGAATATTCTTTAAAATCCTTCGATTAAAGACTAGTTTATACTTATATTTGACTAAATCCATCCGCATTTTTTTTTCAGATGATCCACTTCGCCGCAATGTTGGTCACCGCAAACCGTGTATATAAAAACATTATTTCATTGACGGCCATTTGCCCCTAAACAATGTAATATTTTTCAATAAAAAAATTACTGAAAGTTCTTCAAGATGTGTTCTTTAAGATGGTATATTGATCGATTAAAAAAGTTTTGGTAGTTTTCTTTAAAAAAATTCATGAAAAAGGCCTTTTTTTGCGCTACACGTGGGGGTAACGCCTTAACTAAAATGACTCAATGTAATTTTAATTAACTATAATTCAATGATTATTACTAAAAGTAATTTTAATGGAATACCGATGCAATTGTATCGAATTCAATTCACTCCGATTCAATTGTAATTGAATTAATTAACTATAATTCAATTACATCTACTGGAAATAACTTCAATGGACTCTAATTCAATTACAATCATCGAAAGTAATTTCAATGAACTCCGATTCAATGATTATTACTAAAAGTAATTTTAATGGAATACGATTTAATTGCAAATTACCTTTAGTAATTTGTAATTGTAAATTTTTTATTACAATTTTGCCCAGCACTGGTCACTGGACATTAGGAACGGTCGGAAAGTGTGAGTTAACGATGTTTACTTGCATGAAAAATGTGTGGCGACTTTGTAGCAACTTACCCTCTCGTTTAGTGTTGATTGAGGAATTTCTGTATGTCTCGGCGGGGAAAATATTCATATCGGCCGACACGGCGGTGGTGAAAATCGTTAAAGCGAAAATTGCGATAATCCAACCGAGGGCATCTCGCGTTCCAAGAGTACAAAATTTTCTTCCTCGGCGGAGATCGGCAGAATTCCATCGTACGACACTCGCGGCACATCTCAACGAACGATTGTCGTGCGAGAGACCGGATCTCGAATGGGCTATCACGTCCCTTCTCGACATCGTCCTTGGGCAACGAAAATTTTCGCCCCAGCGTTTATCATCGTTTCTCGTGTCGTTCTCCTCTTTTCCCTCCTCGTTTCCCGTTGACGGGATCTCGTACTCGAAGCCCAAACGTTTGCACAATTCGCAATGAGCTGTTCGTTCGATCGTCGAGTTTTCCTCGTCGAAGAGGCCCCCCTCGCACGTGCAATCCTCGTGAATTTTACCTCTCGATAATACGGGCTTCGAGTCCTCGTCGACGGCGGAACCGAATCGTCGATTCGTCGATAAATTTCTTCGTCTTCCCGGAATTTTTTTGTCTTTTCGGCAATTACAAGTCGTCGTCATTTTCACGTTTTCTTGCTCCCTCGGAATCGTTCTCGCCGAGCTGCGTCGGGAGATCGATTTTTTTTCTTCTTCTATTTCAGCGATCGACTTGCATTTTATCCGTTCATTTTTATTTCGAGCTTTTACTTTCGGACCACTTAGCACTTCGGCCTCGTTCGTTCGTTTTGGTTTTTTTTTGTTTTCGGCCAATCAGTGGGATTTTTTTTTCTCTTGGCTATCGATTGCGGAACAATTTTTACACTTACCGGACATCGTCGACACTGTAGATCGATACCGGTCGAAGGTGAGATCGACTATCCAGACGGCGGATCTCGCTTACGAAAACGCGACGTTTTCGTAACGTTAGTTGTAACATTTGAAAAACTTGAATTGCCTTCGCTTCGAACAAAAGGAAATGAACGTCGATCTCAAATCGCGAGCTTTTTGTTTGGTTGCAAAGCTTTGCTTATTTCATTCTTTTTTTTCTTCAAATATTCCGCGTTTCGGCATTCGGACAACTGCCGCGAGAAATTTCGTAGGACGAATGCCTCGATTTTGCCTTCCCTCGCGATTAATCGTATTCGGACGAGGAGGAAATATTACGCGAATCACGCTTCGAAATGAGTCTGGGCTGATCGGAAATGCCTCTTTCGCCTCCACATCCTGACGCACCGGTCCTCGCACTTTCGGGATTTTTACTTCTCCTCCGAAATCCTCTCACTCGCTGTTACCCGTTTCTTCTCCATCAATAATCATTTTTCATTCCTGAAAGAACAAAATTAAGCAAATATTACCACCTTGGCACGCTGGGAAAACAGTTTATTTATAGTAAAGAAATACAATTAGTTGGCACTTTTATCTGAATATTCATGAGCTGTTACAAAATTTGTTGGTCGTTAATATTCGTGTTCTCATGACAAAATTTCACAACCATAGTATTTCTTTGAAAAGAATAATTTATTTTATCACTTTTATTTTTGTCAGTAGATGTTTACGGTGATCGATTAACGAGTTGAAGTTGTGATATGATAATATAGTTCAAAGGAGTAGAGAGTTGTTCACAATTAATATATTTAGATTTGGGGCCGTTAACGTATAGTTGCCGCGACTATCCTGGGTTCAATGCAAATGAACATGTCACAACGATTAACTGATCTTCATTCAAAACGCCTATTTCGGCCGCATTTGATTCAAGAGTCACACAGTTGACGCGACAACTTCTCTATTTAACGCAAATAAGAATTTATTAACTATTAATGAATCTGTATTTACGATGTTGGCCCAGTAGTTCTTTGTTATACAGTCGTACACTTATTACAAAATGAGTATTTGGTAATAATTAAAAAAATCTTCAGTCAAACCAAATATAGCCCTGTTAATAGTTAGCAAATAACTGTTAAAAAGTCGACGACTCGTCTTAAATAATGATTTGTTAATAGTTAACAAATCTGTACTTGAGATAAGTATCGTACATTTGGCAAGACCATTTACTTCGTACGCTACCATGGCCGTTTGTCGCACAAGCTCTTTCGTGCGCAGCCGGGACGTAGATACGATTGAGGTACACTGGACACTGTGTGACCGCATCGCCACTTACTTACAAGGAACATCCCTCAGGTGACACCCTTCGATTTAGTTGAAATTTGGATACGTTATAAAGCACCGAAAAGTAAGTGATACGTATTTTTTTATCGGCGTAAAAACGGTTTTAAAGGGTGAAACGCACCCTCAAAAATGGGGTTGTTTTTCGTTTTTCGTCGATAACGTTTTAACGGTACGAGATATAAAAAAAAATTAAGATTGCAACAATGTTTATTTTTTCGTGTACAATACATTGGATATGAGAACGATATAATACAACGATATAATACATTGGATATGAGAACGATAACGTCATCGAGGAAAAACGAAAACCACCCCTATTTTCGAGGGGTGGTTTTACCCCTTGAATACGTTCTTCCGCCGATAAAAAAAATACGTATCGCCTACTTTTCGGTGCTCTATAACTTATCCAAATTCCAACAAAATCGAAGGGTGCCACCTGAGGGATGTTCCTCGTTAGAGGATATCAGTTTGTGACTGGGACAACGTCAATTCATTCTCTGCGCCGATGCATCAATTAACGAGTTGCTTGTTTCATGGGACCTGCCAAATCTTTAGAAGACTTTCGTAAGTATATATAGAGAACGTTAAACTATGCATTAGAGCAGGGGTGGCCAAGACGTCAACCGCGGGCCCGGTCGACCGCCTATTTTCCATGAGACTTGTTCCTTGCTCTACGACGTATTGATGCTGTCATCTTTGTTGCCCTCCGACTAACTGACTTGCTACTTGTAGAGGACAAATAGTTGGACAACGATTTGTCCTCTACAAGTAGCAAGGAACAACTCTCATTTTGTATGACAGTTGTTCCTTTGTAATGCCCACTAGCACTATAGTGCTACATTGATGTAACTGCACATTCATTTACCGACAATCAATGAATGACTGTCCAAATCTTAGTTCGGCAGCTATACTCGAATTCTGTTTCGTGCGAATTAAAAATATCGTTTACTCAACTATCCTTTACATCTGGAACAACTTTCCCACTGTTCTCATTGAATGAACGCCTCAGTTATAGGAAACAAGTATTTATAGTATATTAATACGAAGCATTGAGTTCGACCGACTGTATTTATTGGCTGTTAAGAACGCGTATGTTCCATTATCAGTACCCATTTCTCAACTATTATCAAATCTTCATTTGTGACAATTCAGAGGCTCAAATGAATGATTCATTAACTGTAAAAAGGTATTTATTTCGCCATATCCAACTTTACCATTTGTTAATAGTTAACAAATCCTGGTACATAGAAGTATGTTGTTTTCTCAGTGCAGCTACGATAGTTGCGACGTTTTTCTTCAAATGATTTTTCTTGAAAAATAAATGCAAATGGATTTGTTCTGCCGCGGAAAAATGTGCTTTTCGGACACCTCGGAAGTGACTTCAATTTGTGTGAAATCGAGCAGTTATCCTTTTGCCTTACTGTATGCCCATCGACATTCCGCAAATATTTTCAATGTCAGACTCTCGATGTCATGTCGATAAAAGTTCCTTTTTCTTCTGAGGAAAATAATGTTTCCTTCGCTTCGTTTTGCTTCAGAAAGTAATTAATCCACATTCGCGACTCGGTGACGTCGCAGAAAAAATAAATGCCTCGTGTTACAGACAAACAAAAAAGCATGGATTTATCTGCCCACCTCCAGAAATCAATAAAAAATGTCTTGCTGATTGAAACTTCTCAAATTAGGCCCGAGATGAATGCGAGCTGTGAAATGATTGCATGGATCAATGGCTTATAGCGTATCATCAGTGATATATTTCAAAGGATAGGCGGCTTGAGAAACAAACGAGGCGAAATAACGAGACGCTTTGACACGGAGGCCTCGTATACATTTGTGTGTTTGTAAATGCCGAAGAGTTCGTCGAGCTCTGCTCAAGCTCTTCAAATAATAGTACGTCTGTCGCGGGCCACGTGGCTGTCTTATTTAGACGGAGCGTACGATATCGTCGAGGATCGCGCGTTGTCGCCAAAATTCTCTCGATTATAGCCTGCCGGCGCTGCTGCTCGCTTGAGTTTCGCTCGCGAGCTTTTCCGCGTCTCCGAAAGTCGCTATTGACATCTCGCGTCCCGACTAACACAACTATCGATTCTATGTACGACGTTTGTGAAAGCACGAGCACTAAATGCGACATCGAGACGTGCATTGTTCTAATTTTTTACTGGAGATGTGAGGTGGAATATGGTGGTGAATGTAATAAGGGGAAGGACTCTGTACAAACAGAAGCTACAATTTAAAAAATTAAAACTTTACTATCGTAAAGTGTTCATAAATTTAAAAAAAAATAGTGCAATTATTTACTTTAGTAAATTAAATTTATTTTTAATTTTAAAACTAATTTTTTTTTGTATTGAAACATTTTTTTACTAACTTTGAATTGAAAAAACTAATTTTTTAAATTTAGTTTCATTTAATTCGTTTAATTTTACTTTTGTGTAATAAATAATGCTCAAAGTAATGAAAACAAATGCATTTTGAAATGTGTGTATCGCAATGTAACTTGATGTGCAATCAAAAATGCGTTGGCGTGTTCGATCGCATCGATGCGATTGTACGTTTGTTTTTTTCATCGACACAACAACGAATTGCTCTATTCCTACTCGTTTGATTGGTAAATGAATGAGAAAAATCACCGGTGTTATCAAACTTCTTCAGACTCAAGTCATGAATCACTCTGATCCGCAATCTAACACAAAGATTGCGTAGCGCGAGCTACATTGAGCCTACGGCGCGATCACCCTATACGCGATGACTCGCAAAGATCGAATGATTCAGCATACTATTTTCCTCGCTATCGTAAGAGGCAACGTCTTGACGCCAAGTAATTCAAAAGAAAATTTTAGAGCTTTGAATAACGTCACTGTGTAGTTATTATACGCGGACTCTTAGGCTCACGCACGCGCACGCGCGCACACACACACACACACACACGCGCGCGCGTTTTTGTGTGTGCACGCTAAAATTCTACTACTACTAAAAAAATAAATTATGTGTGTGTATTTGTGCGTGCGCGCGCGCGTGTGTGTGTGTGGGTGTGTGTGTGCTGTGTGTGTGTGTGTGTGTGTGTGTGTGTGTGTGTGTGTGTGTGTGTGTGTGTGTGTGCGTGTGTGTGTGTGCGCGCGTGCGTGTGCGCGCGCACAGTGCGGCTCATACAATGAGTTAAAAGTGAAAAAGTGTAAAGAGTGTAAATGCCTCACTTTTCTCCGTTCTTTATAAGGGAATTCCCATTGACATACGCTTTTCATATGAAGTTATTCATATTATGTATTGATATGTAATGTGAGCTATACGATATTGAATTAGGATGAGGCACAAAAAAATTGTTTTTTTTTTATATCACTTCCGAAAAGCAATTGGCAAATTTCTTTGTAACGCATTGTGTGTATATATAGGATTGCCTAAAAAGGTACGTCCAAGGGAATATGGATGCCTCGTATCAACACACCTATTCGAATCACCTCCATGTATGGTCATTAATAGTTTTTGAGAAAAAATTGTTGTTTTTTTTTTTGCGTTTTCCTGTAGCAGTTTTGTATTTTTTTTTCGCTTTTCTGAAATGTACTTCTTAGAAGTTTCTGAAAGTTATGCGATGTCATTTAGACTGGTATAAGTATTTTTTTAACATCGGTTTGTAAACTTTAATGACTGATTCTCTCACCCCTATTATTTTTTTTCATTTTGTTCCCAATCTAAGGCCTTTACGTTAGCGTTTAATTGGCCACTTATTTATTGCTCAACAGTACACTTCACAACGATAACGCAGGTTAAAAAAAGCGGGAACCATACACAATGCAGCAAAAGGAAATCGTATTTTTTTGAAAACTGAAGAGAAAAGTAGAACATACATGGGGATGATTTGGATAGGTATCGATACGAGGCATCTAGATTTTACTTTTGGACGTCACTTTTCGGCCCACCTTGACATGTATATTCTACATATACTGAGCATGAAGAACCCAAAGGAAACAAAAAAACAATCGAAAAGAATCGTTTAGAGTTTTCGGCAGTTGTGCTCCTCAAAAAGTCGGAAAAATCGTTTCTTTACCTTCAAATCACACTTCAAGCTCTTGAAAAACGGGGCACACGATCCGATTCGGTCAAATTTCTACTTTTGACTGCTAAATTTTTAGTATCAACGCAAAATAATATGGAGAAAGACTTAGGATTTTTCACTATACAGTGTCTAACAAACTTGCAGCGGAATTTGAACAAATTTTGTCCAATTTGCGAGGTAATTTGACAACGCCTTTTGAACTCGATTTTCCACAGAAATACTTGGACGTTCTTTAACTGTAAGCACCTCTTGTTATAAACATTGTTATAAGTTCACGCAGTGTGTGAATATCTTCGGAAAACAATATGAGATAAAACCTCCCGTATATTGCGCTAGCTATTATCGTACTCCATGATGCATGTGCAAACCCGACGCATGTGCATCCGATATCTGAATAAAAGCCGACTGTTTTTGACAATACCATAATAACAAACAAATCGAATTTATCCTAATTTTTTATCATCTGGACACCATTTTGTTAATTTTGTTTTAATTTTCAATTTTTTCATAATCATAATCAATGGAGGGAAGCCAGAGAAAATGAAATATCCCCGGGACTTTCCAAAAACTGAATTCATCCGGCTGAAATCATGGTGAACCCCAACTTAAAACAGTCAGCCACATCACGTTGGATCGCCGATATTATTGACCTGCAAATAAATCTTGAGAAATTGCCTTATTTTGCAGCATTACAATAAATACCTTTAAAAGGAAAAAAGTTCGACATTCATCTCCAACGTTGTTATAAAGAATCAATAGCCAGCCAAGTGAAAATATTGCAAACTTCCATAGTCCCTTAAAAAGTCCCCTTAAGAAAAAAAAATTGTAACACGTGTAAAGGGTTTTTGCCTAGTCCTAGAAGTCGAAAAATCGCTTTTTTCAAAACCAGTGTATTTTGACAGTATATCTTATAAATATTCCCTCAATGTTTTAAGATGATCGGATAGAAATTGACAAATTTATAAAGACTGTTATGTTGATACCTGTCGGAACCCAAAGAGCGTCGTTTGCAACTTTAAGCGCTTCTGTCTCGAAAGTGCGTTTTCAAAGTTGGTGATCAAATTTCTTGAAAACGGCTGCATCGATCTTTCTGAGTTTTTGAGGGCTCTTTTTCTAGCTTCAAAAATAAAATATTTGATCGAAATTCTTTTTCCCTATGTATACTTTCGATTCAAAGAACGAAAAAAGGCAATTTTTATTCGCAAAAATCAAGACTCACACATTAAACGCGGGCGATTTTTATTTTCAGTGATATTTCGGAAATTCCTTCGTTTAATCGTAGGATAAACTGATATACTAACGGAATCTGTTTGATTTTTTTATATCAATTAACCTGGTTCAGAAGGGTACTGCTAACCGGAAAAGTCGTTTTCGAGAGGTATAATAATATTCGAAAAATATTTAATTATAATCGTAGATCGATTATAATTAAATATTTTTAGGCAAAAAAGACAGAGTTTTTAAAAATTACAAAATTTCTTAAACAAAAAAAAACAGTTTAAAAATTACAAAATTTCTTAAACAATTTTTTTTTTATTACAGATTAGATAAAAAATCATGTGATATTTTTTCGAATACCTAATTTTTGCAGAAAATTGTCGTCACGATTTTCCAACAATTAGTCATGGGTATAAAATCATGTGCGAATTTAACAATTTTTTTTCTTATGAAAAAGTGATTCACTCTTAAAATTAATTACACATCTATTTAGTATGAATATCAAGCTGTTAGAAAATATATATATTTTTTTTTCGATGTACAAAATAGCCGACTACTCAAACTTCTCGAAACAGCTTTTTCCCATTGGCGTGACAAATAACTTCAACAATTTTCACTCGATTTACTTCAAATTTGAAACTTATGTTCCTAATTGCATTCCGCCGAGAAGTACATACGGAATTTCTGATTAATCGAAAACTTTTCATTTTATGAATAGTTGTAACGAATTTTTTCACTGAAAATTTATTTCTTAAGGATGTTGAGTCCCTATGAAACATGTTAATGTTAATTGTTCAATAAATAACTTCTTAATCTTCATGAAATTTTTACACGGCCTCCTGAATACTTCATGTAAAAATATACCAAATTTTCAGAATTCTATCATCGTTACTTCAACCTCCTTAAGGGTTGAAATAAAAAATGATATGAAAATTCTGAAAATTTGGTATGTTTTTGTATGAAGTATTTAAGAGGTCGTGTTAAAATTTCACGACGATTAGGAAGCTCGTTATTAAAAAATTAACATTTTGTTAAGAACAATTTTTAAAAGAAATAAAAAAAAAAATTATCAATAAACTTCGTTTTGTTTCCGTTGCTTTCAGTAGATTGTAGATATTATAAAATTGAGAGGTCAAACAAAAAAACGTATTGCAAAGTTACATCAGTTTCCATAAAACAACATTTAATTTGTGAATGTTAATTGTTCAATAACGAGCTTCCTAATTGTCGTGAAATTTTTACACGACCTCTGAAATCCTTCATACAAAAACATACCAAATTTTCAGAATTTTATCATCATTTGCGATTTGGATTCAACATCCTTAAGTTCAAATACCTACAACTTTTGAAGAAAACAATATTTTTTAAATTCCGTCCGTACTTCTCTAGGTATTCTAATGTAGATTGACGAGAGTTTTGTTTTTTGTTCTAGGTCAAAAATTGTGGATGCTAAATGTCACGCCGCGGAGCGCCTAAAAAAACATGACTAAAGAAAATATTAGTAGTCGGTTATTTGTAGATCGAAAAAAAAATTCTAATAGTTTGATATTGATACTAAATAGATGTGTGATTAATTTTACGAGTAAATCACCTTTTCATACGAAAAAAAAATTGTTAAATTTGCACATGATTTTATACCCGTTACTGTAGCCTAAGGCCTTAAGTTGTTTATTGTCACTAAATGGATATTCGAAGGATACACCGAGCCGCTTTCATCGACTTCGTACTTCGAAGAATCTTTTACTAACCTTCAGAGATTTCTTTCACATCGCACATGTGTGTATTAAAAAACATATATATCGACAACACGACAGCAGCTCCATAGTCAAAACATTTTTCTACGTGGGGCCGAAAAAGACCTAGAAGTGAGAATTTATTTACGGCTCGCGATGATGAGCAAAGTTAGAAGGGTAAGTATTTTTTAAAAACGCCTTTCCAGCAGTATTCACGAACGACGGGAGCTGAACCACAAAAGTATTCGAACGAATTCCGTGAGCGCACGTCGCGACGATGACTCCACTCGCAAAACTCGGGGACTCTAAGCCTCGGTTCTCGTTGTCTTTTTTTCTGTCCTCGATGTCTTCAAATTATAATGATTCTAAATTGGGGTGGGGGTACGAAAATATGTTGAAGTGAGAGGCAGCGGGCCGGAGGAATCGAGAGAGAGAGAGAGAGGGGGGGGGGGGGATAAGTGTAGCACATGAATGATTCGAAGGGCCAGATACCGTGATTCGATTAAATGGAAAATTCTCTTAATAACGAAGGATAATTGATTTATTGCGCTTGAAGAAGTCGGAGCATCGTTCATCGAACCGACCCCGCTCTTCCCTCGTTCATCATCGTGCTCGACCCCGAGCGCCAGGGCCTGAGAGCGGAGGAGAAAAAAAGCGTGGCACCCGGTATATGGGCACTTTGGTCCGATCAATTAGAACTCTGCTCGCCAAACGGCAGGGAATGTTGGTATCAGTATTTCATACTGAAAAAATATATGTGCAAATTCAAAATTGACAGATTGCGTTCTCATCGAATTAAAAAAATTACTACATTTAGGAAGCTAAAGAAAATGATTTATTTTACGGAGTGTCTCCCAGTCTGGTTATCGGACGAATAAGCGCATGTTATTCGTCCGGATAGCGGCTCTGTTTACACCGTATTTCCAGTAAGCGTATATATTATTGTGATTAGTGTAAGCTAGATTTTGAATAATAAAAATAAGAACTTGAAAACAATGTTCGTTGCATTGCAACGGTGCAATTTTCAACCCCATGTGTGTTGTTTTTTACACAAAGATCGTCCTATGAGTCGTTTTGAAGTGAACACTATAATTACGCGAGCCTTTCAATTTTGGATTCCTCTTATAGGGAGCTTTCTGTAGAAGTATAAAAAACTTTTTTAAAAAGCTTTCATTTAAAAGGTATTGTACTAAAAAGTAAAAAATAATGCTCAGTGAAATTGAAAATCAAAACAGTATAACTACAAAAAAGTCCCTTCCTTGATCACTAATCATAGGTGCAAGAACGTAGAAGTTTCAAAAATATGTAATATAAAATTGGAAAGCTTAAGGCTTTTTTTAGTACCTTAAAAGTAGTATTAGTGCTCATAACGTTTGATGCCTCAAGCTTTTAAAATTTATATTTCATTTTTTGAAAATATCTACGTGTATGTATCTTTTAAGTACTTGCACCTATGATGAGTGAAAAAGGAAGGAAATTTTTTGTAGTTATACTGTTTTGGTTTTTAATTTCACCGAACATTATTTTTTACTTTTTAGCACGGTACCTTTTAAATAAAAGCTTGTTTTTGAAAAGTTTTTTAACGTTTCTTTTGTGTGGAAGCACGGGCGTGCGATTCGTACGTCGCGCCATTCACCGGATCACGGCGGTCGTAGTGCGCAGCGTTCCCGCCGAGACGGCGCTCGGCATCCGTCTGCGCTCACGGGCGCCACACACGCCGTGACATTACCTTTTTTCTCCCCCGCTATATCTCTCTTCTCACGCGCACGGCGGAACACGTTTTCGACTTTATTTTTTCACATACCAGAATAAAACGAGGTGCCAGTGTTCGAGTTCGATCGAGTTCTTTTTCTTTGTGATTTCACCTACCGCCTCTACAGGTTATGGGCCCAGGCATACGGGAATAAAGTGCTAACCACACAATCAGAAATAAAGAAAGAAGAAAAAAAACACGAACAAAAATGGCCTCGTCAAGCGCCGTCCGAATCGAACTCCTGGGAAAAGAAAACTTCGATACCTGGAAAATTCAAATGGAAGCTATCCTGGTCAAAAACGACACATGGGGCTACGTCAGCGGGGAAAGGGTGAAGCCGGAAATCGTCGCAGGAAACGCAGCATCCGCGGAAGCCGCAAATAAGTGGAACGTCGAGGACCGAAAGGCAAAGTCGGACATCGTCCTGGCCATCAAGCTATCTGAGTTGAAACAAATAAAAGGATGCGACACGTCGAGGGAAGTGTGGGCCAAGCTCAAACCGATTTATCAATCGAGGGGTCCCGCGCGCAAGGCTACGCTCCTGAAACAGCTAACGCTGCACAAGATGGCCGACGGCGATGACGTGCGCGAGTATCTCCGAAAATTTTTCGACACCGTGGACAAGTTGAGCGAGATGGAGATCGAAATAAACAGTGACTTACTGACGGTAATGCTGCTTTATAGTCTGCCATCAAGCTTCGAAAACTTTAGGTGTGCCATCGAGTCCCGTGACGAATTGCCGAGCCTCGAAGCACTGCGCGTGAAAATCGTCGAGGAACACGACGCTAGGAAGAACGAGACGCGCATCGGCGAATCGAACGCGATGCTTGCCAAACGACCGTCGTTCAAGCCTCGAAGTGCGATGCGGAAGAGTGACGACGAATCCAGAGACGTTCGAAAGGGAGAGAACAAGTCTAAAGGTACGTCATTCAAATACAAATGCCACCGCTGTCGGAAAGTGGGCAACAAAGCGGCCGATTGTACGGAGCCGAGTAAAAACGTCGACAGCGCGAACCGAGCCGAACAGGTCAGCCTGTACGCAAGGACGGAGCACACGCTCGCCGCCGATTCGGGAACCGCTCGGGGCGTAGGAAAATGGTGTCTGGACAGCGGTTGCACGACGCACATGGGAAATACCAGCGCACAATTTGTAAGCACAAATGAACCATGTGGCGGAAGAGTAATGGTCGCAGGCGAAAAGGCATCGACGCCGATCGAGGAAAAAGGTCCAGTGACGATTGTCGATGACCCCGAAGGTCGTACAAAGAACGTGACGGTGCGCGAGGTACTGCGAGTGCCCGGACTGCGTACAAATTTGCTGTCCGTAGGCAAGATCGCGGATCGAGGGTACTCGGTGCTCTTCAACAAAGAAGGGGCCACGGTTATCGATGAACGCGGAAATTCGGTGATGGTTGCTGATCGGAGGGAAGGTCTTTACTACGTGCGCGGACGAAACGACGAGTACAGCGCAAAGGTCGAAGTCGTCGAGGGAACCGGCAAGGAAAGTTCAATTGGTGAGTGGCACAAAAGGAGGGGCCATCTGAACCTACGAGAACTCGTCAGTTGCGATCGCGAGGGCGCGCTGCGCGGCATTAATTTCGGGAACTCACGGCAGAACGTCGACTGCGACGTGTGCCTGCGCGGGAAAATGACGAGGACGCCATTTCCTAAGAGCTTCAAGAGCGACACGAAGATGCTGGAAATAATCCACAGCGACGTGATCGGCCCAATGCGGGTCGAATCTAATGGAAAGGCGAGATACGTGGTGACGTCCATAGACGATCACTCACGGTGGGGCGAGATTCGTCTGCTCAAGCGGAAGGACGAAGTTCTCGACGCCCTCAAAGAATTCAAGGCATCGGCCGAAAATCGGCATGAGTGCAAAATACAGGCACTCCAAACGGATAACGAAACAGAGTACCTAAACGGATCGTTTGACGCATTTCTGAGGTCGAATGGCATCCGGCGAAGACTCACAGTCACACACACGTCGCAGCAGAACGGCGTAGCTGCACGGAGAGAATTTTTAAGTAATTTTTACTGTGAAATCACAGTAACTCGGTGACAAATGTGCAATTCTTCAGGTTTTTAGGAAATAAATTATAAATTTTCATGGAAATGAATCAAAATTTACTTTCGCGTAACAGAAATTTAAAATATTTTCCAGAATTTTTACTGAAATTAATAGTAAAATTTCATGAAACGTAAAGATTACGACAATAAGTTAAAAAAGTGCTAATATAAATGAAATTTTTCAGTGGAACATTGAGAAATTTGCGTGTTTTCCATAAAAATTTAAAAAAGGAAGCCGAAATTTTGCGTGCGTCCACCGGAATTTTACGTTCTTTATAGTAAAATCAGTTAGGGCTAGGTCGCCTGACCGTACGCGTGAGCTCTGTGTGTGAGCGTGCGTATACGTGAACGCAAGCTGTGAGAGTGTGCTTGTGTATGACGCAGTATGACGAGCACGTACGACGCCGACCCGCGTTGCTTAGCAACAGCGGTACCGCGCATGCGCATTATAGTACGAAGCATGGGCCAAGAAAGCCTTGTGGTCTCGTGCAGTCTAACGTGTTCTACGCAGTTCTACGCAAGAAAACAAAGAAACGTGAAAAGAAACTTCGATAAAGGACGTCTACAATGGTACGGAAAGATGATATGCTAAAATAAGTAGCAATCAAGAACACAAATGTTCAGAAATACAGTATATAGAGTATTTATTTAATCATAGGGAATTAATTTTTCGCTAGGGATTTTAGAAATTTCAAGTTTGTCCAGGTTATTTTTACTGTAGAAACTTGGAATTTTTGAGGCAGCCCATTGTTAAAATTCTACATGAGAATGTGTCAGAATTTTTACTGAAAGAAATGTAAAAAATTATGCTACTTGCTTTAATTTTTACTTGAATGAAAGCAAAATATTAAAAGATAGTGTCAATTTTTGACTATGTGCACATGTGTCACCGGTTTCAAATTTTTAATGTAATTTTTACGGAGATTTCGCCGTAAAAAATACTTAAAAATTCTCTCCGTGTGATAGACGAAATCGCACGTTGATCGAAATGACGAGGTGCCTTCTCATCGAGTCGCGGCTGTCCCCGTCCTTCTGGGCCGAGGCGATCAACACCGCAAACCACATTCGAATTCGGTGCCCGTCGAGGAGTCTTAACGGAAGAACCGCTTACGAGAAGTGGACCGGAAGGACCCCGGACGTGAGTTACTTTCGGCCATACGGATCTCAAGTTTTCATTGTAGACCGAACGTCGTCGAAGGGAAAACTGGAGCCTCGTTCGAAAAGGGGGACATTTGTCGGCTATTCGGAGGAATCAAACGGGTATCGCATCTGGCTGCAGGACGAGAGGCGCATAAACGTCGCCAGGGACGTTAAATTCCTCGGAATATGGGCGGACCAGCCGGCAAATGACGATCGCGTCGAAGAATCTGACGATAACTTCATAGAAATCGAGAGAATGTTCCCCCAAACGAATCGCCAAGTCAGCGACGACGCCGTGGAGGAAGAGGACCGAGTCGACGCGGAGGACCAGTCGAATCAACCGGACGCACAGGCGGAAAACGGCGACGGCGTCCCAGAATAGAGAGGAGCGGTTTGAGGGGGAGACCCCGGAAGAACTACCACGAGACGAACTACGTAGAAGAGGCATCGTACCTCGCGGAAATATCGCTCGAGCAAGCGATTCACGGGCCATGCGCCGACGAGTGGTACGAAGCGATCATCTCAGAGCTCACCTCGATTATTAAAAACGACACGTGGATCATCGCCGAAAGACCGAAGGATCGAAAGGTGATCGGCGGTCGGATCGTATTGCGGAACAAATACACGCAAGAGGGGGCGCTAGCGCGCCGGAAAGCTCGTCTGGTCGCAAGAGGCTTCGCGCAACGTCCAGGGGTAGATTTCTACGAAACGTTCGCGCCCGTGGCGCGACTTGGGTCTATCAGAACGATGTTGGCGCTTGCTGCTGAGTTCGGGATGACTGTGAATCAGGGACGTCGCGAGCTCGTCGGGGCTCAATTGTCAAAGCCCAAACTCAATTGTCCTACCATTTGCCATTAGGAAATTTCAGATCCCACCTCCCACCACAATTATCAGACTCTCGTTATCATGTGTAATGAAAAGTGCTCATGATAACAGAAGAAATGAGCACTGGCTCGACCGTGATAATATATGGTATTAAGGAGTTGCGTTGCCCACCGTCCATCATCAGACCAGCTCCGTAGTACCATTTTATTGCATTGTCACCGAAGTTACATAGGTATGCCAAATTTCAGCTCAATCGGATACCAGCAAATGCTTGAAAAATGAATTACAAATTTTGAACTAGACATACGAACGAGGCAAATGAAATAAAATCTTGTAAAAACGAGCTTGCTCGCTTACAAGCTTGACCCCTTCGTTGGCATTGACTCAATAGTGCGTCAAATAATTCCGTGCTCTGTGTGGCATTGACGCAATAGTGCGTCAACCTTTATTTCCCTATTTAACTTGCTCTGATTTGAAATCGGAGCCTCACTCGGGGGTTTTTGGGCTCGCTGAATCCGAATTTAAAGTCAAAATTTGGCAATTCAAAATGGCGGCGCTAATATGGCGGACAAAAATCGAAAACTTTACTCGATTTAGATGAAAATTAGTACTCCGGGATTTTTGAGGTCGCTTATTACGAATCTGAACTTCAAATTTGAAAATTCAAAATGGCGGCGCTAGAATGGTGGACCGAAATTGAAAATTTTACTCGATTTAGATAAAAATTGGTACTCTGGGATTTTCGAGGTCGCTTATTACGAATCTGAACGCAAAATTAAAAAAATTGTAATGGCGGATCTAATATGGCAGACGAAAGTGGAAAAAACCGCGATTTAGACTAATCTTAGTACTCGGGTGTTTTCGGGGACGCTGAGTGTGATGCTGAACTCAAAATGAAGGAATTTTTAATGGTGAATTCAATAACATCGAGCATAATACAATAAATAGGTGGAAATATATGAAGTTTGAGTACCGAGTTTCATCTAAATCAATCTGTATTATTTGTATTTTCATTCGCCATATTTGTTCGTCATTGTGAATTCCCGAATTTCGAGTTCAGATTCGTAATCAGCACCCTCGAAACCCCAGAGTACAAGTTTTCAGGATAAAAAAATTTTCCTGCCATTTTGGGCACTTTTTGTCGAATTCTAGAGAGAATTTGACAAAAAGTGCCAAGACAAAAACTAACAAGACAGTTAAATCCTTCGTTAGTAGAGACTAACGAAGGATTTAACTGTCTTGTTGGTCCGGTACATCAAAACGCTTAATTTCGTCTATATGTATGTGCAAAAAAGTGTTCAAGTATCTCAAGTATTGAGAAAAATGTTTTGAAAAAAAGTTTCTTATAACATTCCAACCCCCTTAAAATTGATTAAACAATTATATATCTAAAATGGATTTATGGTAATATCATATCATTAATTAATACATAGTTTTCTTTACATTGTACGATATTCTTACTACAATATTATATTCTGGCATAAAAAGTATTCGGATATCTAACAGTTCGGGAAATTTATACCGTGGAAATGTTTTTTTTTATTTCCCGAGTCCCAACGTATACCCTTGCCGATTTTTACCAGATAATTGGAACATTGTAAAAGTTACGAAGCGAAAAGACATTTTTCTGAAAACCAAATTCCCTCAATATCCCAAGCTTTTTACCTCTGTTTTTGCTGAAATCATTTAGAATATACGTGGTACGAGGCTGCAAAAATTCCAACTAGTACCTATCTCGAAATTCTCGAAATTTTTGTATGTACAAAAAAACTCGCGCGCACATACACTCTTTTTCCTAAGTGTCATTTTTCCATGTTTCAAAACATTTTTAATGCATTTTTATTACAATCTCGGGAAAAAAGTGTTTTCACGAAAACAATGCTTTCGATATGAACAAGCAAAAACGATGGATATATAAAAGATCGATGCTATCTCATTTCTTGCAGTTATCTATTTTCCTCTTTTTGTTTTTTCGTCCGATACTAATCTTGAAAATTATAAAACCCATCTATTCTGCTATCTCGTCCCTAAGAAAAAATGTCTTGCTTCTAATCCACATTTCTGTTATTCATTCTTGACTGAACAAGACTTCGCGTTACTGCTTCAGTGTGGCTTGATGCGTTGTGTCTTTTTTTAAGGTGCATGATTCCTTGCCTCACACTTATATCATCATAATTGTCGAGTAAACACTACCTCTACGATACATTGAATCGTACAATGAAGCGTCAACATTTTTTTGCTCGCAAGTACACAGCACCGACGAGATAACCCTAGGAAAAGGTTGATAGTGAAAGAGAAAGAGAGAGAGAGCGCGAGGAGAAATAGAGAATAAGAGAAAATGGCTCTTTCAGATCATCTGGGACATTATTTTTACAGGGTCGTTAAGCACGCGTGCCATGTCGGTTTTTGCACGACGAAGAATTCTCACTGGTGATTTACCCCGGTGAATTGGTTTCATTGGGCAATCAATGCCAATTCCTCGGACTGTAATATGGCCTTTAAAAGATTGCCTATTTAACCCACAGTTTGCATTCTCAGCTGTTTCTCAAGTCCACTGACGACGAGCGGCGACAATTATTTTTCAAAACACACACACACACACATGCACACACACATAAATTTAAATACGCGCACGCCCATATATGTACACACTTATATGCTATATATACTTATAGCATATATATGCTATTATATATATATATATATATATATATATATATATTATATTATATTATATTATATATATGTATATATATATATATATATATATGTGAAACGAATGTATATCGTGCCCACTTCTCATTATCAGTCTGACTTCACATATACAGGGTGGCCCGAAAAGTGACGTCCAAAAGGAAAATCTAGATGCCGCCTGCTAATGCCTATCCGAATCATTTCCATGTATGCTCCACTTTCTTTTTCAGTTTTGGAGAAAAAAAACATTTTTCAATTTTTTTTTCGAGGTTTCCTGCTGCATAGGTCTTTATTTTTTTTCTGTTCTGGGTACATACTCAAGCTTCTAAAAGCAATTGGAAATCATTTAGGCTGGTACAAGTGTTTTTTAAATATCTGAACTTTAGTGACTGGTCCGCTCAAACCGATTTTTAACTTTTGATCAAAATCAAAGACACTTTAGTGTTCAGTTGATAATTGGTTTATTAACAGTGAACTTCATAACAACGACACGAGTGAAAAAAGGGCACGAAAGTACATCCACAAAAGAGAAAAAAAAATTTAATGCGTTTTTTTCGCGAAAACGAAAAAAGGTCGTAAAACATACGAAACATCAAGATTGTTTCTTTGGACCACCCTGTACATATACGTGTGTTTATGTATGTATGCACGCCACTCAACTACGTTAGGCCGTCTCACCTACCAAAATTCAAGATTTTTGTACGTCCATCCTACTAATGTTATGAAAATGGAATGTCTGTCTTCAAATTACTTTTTCAAAGCTGAAATTAACGCGATACGTTGGAATATGATGCTGAGACAATACCTATCATTTTGAAAAATGTATATCTATTTGAGGGTACCTGATGTGAAAACAGCTGACATTTTTCCCCACAATCTTAGGTATGTGAGTACAAACGCTTCCAAAATTTGTGACATCTTTCAGCATTTATAAATAAGCTCTTCGATAAACACTTAACAATTTAATTCAGACTCTATATTTGACGTTTTTTTCGGATGATGTAATTATAAATATGTCTTAAAATATAAAAACAGGTTTTCTAAACTAAATAGAAAATAAGTTTTTTTAACCGACAAACATGTTCTTTGGGCTCATTGTGGTATGTGACCCCTAATAATATAATAAGTAATAGTAGTTGTGGTACTATTTTCTCCTTGTATACCCTTTTAAGGGTGTTTACATTAGTACCCTTCCCTTCACCTTCACATACGTGATTACATCGGTTAACTTATTATCTCACATCTATCTTAATATATTAGTTTTTCAAATTGCCTAATGTAATCACATAGTTATTTTGCCAGTTGGTTTTTCAGTCGCGCCTCTGTTTTACGGTATATTGTTATTCCCCTGCTGTTTCCCAACCATTATATATATATATGAGGTATTCCACGTGAATCCGGTGGACTTTATCCCTGCCCCCCGCCAATTCGATTGATTTTTTTTCTGATTCCATTGACTCTAAAAGTCACCCTGATTTTTTTTTACATTTTTCGAAACAACCCTTGGTAAAAAAAAAATTCCGAAAAAACGCCCCGATTTAAAAATCTGAAAAAATTCCCAAAAATGTGTGATTATATGTAAAAATTTTCAAGCTATCACCCGCAGTGGAAGCATGACTTTTTCGTTAGCAGTCAAAAAGTTCTGGTATTAATTTCAATTAAAGTCGTATTCAGCACAGAAAAAATCATACTTCCACTGCGGGTGCTACCTTGAAAATTTTTACATATAATCACGCATTTTTGAAAATGTTGTCAGAATTTTAAATCGGGGCGTTTTTGTCGGAAAAAAAATGTTGACTAAGGGTTGTTTCGAAAAATGTAAAAAAAATTCAAGGTGTCTTTTACAGTCAATGGAATCAGATAAAAAAAAAATAAATCGAATTGGCCGGGATCAGGGAAAAAGTCCACCGGATTCACGAGGTATGCCTCGTGAATCCGGTGGCGGTGAATTACGGTGAATTACGTTTAAATATGCATTACGTTTAAATATAATTACGTAGAAATATGCATTTTTTTAAATTACCGCCAACGTAACACAACATACGAAAAGAAAATACGAATAAATTCCGCAGTAGTGCAAATGATGCAAAAGCGAATAACGAATAATGGAATTCGAAAGAGTGCGCGAGGCGAAAGTAGGTCGAAGCTAACACATAAAACGCCCTACACATGTACGCGTGTATTTATCAAAAGTGATTGCTGCTAATGAGGACCATATAAGAAAGAAAGAAAAACATACACACAACGAGAATTCTAACTCGATCGATTGAAATCCAAGGACGTTAGATCGCTAAACACGACTTGTCATCGAAAGCCTTCTTGCCCCCACTCCTTGTTATTCTCACGAGCGAACAGTCACACGTTCCGAGACCATTGGGAGAGAACGCGAACAATCGAATCGAAATGACGAGACGAATTGGCGGGACGCTGAGGGGCCTCGCGAAGTTCCCTACACGTGTCCGCACCTGCGCGCAAATTGAAGCGATTAATCGCTCACTGCTGTTTTTGTTTTCACATCTGCATCGAGCCCTGTGACGTCGCATCAAAATGGCTGTTCTCTAAGAGCTTCATTTTTCCAAACCAACGAAGGAAAATGTTCGCCGGAAAAAATTCAAAAACAATGCTCAACATTTCCCGCAAATCAGCGTGCGAAGTGATGCGAAATTGTAAACACGTCGGAGAACTGGAGCGATGCTCGAAAAGGCTATCGGAATGTGATTGAAAAGCGAAAAACAAATCCTTCGCCCGACCCCACTCTAAAGGTGCAGGTTGCGGAACACAGAGAGGAGGCTATCGAGATTTTAACGAGAAACTTGAGAATTTTATGTGATAGTGGACAGCACCGGGACAAAGATGAAAGAAGAGAGGGGGAACAAGCTGCACGAACGGGGCACGGAGATCGACCTGGGAAAGGAATTCGAAGTGGAGTATAGTTATACTCGTGTACAAATACACGTACGTGGCACTCCAGGCGAACAGGATCAACTATTTACCGTAAAATGTTTTCGAAATTGCAAATATATATGTGTAAACCGTCGCAATACTTTTCGAAATGCAAATCGAATAGAAGTCATCTTTCTAGGATCGTTTTTTCGAGTGTTAATGTCTAGGGAGAAACGAACGTTTCGAATCGTGCTGTGCCATGTGGTCACAAACGTAAAATGTTGTTCAAGACGTTGCTCTTGAGGCATTATAATTTGAAAAAATTGCTGGTAAGATAAGTACATGGAGAAAACAGGGGCCTCGAAGTTTAGAATTGATACTATGCTTCTAAAAAAATATCAATAAATATCAAAACGTATTGAATGCAAGATAAAAATTGTAATTATGGTATAGTAATAATGAAGAAATTTAAATTTTAACCTACGATATGGCACGTAAACTGATACAAATAATACATTTTATTCGGCATATTGTGTTTTTCTGTAGTATGCAAAAAATATTTTGCCCACGTCATTGGAACAATTAGTTTCCAGTATTTTACAAAAAGTACGGTATAAAGAGTCACATTTTACTAATAATTTCGTAATATTTTTCGCTATACACCGAAGATTTATGCTATACGAATAGTAATATCCATATGAAAATATAGCGTGTAATAAAACGTGGTATTTTACAAAGCACGCATTATTTTTACTATACAGCATATAGGACTCGCGCCTATGCGAGAATAGTTTCAAATGTAATATGCACGCATCATTTTTACTATACGATGCGAGAATCATTTTAACACTTCTATAACAAGTCTTAGAATTCCGAACTGGCAGTAAACTGCTATACTTTTCTAGCACTGAATATTAGAGTTCTGGCAGCCAGTGTTAAAACTTGAGGCCGTAATTTCCTCCGTGTATTCAAAAAAAAGTCTTTACAAAAACAGGCGCAATTCGTTTTCCGTGTCCGAAACCGAAACAAACCCAAACCAAAACGTCGTACCCCGTCACGTTTTGAGCACAACGTGCTTGCATTTGTTCGAATTTGTTCGGATGCCCGAGTGGTAGAAATTGAAGAAAAAAAAATTCGTCCATTTTTCGGATCAGTCACTCCTCCCACCGTTACCAGGACTATCCTAAACAATATCTTAGTAAAATTTTCATGATATTGAAGTTTGCATCATTGCAGTGGAATTTAATTTATTTTAATTGCCCAAATGTGTGAAAATCACTCGTACGTTTTTACGTACAATTGTTAGAGATGCGATCTGAATTTGAAGAAAAAAAAACATTTTCCGATGG
>OX632358.1:18329611-18479611 GCA_951751655.1 Ophion costatus
AACCACGGAACTCTTTCAAAGACAGGACATTCGGCTCGAGGAAACAGCAGAGACGAGTTTAGGCAGCACGAAACCGACAAGGGAGAACCGCATCACGAGCAGCGAGTGTCCCGGACGCTTTTTAATCAGGGATTTTTAGACATTCGCTCCGCAAAAAATCCTGATAATTGATTTTTCGATTGGATTATGTCAGAGAGTGTCCCCTAAGTATAAAACCAAGTTTGTGTCGTCCGAAAGCGCGAGCGTTATCCGCCATCTTGTAAAACTTCTTTTTGCAAATATCTCGGAAACGGTGTTTTACGTTAAAAATCGTAAGGACCTTTTTTGTAGAGGATCAAATTGCCCATCGTTTTTATTTGTAACTTTTTTTCTCTATTGTTAATATTCGACGAGATATAGTGGACTAGAAAAACCAAATTTTTGTTTTTGGAAAATATCTCGATAATTTTTGGAAATACGAAAAGAATGTAATAATCAAAGTTGTAGAGCATACAATTTTTGTATGAAAGGTTCTTTTGTAAAATCAATAGTTGCTGAGTTCTAGCGCAATGAAAGTTGCCGTCAGGTAAAGAAAAACAGCGATTAGTGGTAATACGTTACTCTAGCATGCCAAAAAAAGTGTAATCGAAGAATTTTATAACAGAAACGGTAACAATAATATTTATCATGAAAAGGAGGGATATGCGCGATAGGAGGAAAGTTTGCGCAATAAAAACATTTTGACGAATTGTTTTAAAAAGACATGAAAATGTATTCATTTATTCATATTCATTATCATTTGCGCGATTTGAGTCGCGATTTACAAATTAGGATCGCATCATCATCATAATAATAAAAAAATTGTTCTTGTCTAATTTTATACGTCGATGATAGATTTAAAACAATTTTCTTTGTTTGGAACAGGAAGGGCGATTTTCGATGGTTTGCAAGTTTTCTCCTTCCATGTTCAAGTCATAAACAGTAAAAGAATCTATGAAAGATTCATTTTGAACATCCGCTTCGTCGCTATCGTCCACTATAGGGATTGCGTTATCGCATGTATCGAATGTGTATATATATAAATATATAAGTGAATATCCATATACCCTTGTTGTTAAAGAACGCACCGACGTGCACTAATTACCTCTTGCAATACTTGCCGCCGAGACGTCGCGTCTCCTTACACTATTGTTTGCATGCTAGAGTAACGTATTACCACTAATCGCTGTGTTTTTCTTTACCTGACGGCAACTTTCATTGCGCTAGAACTCAGCAACTATTGACTTTACAAAAAAAAGTTTTGTAGAAAAATTGTAGAAAATTTCATGCCCTACAACTTTGATTCTTACATTTTTTTTCGTTTTTCCAAAGACTATCGAGATATTTTACAAAAACAAAAATTTGGTTTTTTAATCGACTATAACTCGGCAAATATTAACAATAGAGAAAAAAGTTTTAAGTAAAAACGATGAGCAATTTTCTCCTCTACACAAAAGGTCCTTACGATTTTTAACGTAAAACTCACCGTTTCCGAGATATTTGCAAAAAGGCGTCTTTCAAGATCGCGGCTGACGCTCGCGGTTTCGGACGACACAAACTTGGTTTTATACTTAGGGGACACCCTCTGACATAATCCAATCGACAAATCATTTATCAGGATTTTTTGCGAAGCGAACCCATTTTTGGTGCTAAAATTCCTGGACTATTTATTTGCCAGGAGAGAAAGACCAAGCGAGAGAGGGAGATAGTGCGACAGAGAGGGGGGGAGAGAAGTGGAGCGCGAGAGAAAGAGCCTTCATTCACTAGCGCCCGCTCTACTACGCGAGATCCAACGGAGCCGTTTTCGCCGCCGAAGGGGTCGAGAGAGAGGGTAATAATTGGGACGGTGGTGGGGGTCGAGAGAAACGGCAACGGGAGGGGTGTATACGAGCGAGACACCCCCACCCCGCGACCACAAACCATCTTGACACGAGCTGCGCACTAAGTACGCTCGCCGATGGTGCATTGCCACCGCTTCTGTAGTACTACATAGTAAGGATCGAGTACTTTACGTGCATATGAGTGATGCTCACGCGTGCCATGTTAGCTAGAGAGAGAAAAACACAACCGTAACGTTTTTACGGTACAACTACGTCGTTCCACGCTGCTCGGGTGCTTCTCGTAAAAAGCGCTGCGGGAGTTTTTTACAATTTTTGGAAACGGCTAGGGAGACGTTAGGGAAAGAGTTTAGTTGTACGATTTCTTGACCTCCTATAGGAAGCTTTCTTTTCGTAGATTTTGACATTATCATGCGAGTGATCCGGATGTGCGAGCCGGGAAATCGTGTTTAAAGAAACTCGTTCCAATGAATTTTTGCGTGGGTATATTTATATAGCACACAGCGCCGGTTTGGGGGGGGGGGGGCTGAAGCTCCGGAGGCCTCCACAATTGAAACTTTTAGGTTTAATTTACCGACGGTATGCAACACTTAGTGGGAAAAAAATCACTCCAGAGATCTGACGAAGAGAAAAAGTCTTTACTTTCATGAAACATTCTTTAAAATAACATTTCAAGGCGTATTTCTGTAAAAAATAAAATAAAATGATAAAAAACATCAAACGGAATGAGTCCTCTGTGAAGAAATGTATTCCACGGATTATAGTTTTGAAAACGTCACGTAGGGTGACCCAACCATGAATTTCTTCAAATTTGGCGGTGGATCCGGACAAAATAAATATTTGTTTATTTATATATATTTTTTCACAACTACTAAGAAACGCCTACGAACACTTGAGGGGGAAGCCTCAGACGCTTACATCGGCCAGTACATGTCGGTTATGCAAAAATAGTTTACTTCAACATTGTATAAGTGAAAAGGAAAAAAACTTTGGTTTAGTGAGTCCCTCATGCGCAGTGTATAGTATTTAAATACATTATATTACACTTAAAAATATATAATTACAAACTTGATAAATTAATTAAGTTACATAAAAAAAATGGAAAGAACATTATAATCGCAATTGAATTTAGCTGATGTCAGGAAACGTTTCCTTCAAACTTTAAACAACGTATGTTTGGAAGGATTTTCTTTACAATGAATTATTGAAACACTAAAAAAATGTCAAAGACAATGATTTTGTAGAATTTTAATATTTCACAACATTTTACATACATGCACTCGAGATAAGGAATTTCGGTCGTATCAAATGTGAGCAGAATCGATTGAGGGATTCGCATTTTATTGAATTTTCAAATTCATTCTTTTTCACTCGTAATATCACGGTCCATATTTTACTCCATTTCATTATTTTCCGATATCTGATTAATTTTCCGTACAGAAATAACGTAACGTACTACACGGTATGTTTTTATTAAAATTTGGAAAAGTCCGTAAGGGTTGCAGATTCCCAGGGAGTTGCAATGTTCTATAAAACATTTTCACATTGAATTTTTATAAAAACTTGAGATAACCCGATCACTTTTGCCACACAAGTGGATGATTATAAATGAAACGTGATGCTTTCATCAACCGGTATTTGGCAATAAAGTGCAGATTTCAGGTGACTTTTGATTTTTCAAATTAATTTGAACACGAGAAGAAAGGATATCGATAAAAGCATTCCATTGAAGAATATTTGTTTAATTACCCTATACAAAATGAAAATTGTGCGAGTTGGAAACTTGCAGATTCCTCATCTATTACGCTCCCAAATCTGAAGAAATGAAAGAGTAGTTTTTTTTACATAATGTTTCCGCTATAAGGCAGGCGTACTCAGACTGACGTGCTTACGAAGGTGAGGTCTACTCATGGGTGTAATTTTTTGAGAGCAAGAAAACGCGCTCATAAGTCCGGTTTTTTCTTCAATTAGTATCTTCAATTTTTCTTCAAATAAAAACCGAAGACCATATTTTTCAGGCTACCGAAACAGATCGTAAAACAGCTTGCTCTCCCTCAACGACGAAACTTGGAACGGCTGTATCTTTGTCGAGCTCGTGACTCACTATCGGGCTTGTTTATCCGGACTTCAACGTGCCCACAATATCGTATCTTGGTAGTTATTTACGTGCACGCGTTACGTCGTGGGCATCGAGAACGTGACGTTGATGTGTGATTTTAATAGTACGATGGCGTACACGTTCGTGCGTTCGAACGCAGACGCACACGCGTCGTCGTTTTTAAAACAAGTAGAAATAATTATTTCGACCTTTAGGACGTTGACGGTAACAAAAAGAAAACGGAAAATGACTCAAATAATTGGTACGATCGAACGGTTATACAGCCTTGATCAAAAGTATTAGGCACCCTGTAAGTTTTCTATCCGGACATAAAATCGAATATCTCGGCGAAAAAAAAACGTAAACCATTTAACCAAATGGAATTTTGAAACGGACAAAGCCAGCTTCATTTTGATTTTTTGTTTTCGTTTTTCTGTTTTCTTTTTGTATCCGGTACGGCATTCTGAACATGCTGGATTTTTATGATTTTTGCACTTTGCAAAATCACGTGCGGGACTTTGAAAAATAGCAATCTCACCATTTAGTGATAAGGTTTTCGAAAAGGACACCGTTAGCTTTCGTTTCGTTTTTTTTCGTAGAGTTATCCAGTTTTTTCTTGAAAAAACGGCAGGTTTCCGAAAAGCCGGCATCGTGCGGCGTAACTTGAAAACTATGAGGTTCGGAATATTTAGTACAAGGAGTAAAAAGTTGTACTTTGTTATTTTGGAGTCACTCAATTTTATTTAGAATTTTTTCCCTAAATTTCTTTGAATCGCTGTTTCTGGTTGATGGTCGACGGTTTGTCTCATTAATTTAGGGCCATAACTGAAACAAAGCTGTTTTAATGAAAATATCAATACGAGAAAAGGTACATAATTGTATTTTTGACACATTAGAATTTTTCTCGAATTCTTATTCTGGGATTTCCCTTCTTGAACATCATTTAAATTTTCATACGTTTAACCAAACTGAGCTCACGTTTTTTCGCCATTTTTTGAGACTCAGACATATGATTTTCGCAGTTTGAGTTAGAATTAATATTTGACGCGTTAAGGGGCTATACCAGTGTGAACGTTGAAAATTTGGGTAATTTTCGGGAATTTTTTAGAAGAAAAGTACTCAAGTAAATGGTTCAGAAAATTATGAATATAGTCGGCTATATTGGACCTATATTGATATAAAAATATCAAAATCTAACAAAATGGCGTGGTTATGAAAAAAAAAAGTCTGTTTTCTCGCCTATAATATGGTCGTTTTTTTCAATGCCAAATCGTCAATTTTCATCCAATCAGAAATCCTACGTCATTGTTGAGTAAATATATTCAAGAGCACACAGTTCACATTTCAAGGCAATCGGATAATTGCTCTTTGAGATACAATGTCTGCAAATTAAAAAAATCTCATTTCGAGAAAAAGTCATTTAAAGATTTAACTGGGGCATTTTATCCCTACGAGCGGTTGCTCTTTAGAAGCCTGCCATTCGGGGAGTATTGGAGATGAGGCCCTGAAATATTTACAGGATATTTTTGAAAGTATTAACTGTCGAAAAAGGCAAAAAAGTCGATTTTTCGAAAGTGTCACACTGGTATAGCCTCTTAAGGTAATCCTATCGCTTCACACTAGTCACACCACTGATCATACTTGGGACTTTCACAATTTATATTTTTCACATATGCAAAAAAGATAATTCGTAATAACTAAAATTGTCCATAGGTAAACTGTTCAATGCATGTCCATATTTAATTAGAAAAATGAAAAAATAGTTAGTCCAACGATTCACGCAGTATTTCTAGGTTTAATATTTTACAACATTGGTTGTATCTTCGTCTCTTTGTACTCAACCAGGAGAGTTTAACCTCCATGCTTTTCAACGTCGATCTGTCAATACAATGTCAGGTGCGGAAAATATAAAGCATTGTATTCGGGCCACGACCGGTAAAAAGCGTAGAAAATTTGTGGCGGCGAAATATGTCGGTTAAAAATGATATATGTGTGGAAATTCGAATGAGTGAGATGAGGTAAGAAATGCAGTCGGCTGTTGCCGTGCTGTCAGGTCTCTTTATCGTATCAAGTCGTAATAAATCCAATACCGAAAGTTCAAATCAAACTTGATATTACATAAAAATTAGGTCAATGAGCGTAATTTTTCTGAGAGCATTGGATTGCTACAAGTGTTAAGTATGTTAATCTAACTATTTTTAAGAATCTCACGGATTCCTACTATTATATACACTTTTGTAGTGACCGGAAACTGGGTTTTTGTATGTCGTCTCAGAACTCCGTCACAAAAATACGTAATTTTTATATTTTATTTCTCTATAATTAGGTCGATAACGCACCCTGAAATTTTACACAGACGTTTATTAATATATTTAGTGAAGCTCAAAAAAAAATAATGACAATCCTATGGATTGAAGCCTGGCGATAAGATTACCTTAACGTTATCTATTATAGACGGTTATCGGATTATCGGACGGTTATCGGATTATAGACTATAGTCTTACTATAGTCTATAATCCGTACTATAAGTACGGACTTATAATAATTTTCGCAGACTGACTGTTTAACAAAAAAAATCGCGTTTACAGTAATTACGCGTTTTATTGTTTCAAGGAATGCGCGTCATACACTAAAGTGCCGTTGACCTCTAGTGTCCCGAAGCAAAGTCGTATTACTTGATGAGCAACCGTGAAACGTGTAACTCTTGCAAACACGATTGTTAGCGTTCTTTTTTTTGTCACATCGTCAATCTGCGTAAATTGTTCTTATGAATAATGAAAACGTGAAATATCAATTCTGCACCAAACCGCGGAAATCATATTTGTGAGTCTTAAAAGAATGCCCAAAAACGTAAGCTTATATGGAGTTGAACGAATGAGAACTGTCAGTCAGCCAAAGCGAAGGAGATCGGGAGGAACAAAGTAACCTCACTTCGGCCGAATCGAACATTAGTGAGACGTGCTCTCAAAAATCAACGAAAAGCGTCATCTGGTTCGTACGACGTAAAAATTCAATCGTGTACCTTTTTTCCTCTTGGTATTTTCATCAAAACATTTTTGTTTCAAAGTAACGGCAATAAATTGATGAAGCAAATCATCGACTACCAACCAAAAATAGCGATACACAGAAATATTGGAATAAAAATCTTTTAACAAATTGAGTAACCCCAAAATAACAAAATACAACTTTTTACTGCTAAGACTAAATATTCCAAACTTGTCGTTCTTTCAAGAAAAAACTAGGTAACCCTGCGAAAAAAATTGCAACAATTAAAAAAAAACGAAACTAAAGCTAACCCCGTGAAAGAATTCAGCCAGGGCTTTGACTAGGCCCCGATTATTTTTTCCTTACTCTGCAAAGGTTCTAACATGGCACCCGACCAGGTCCCTTGGAGGCCGGTCACACTTCGTCGACGAGGGCCTAAAGAGCCTTATGAATCAGGGCCCGACTGGTTGCTTCAACAGAACCCGATCGAAGCCATGAAGCAACCCTATTACTGCCCTATAATTATCATCTTTGTCAGTGGATACATATCAAGCGAGATTGGTCAGAAGTATCTCGAAAATGGAAAAGTAATTGTATAAATTTTGTTTTTCATCATTCCACATTTATTGGTACGAGAGCGCCAGATAACGTTGTGCTTTTGCGTAATGGATACGTTGCGGAGATTAACGAAATTTTCGGACGTAACGAGTCTGAAGAATGTTTGTAAATCGAAGCAAATGTGTGGAAAAAAGCAAATGTATTCATGTACCCAACAAACTCATCTAAAGTTTACGAATGGCGAATTATCTCAAAAAAATTCGGTGGATGTTGTTTATCCCGCCACGAGCATTGAACGGAAATTATTTCAATTAAAAGTGTCGAAGCAACCAAACAGTGCTGTACGTACATACATATGTGCTGTTATTCCTACACGCATGAATTCTTTTTGAAAAAAACTATTTTTGTATTGCGAAATTCATTTCCCAAACATTCTGAATGTTTGTAGAATACAAATTATTTATAGTAAAATTCCACGTGTATGTTTATTTTAAGTGACCTAACCTAGTGTTTTATCGATACCTTAAACTTTAAATATATTACATCTATGGAAGTAAGTCTAAAAACTAGAAATTCTTCAAAATAACTTTGCCAATATATTGCATGCCCTGTAACCACCACTGCCCTGAATAATCTCGTCTGGGCCCTTTATCGTTTTCCTCGCTACGACCTTTTTTGAATAAATTACCCAACCCTGTTATTTTCCTGTCGGGGCCTAGTCCGATTGTGTTGTGGAAAGCGCTAGTAGGGAATCCATATTCAAACCTTCATGGGCCCTGAACTTTTTTATGGCTGGCCTAATTTCTTTCCCGGGACGATGTCCCTTTCAAAGATTTTAATACTAAATGGTGAAATTGGTATTTTTCGGAATCCTGCATGCGATTTTGCAAAGTGCGAAAATCGTGAAAAACGAGCAAGTTCAACATTACGTACCGGGTACAAAAAAAATCGCAAAAGTAAAAATAAAAAAGCAAAACAAAGCTGTAAATAGGTTTACGATTTTTTTTCGCCGAGATATTCGATTTTATGTCCGGACTTACGGGGTGCCTAATGCTTTTGATTAAGGCTCTATGTTTGTTTGAGTGAAGGGAAATTTTATTCCACAACTCGGCTCAGTAGAATTTCTGACGTATGATGAAATGATAGTTTGAGTTGGATGTTTCGATCGATTGGAATTGACTTTGGAAAAGATCGTATAGTTCACTCTGACTAAATTTCACTTCAATTTAGCAGCCTTTTTCATCCGCTGCAATTAAATTATTTATTTACGCAATTTCAACAATGCAATCCAATCAATTACGACGAAATTTACTTTGTACATGCGATATTGTTGTAGAAAGAGCCTGATGCTCGACATTCTGCCAAATTTTGAACATAAATGACAGATTGTAGTTACCATAGGACGAATTGTAAATTACTAACTGAAGCACCGAGTGCATACACATTCCAAGACCGTCAGGCTCTTGAAAGTGAAAAATAAACCACCTTTTGAACGTTGTTTCGACTAATTTCACGAAAGAATGGTGGAGAAATTGGTATTTAGAGTTGATGGCATAAAACTGACAAAGTTGTACCAAGGACGCTCAAAATATTATAGACAATCCTAAAAATCTGGTTCATGAGTTTTCCTACAGGCGGCGATCCCGTATGGCGAACGTGCACACACCCACACGCAACACACACGAACTCGCGGCAATCGTCGCCTATTGGGCCTCGACGCTTTGCTGCAGTCGTGTAGTAGACGGTTGCCGTGACATCTGACGGTAGTTTGCAGCAGCTCACAGCCAAATACTACGAGCTCTGCAATACCCTTTGGGCCGCATCGAAATTTCGCAACGTGTGGTACATGGCCCTAACGTGACTCTGGCTTCACTCACCACAGCTTTTTTAAGACCCCGGGTCAAAGTGCAAAATTGGCATTTCGTGTTTTTGTCTTTCTCCTTGTTAAACTCGTATATTTCGTATCCTTCTGATCGACTTTTTGGAAGTATGTTGTACCTGTTTCCTTATGTATGGCGGATCTGTCGGAAACAGATTGAAATTTTAGGCACAAGTGAGGTGAAAAATGAGAGTGGAGACCCTGGAATCCTAGTGAATGGTTCACGAAGACAAAAATAATAAAATAAAAATAATAATGATAAATAACAAAAAATGTGTTATGTTAATATCAAACGAATATTTTATTTCGTCAAACAAAGATACTGATATTACTGGAGAAATGTATGTTTCTTCGGGTTTGTCTCGGATTTAAGTAGACTTTTATTTTTAAAGCTCGATCGTTGGGTTTTGAGGTTATCCACAATACGATCACCACACAGCAGGATGTTTCCGCGCAGACTGTGAAGTCCAGCGGACTCCATGTTTAGTTTTCAAAACATTCATTTGAATTTAACAAATCGAACCATTCACATTCGAACCTAGCAAATCACTGACAAGGAGCATGACTTAAGAATTAAAGAAAAGCTACTTTTCTCTTCACCTCATCAAAGATATCTATAATTGATTGAGATAAAACTAATACATCTGCTGTAATTTTATTCATCATTAAAAGCATTAATTACATCCATGATAATCGACGAGGATAACAATGCTTATCGTGAATATCGGGATTACGATAACTAATGATTTGAGCATAACGAATAGCCGAACTATTTGATGAGGCAAAAAAGTAAAGCAGGTCATTGGTGGTTTTTGAATGCCTTGTCGCCATGTTGGAAAATATCAATGTTCTGGCCGGGAAGAAATTGCCTGAATGTATTTCGCCAACAATCCGCCAGGTGGCTACAAGCGAAGCGCTTCGCGTAAGCAAGGTACCATCGTCAGAGGATAAAAGTTTGTCCTGTGAGTTGAATCACGTGCAGACGTGCTATTCTTATAGCGTGCACTTACGCTTGTGATTTTGCGACACTTGTCAAATAACCCTTTGCACTTTAGGCCTTTTTCGCTTGGATAATGGTCTGTATAAGTTTTACTGTCTCTTTGCCTATCAGGAAATGCGAGCAAGTATGTATACACTAATATACTACCTTAGCATGTAGATAACCAACAATATGTTGTCGAAATACTAAATTGAATACATCCCCGATTTAACCTCCTCAAGGATTCCAGAACCGCTGAAACCCCATTTTTATTTTCCTCGTTTGTTCATGGTTATTTCCCGACCTATTCCCTACAATTTTCCTGGCCATTCCTGGACCGGCTTCAATGACTTCCTGCACTAAATACTCGTGACAAGCTTCAGCAAATGTTCCCAATGTCCATATCTCCGAATGAAGAACGAGAATCGGCGATCCTCTTCAATACTTTACAGCTCGTAAAGTGTGAAATGAAATGCAAAAGCCATCGCACCGACACTGTTGGATGGACAGTAGGGGTTCGGCTTCGGCGATACTTCGAGTTAAGCAGCGTTGTGCATGGCTTATACTCGGAGCGGTGACCACTTAGTCGCGCACCAGTTGGCGCGTCAACCAAGCAGCGGGAAAGACCAATACTTCTAAGACCTTTCTATAGATACTTCAGTTAGAAACTGTGCACCAGATAATCGGAAGAATATGGTGCCGTCTTTAGCGGTACGGGTTTTCCATAGTTTCCCTGTACCCTCGGCCAGTCCGGTATATTGTAGCTCAATTTCTAATTTAGTTATGTGGCTGAAAGTTTAGTCTTGACCGACGCTTATCTTCTTAATAGTTAAAAAAAATTAGTTATTAAGAATAATGTTATTTTTTTCTCGAAAAGTCAAAAAAGAACATTCGAACAAAATTTCTTGATGATACTGAAACACGATAACAAAAAAAGCACGGTCAAGTCCTAGCGAATATTATCTATTTGTTTCATATCAACCGGGTGACCGAAATCAAGAAAACCGAGTCCCTTAGGTTCAAAGCTCCTTCACGAGATTAACTTCGTTATTTATTATTTTTTATGAAATTTAGTACACAAGTTTTTTAATGTACATATAAATGCATGTCCAAATGTTTTTTTTGCTCATCTGAGTTAATCCTTCAAAATTAATTTTTTTATAAGCCTGATTGTGATTTTGTGATTGAGTGGTAGGAAATGGTGTAATTGGAAAGGGTAATGCGTAAAAATCCGCAAGGGTAATGACGGTGAAGTTCGCATTGTGGGAAAGCAACGATTTCTATGTTACTTCTTAATTTTATCATTATTCGAAGCCATTTTTTTTTGCAACTCAAGGCCTTAAATTTATAACAAAACTGCGTACAAACGTTCGAATGATTTTCATAGCCTGAATCGTTCAAAAAGAAAGTTCATCAGTAAAAAAGAATTCATTTCCGTCGCGTTCCAACGATGCAAACTTCAAGATCATCAAGAGTATACATTGGAGCTGGGGAAATAAACAAAAATGGCACAGCCATCGCGTTAACGTACTTATTTGCAATTCGCGTAACCGCTCTTTTCAGATACAGATATAAGGCTGTTTTCTCCGATAATCAATCGTCCCCAAAAACAATAGACAATCACTCGTGCAAAGGCTACCAAACCATATTTTGTCCCTCACGATTAAGGGACAACACCACTGTGACGGCTTCAAAAAATCGATTTTTCGAAAACCATCTAGAAAAATCTAAAATACATTTAAGATTAAGATGCCGTTGGACCAAGGTCGAAAAAGTAATTATTTTCGGAGATATTGAATATTTTGTGGAGCGGTGCAGCGCTCCGTGACGCTCGGGGTCCCGCGCAGCTGCGCGCCTCAGGGTCGGCAGGTATATCGAATAGCGATCCATACGACGGTTTCGAGATAAAAAAAAAACGAGTGCATCGATCATGTCCAAAAACGTATGGGGACGCGCCTCCGCGAAATCGTGAAAAAACAAAAAGGATTATCTGACAGAGGAAAGCTCACCGGAAAATTGATTTACGAGTTGAGCACATATATTACGGCTTGGCTATTCGCAGGAACAGCGATGATGTTGAAAAAATGAGGAAGGCAATTTGGGCAACTATCAAACATAAAATATCCACAGATAGTGAGCCACAACATGACGATTGCCCAGAGGGAGCCGAGTCGTGGTGTTCGTGGCAGCGAGCGGTCGCGAGCGGTAATATTTCTGAATATCGGCATAAGCCGCCTCTTCCTGAGGAAGTATTCGAGGCGATTACGCCAGTCTTCGAAAATTTGAGCAGAGACGATTTGCTGCAGCGTTGTTTGGGCGGCTTCACGCAAAACAACAACGAAAGCTACAACAAAGCAGTTTGGGCAATAGCCCCCAAGTGTCAGTCCGAGAGCAAAAAAATCGTCGATATTGCAGCTGATATCGCGGTATTATTATTCAATGATGGCCTGAGAAGCCTCATGAAAGTTTTGGAGACGTTGGGGATAACTATCGGCCCAAATTGTTTCAATTTTTGCGTTGAAACCGACGCAGCGCGGATTGAGCTGGCGGAGCGCTCGCTCACAGACGCTGCAAAAGAGGCAAGAAGAGCCTCTACAAGTTCGAGAAAAGATGCTAGGGACAATGATTTGCTTCTTGAAGGCCAGCTATATGGTGCCAGCATCGCTGATTAAAGGTAAAAAAATGTTTTTTCCAATTTATCGCATAAATCAACAAACCTAAAACTTTGAACGCGTTTTTCTCGAAACCACTTTTTTTAGTGCGGCACGCAGCAGAACTCGAGCAATTTTCATCCGATCGACTTCAAATCTGGACTGCATCAATAAAACTAGATTATCTAAGGAAGTACGTAGGATTTTTTCGATATCTCAATAATAAAAAAAGTTATAGCCTATTTTCGACGAGAATTATATTTTTTTTAAATCAATATTTTTTCAAATCCCTGTGTACTTCTTTTCAAAATATCATATTATTAACGAAAACACTCGGTATTTTTTTTCAGATCGATTTTGAAGAGAGTTCTGCTGCGTGCCGCGAACCTCTGCAGAGGCAACAGTACCTGACGCGGGAGCTTCCCCAGCGTCACCATGGGGCGTTAAAAATTTGAAATTTTTTTTTTATGTATCTTCAATAAACAACGAACAAAACAAAAAAAAAATTTTCGAGTATCTCTTTTTTTCCCACAAAAAAAAATTCTTGAAAAATGGCAAAAAAACAGGGGGTCACAGTGGTTTTCTGCCTTAAATCACTCAATATCTATTTATAGAGGGATGGAAAATTGTATATTTTATGCTGTTCGACCTCGCGTTTCACAAAGCCAATTCACATGGATCCAAGTTGATGCGAGTAAATACTGGAAGAGCTCCGAATGTTGTAAGGGTAGAAATCATATATACGAGAGAGTCATGTATAGCGTGGGTTTGTGTGTGTGTGTGTGTGTGTGTGTGTGTGTGTGTGTGTGTGCGTGTGTGTGTGTGTGTGTGTGTGTGTGTGTGTGTGTGTGTGTGTGTGTGTGTGTGTGTGTGTGTGTGTGTGTGTGTGTGTGTGTGTGTGTGTGTGTGTGTGTGTGTGTGTGTGTGTGTGTGTGTGTGTGTGTGTGTGTGTGTGTGTGTGTGTGTGTGTGTGTGTGTGTGTGTGTGTGTGTGTGTGTGTGTGTGTGTGTGTGTGTGTGTGTGTGTGTGTGTGTGTGTGTGTGTGTGTGTGTGTGTGTGTGTGTGTGTGTGTGTGTGTGTGTGTGTTTGACAGTGGGACAGAGGAGTGGACGTCGAGAGAAAAGCTTTGCTACGCGTAGCAAACGGCAGCACAAGACTCGTTGCGCTATTTCTGGCCGCGATCTATACATCGTGTCAACGAGATGACTGCGTGTTTATAGATACATATACCTATATATATATATATATATATATATATATGTGTGTGTGTGTGTGTATACGCATATACACGGGTGTACTTACAAGGGGACGAACAAAATGACACTACGCTTTGCACTAATCGTAAAATCTTCCTACTGCATATACGACAATAAAAGCTTCACTTACGATACATCAAATTCTGACTCTCATGCGCAGATTTTCGCCGCGTCATCTAGTGACGACTTTACGAAAGCTACGACAGATTGCACTCGATTTGATTTCCGTCAATAGGGCTGAAGAAGAAAATATTTGTTCAGCCTTAAGGGGGGAGTTACCTTTAGACGAGGATATTTGCTGATTTTTCCTTTTTTTTAAAGGAAATATTTTGTTACACTTTTTGAAGCTTTGGGTATACTTTATTACGAATTTTGGCTCCTACACGGTATTTTTATTTAAAAATGTTTTGTTATTGATCTTTAAAAATGGCAGAGGTATGGCAAATTTGGTATAAATCTTTATAACCTTACTGTCTAAAACATGACCCTCGATCTTTAAAAAAATAAAAAGCAAGTATTTTATTATTGGATAACCCGAGTAGAAATATGGTCAGGCGGGCCTGACATTTGATCCAGGCTTGATTACACGGTAGCACGGCGGCCTCATTTACGTGTGCCTTCTTTTGCCTGATCCGGCCTATTTCAGGCGACCGTCAGACAGCTGAATTTACAGTTGCCTTAAGTTGCCTGATCCGACCAAGTTCAGGCAAGCAATCATCAGGTAACTGAGCCCATATACAGTTTGGCGCCTTTTACACGCCTAACCTCTTATGAAAGACTAGACAAACTGTATATATTAGCACGTCGCCAAAACGTCGAGACATATTGTCCACTCTATGCGTACATTTCTTATTATTCCTAATATTTTATTTACTCATAATAAATCTGCGATTCGGTTTACTCTGTTCAAAAAACTATTTAGTTGAAGGCACTCCATTTATTTATTGAATTTTTTAAATTGAAATTAAATAGAATTTTCGTAAAGACGAATATTTTTCCGTTTGATTGAATTAATGGTCTGCTATGTATATATGTTATGCTATGTTTAAAAAATATATAGTATAGTATCCAATAAAACTTTTTAATTATTACAATGATATTACCTGATTGATATAATTTATGTAAAACAACAAATAATTATAGGAACACATGTGGTCTTTAATGCCATATCTGCGATCAAAATACTATAAACACTTGATAGCGGAGGGGCAGCGTGCGTAGCTATAGGTAGGCAGAAGTACTAGGTTCGATCCCATGTGAAGGCAGAAATATTTTCTTCGAAAAAAAATCCTTTGAGAAGGCCAGGGAACGACGAATTTTGATACAAAATCATTGTGGTAGAACTCTAAATTAAGTATTTCAATTTATTTTGGATTTATGAAATATTCTATTCTATAATCTAAAAAAAATATTTGAAACGAATAGAATCGTAGTAAAAAAAACCTATTCAATTCAAACAGATGCTATTAAAATGAAATATTTTTGGCAGTGCAATGAAGAATGTAATGAACTGGAGGTTTCGAAGCAACGGCTAACTTTTCTCTTCGAACTGCATGGCAAGCCTTCACTTTTCACCCTGATCAGCCCTTAATTGTTTACCCTGATCAGACCAAAGTCAGGGATTGCGTTTCAAAAATGAGCAGGGCTTGATAAAGGGCTTGATCATCATCAAGGCCGAAAAAAGAAATCAGAAAGAGATCAGGTCTTTTTTGTAGCCGGAGCAAGATTTCTACTCGGGAATGTAGCCATTTTTCGGATAATTGAATCTGTTTGTTTCAAAGCGTAGCATTTCATCGATTTTCAACATTTCTCGGTTTTGCTTGGTTCATATTTTGCGTATGAGTGTTAATGAAAGAAAAATCTTCGTTGTTTTCTTTCAGCTTAATCCCTTCGACGCTACGTTTCACGCCGCTTGACAACATCCGCCGCAACCCATTTAGAAGATCGAGCCATACGTCCGCCATTTTTAAAGATTGATAAAAAATACCATGTAATAATAATAATAATACCGTGTAATAATAAAAATAAAAAAGCCAAAAGTAATAATAAAACATATCCTGAGTCTAAAAAAACGGTGAAGAAATATTTTCTGTTATCAGACAATTTTGAAAATCAGCGATTTCTTCCTCGCGTAAAGGTATCTCCCCGCTTAAGACGGTTGTGGGCGCAACCGAAATTAGATTAGCAAAGTGCGGGTAGGAAGTGATAGGGAAGGGTAGTACGTAAACATTCGCGAGGCGATCGAAAGTCAGAAAATAATGAATAAATACTTTAGGATCTTGAAAACAGGTGTAATTGATTTAGGAAACCGGAAGTTACAAATTTGACCGATGGAATCTCACAGTGAAATTGTAGATTAAGTGTCGCAAAACTTCAGACACGTTTTCTTCCTGAAGCAACGATTCTAATTTGTCTCGCAGCATGATTTGAACAAATTACATCCGATTCCGTTGGAATGTTCGCAGTATCTTTTTTAAATTTTAATTATTTTCTTAATCTTTTAAGATTAAGATTAAATTTGAATCTTTTTTAAATTTTAATTATTTATTTTACCTTAAGCTTTGCGGAAAACGTTTGGAACTTCTATGAAAACAATATTTTAGACATCTTCTCTAGCTAGTATCATGCAGATGTTAATTTTGTTGGTCTTCTGGCCAAGGTAGAAATTTGCGACCCTCGTGCTCCCAACTCTTGTAAAGCTCCGAGCACCGACACTTCGTATGGATTTTTCAAAATGGTTTCATAGTTTCATACCTTTTAGCCTTCTGAGGCCCGGACTGGGGAAGCCTAGATTGAAGATCGACCCATTGTATGTTAGAACAAAGTCGTTATGTCATATAGACCCATACTGCCGTCGTCTGGAAGAAGGCGGCATCTACAAAAAAAAAAATGGAAAATGTGTTTTACTGTACAGAACGATGGGAAATTTTATACTGATTCCAACGGTACCAAAACCGCATTGGTGATTTTATTTTGTAGACGCCGCTTTCTTCCATATGACGGCAGTATACATAAAAATGCTAATATGTCCCTAACGGAAAAGAATTTAGATTTCATACTTAGAGGGTGTTCTAGATTTGCTTAGGGGTGTCAAAACGATAAAAAAAACCTCATAATATTTGTTTGAGTGAACAGACTGAACAGAAGTGTTAAACTGGTCTGCCACGTAATTAGAAAGTTTAAACTTTGTTTGAAGATTAAGTTCTGGTAGCTAGGACATTGGGTCGCGCTTCCAACGGGGTGATTCGAAAAATGGGTCTATACGAGTTTGGTAATTTCGTTCTAAAAATAGGACGCAGGGCCTCAGGCGATCAGGGCATGTGCGAAAAAGGACTAACAATAAAATAAATGTTTGATCCACTCATTTAAGCTCGAAAAGTCCTTGATTACGTGTGTTTTCCAGGTCTCTGGAGTAATGTTACCCATTGTCCCCTTATCAGTGTGACAAAAATGGGATTTCCGTGCCGCTTTTGTGTCAGAAAGAGAAGTTGATATATTTTTCCTATCTGCCGCGTCTCTAGATACATTTTCTACCGATAAACGCGCCGAATGCTTGCAGCGCCGCCAGATCGCCGGCTCTAGTCTGCTCGCCTCGCTTCGTGGCGCTAGCGTCGCTAGACCTTGCTTAATTTTAATCGCTATGTCTCCGAAACTCGACGGTAAAAATTCATGATTTTCTTATTACCCACTTCGTTATGTGTTCCTCTGTAATAGAGAATTTTTTTCGAAAAATCTATAGAAAACTCTCGACGTCATTGCATGAAATGTGAAATTTTCCACGATTCCCCATAAGAACACCTCTAAAACCGTGCAATTTTTGATTGCCAATATCTCGAATATAGAAAGGTGAATCCTTTTGCAATGTTGCAGGTAATCGCTTAATAGTGCCTTGAATTCGTCCTTAGAATAAAAAAAAATCTATAGAAAAGCCCCTTGATGAGAATACTACCATAAGGAGTCGTGAATATGCTTGCTAGAGTAACCCTCTCGTCTCACGAAGAATCCGCTAATCATTCGTCCATACCTGGACAACGTGAAACTTTTTAGACGTTCTTGTCCTCAGTAGAGAATTTTTGAACATAGCCATACATTTATTTTTATTTTTCCATAACCAAGATTCTCCAAACGCTATGCGACAACGCTATGCGGAATTTACATTTGTCGAATTCAGGTCTATGCGAAACTCAACAGAAGACGTTCCCTCAGTTTTTGGCGAACGTTACGAGACGTTTGGTTCTATTTTCGGGTGTAATTTACCGATCGTGAATATATACTCAGGAAAAGAAAACGATAAGTCATACGTCTGGGAATTCGTGCGGTTTTGATTTAAAAAAAAGTCAACGGAACAAGACATAGCTTTCGTAAGAAGATTTAGGCCGAGAGGGATAGGGAAAGAGAAGTGTTTAGGAAGGCGGAAAATTCGTAGGACAGACATCACGGATAAAAAAGAAAATACATGAATAGGCGGTTGGACCGTTCCGTTTATAGAACACACGTAGCGCGTGTGTCCCGGTCGACTCACGGGACAGATCGGGCGCATCGTATGGGCTGGACCTGACGACGAAGCGTCTAGACTATGCGTTTTATAAAGCCTCTCCCTGTCTCTTTCTCTCATCCCGTATAATCGCAATCGACCAACAGATAGTCGAGACAGTGCCACAAGAAAATTTCTCTCTCTCTCTCTCTGTTTCTGTCACACCCAAAGAAAACAGTGGGATAATCATTTTTTTACTCAAATCTCGGCCTACTAATCTTCGATTTGTTTTTTTAAATAAAGTGGAATATTTATTCAACATGAATCATTTTATCATAGTAAGAAAATCGAAGTACAGTTGTGCTGTATATTGAAATCCGAAAAAAAAATTAGAAGGCTATTGTTTTTGACAGATGATTTTGTAGGTGCTGCGGGTGCTAAATTCAAGTTTGCCTAAAAATCCGGGTGTAGGGTTTCTTTTAGGGAATGAAAGGGGATGGAGGTCGATTAACGCCAAACTACAACCCCCCGAGGTCGGCGCCGTGAGACAAAATATTCGGAAAAATCAGGGCTTTATTTTTGTCCACAGCGCCGAAGTCGCCGAAGTTCATTTTTGGGGTGAAAAAATGGGGTGAATTGTTGAAAAATCAGTTTTAATTCGATAACTCTTCAGGAAAAATTCATACAATTTGTGTTCAAATAGGAACGTGGTACCCTTTGAGAAGATGCGTCGATCGAGTATTTGATCATTCCTCTACGATGATATTTTCACCCTAAGAAAAATTGTTGAAGTATCAAAAAACAATTATTTATTGGATAATTAAAAAACAATAGTTTTTTTCAGGGATGGTTTGAAGGTACGAAATGTAGCGAATAATTTTCTTTATAATTTTGTTTCCATAGACCACCCTCGAATTTTCCTTTTTTCAATCCCTCTCGGGGGTTGAAAATTCCAAAAGGGAATTCTGGGAAAACTATTGACCGAAAATAAAGACACAAGAATTTGGCGCTGTGGACAAAAATGTATCTGGGGGTTCAAGCTACAAATTCTTCCTCGGCAGCAAGTTCGTGCGGTCAATTGTTTTCCCACAATTTCATTTTTTATTTTCCACCCCCGGGAGGGATTGGAAAATCAAAATGCAAGGGTGATCCATAGAAACGAAAATATAAACAAAATTAGTCTCTACACTTCGTACATTTAAACTATACGCGAAAAATCAATTGTTTTTTTAGTTATTCAATAAGCAAATTTTTTTATTTTGGAATTTCAACAATTTTTTGAGGGTTAAGATATTATCGGGGAGTGATGATTAAACACTCGTTCAACGCGCCTTTTAAATGCCGTACAACGTTCCCATTTAAACAAAAAGTGTACAAATTTTTCATACAGAGTTATTTAATTAAAACTGATTTTTCAAAATGTCCCCCCACTTTTTCACTCCCAAAATGAACTTCCACGACTTCGGCGCTGCGGACAAAAGTAAAGCCCTGATTTTTCGGAACATTTTGTCTCGCGGCTCCGACCTCGTGGGAGTTGTAGTTTGGCATCAATCCACCCCATTCCCCTTCATCCCCTAAAAAACCCTGCACCCCGATTTTTACGCAAACTTGGATTTAGCACCCGCGGCACCTACAGAACCAGCTGTCAAAAAACTGGCCTACTTCTCATTTTTCCCGATTACGAGGTTTTTCAGCGACAGCACGATGATGTTTCTGACTCGAAAAAAAATTAATTCCGTTCAAGTCGGATTCAACTCGGACATTCGTATCAACTTCAGCGGTTCGCTCTAAGGCAAACCTGTTTTCAATGGAATCATCGGATGTGACAATTTTTTCCGCTTTTTTGCGTTTTTTAATGAACCATTAAAACACACTATCATTGAATTTTTACCGCACACTTTTACAGTTCCTCAGAATTTTCTGCAACCAAAATAACGAGTTGAATCGACTCTGCACCGTTCGGAAGACACTCATGTGTAAAAATAAAAATTGGCTGGCGGCTGCCATGATTCCGGAGGTTTTGTTCATTATAAATTTTGAAAAATCAAACGGCATTTAATTTGTCTACCTGAGGCTCTCGCCGCAACAAGAATTAAGTAAAAATATCGCAAAATGAATTTTTGGCACCGTTCAAAAAGTTAAGTTGAAAGTGTCGTCATTTTTTTTCGACTTTTTCAGTTTAAAAAACACTATGACAGGTATCCGAAGTGCTCTAGTTCGGGTGGCAACTATAGATGTGCTGACTATACCATAAAAATTCGAGCAAAATCCGTTCAATAGTTTTTGAGATATCATGGAAGCCAATTTGCAAAAATACAGTTTTGCGGACAACGCGTTCAAAGGTTCAAGTACGATTTATACAAAGAAAATGTCGTTTCACTATTATTCGGCTAAAAAAAATAACATACTCACTTATCACAAAAAATTGTATTGGAAAAAGGTTGGATAATGATCGTCCTCAAATAGGCTACCAAATGGACTTTTTTCACGAGCTTGTGAATATGAGCATTAAATTTGTTTGAAGCGAATAAAGCGCTTCATTTGAGTCGAATCAAATGTAACTGTTTCATCGAGTCTAACGAGCGTTTCAGCGGAATCAAAGCGCAATTTCACGGCTTCAAAGAGAAATTACCCGTGTAGACTACCGACAGAGTTTTCATTGACTTAATAGGAACTTTTTTCTCGGTGCACCCTTTCTCTCCTGCTCGCTGCAGAGGTCGGTTCCCTTACAAATAATTCATCCACATCGCACCGAGAGACATTCTTTGTTTGCCCCAACTATACTTTGATTCACTTCCACCAATATATCGATATGACTTACAAAGCCGGTTATACCTGGTTGGTTTGTCACCCAAATAAACTTTTCATTGAACGTTATAGCTTCGAAAAACACATTTACTGGAGTCTTTTAAATGTTTCGGTAGAAAATTCAGTCATTTATCGAGCAAATGACTTATTGGATTGGAATAGATGTTCAGCAAGCGGAACAAGAGTGTGCATTGCGAAATTTTTTTAACGGAAACATCGCAATTTGTTGTGATTGTGAGTAACGGAATTAATTAACGTCGTGATTCTTTATGAAAAATTCAGTAAACGATGTGGACTTTCGAACAGAATGGATAAGCCTATCGAACTCGAACGAAATACTATTAGAATTAAAAGCCCATTTTTTCGATAAGCTTAAGGTTTGCGTTGTTAGATTGTAATGGAGATTAATATTCCTCAGTTCCTCAAATTTATTTTTGTCGACTTTGCCGATAATAACGCCTAAAATATTTTTGACAACGCTTGTTTAGAGACCTACAATCTAAACCTGCAAAAAATGGCTATGATAATCACAATAAGGTAATAAAAATACGAAACAGAACCTTTGTTCTTTTTCGTAACCAAACTTCAACACCATATTTTTGAATCGAGAGCAGAAGCTTGTCAAGACGACGAAATATAATATTTTTTTAGTTGGGCATATGATTTAATAGCAGCGAGCGAAAAAGTTTATTCAATTTCAATATATTTGGGTGATTCATTTGAGGGCAACTTTTTTTTACCCTTCGTGCCCGAAAACCTTTAGTTGGTACCCAAAAACGAAATTTCGTGGAAGGGGGGGTGTTGTCAAAAAACATTTAGAGGTCGCGAATCAAAATTGAAGGTTTCTCATTTGATTAACATTGAAAAAAATGTTTTTCTCATTATTAGTGTTACCATTCCGCGAATTTTGATATCGCGATATTTTCCAAGTGGGTTCCAAGACTAAATAGACTAATAGAAAATAGACTAGATTATACTTATATTTGACTAAATCCATCCGCATTTTTTTTTCAGATGATCCACTTCGCCGCAATGTTGGTCACCGCAAACCGTGTATATAAGGACATTATTTCATTGACGGCCATTTGCCACTAAACAATGTAATATTTTTCAATAAAAAAATTACTGAAAGTTCTTCAAGATGTGTTCTTTAAGCTGGTATTTTGATCGATTAAAAAAGTTTTGTAGTTTTCTTTAAAAAAATTCACGAAAAAGGCCTTTTTTGCGCTACAAGTGGGGCTAACGCCTTAAACGCGTTTTTCTTTAAATGATTCAAATTTTACAAGCTTTTTTCACATATTAAAAGTTCGTTTTGAATTCGTCGGTTAAAAATTCTTTCGTTCAAGCGGTGCCTGAACGGAAGAAAGTTTTTTTCGAAGCAGTTTTTTTATCATCGAAAATAGAGCGTATTTTAACAAAAAATCAGTACTCTCATTTTGGGCTCCGGCCATTTTTTCAAAAATCAATATTTCATTAAGTTGAAGTGCCGCCAAATCGGAACCCCGACAGTCCATCCACCAGTGTCTGCACCCGAAATAAGATGTTATTAAAGTCACATAAACAGTCTTTCAAGAGTCGTAATCGGTTGGAAAATTCAGCAATGAAAATATGTCATATCATTGAATGTCAAACAAAAGTCCAGGAAGCATTGATATTATTCATCTCAAACGATTTTTCTCGGTGCAGAATCATAACAAAAAAACCACGTTTAAGGTAGTTCGGAAGAAAAACCTGAAGGCAACCTGACAATTTTAACAATTTTCATTTTTTTCCTTCAAATGTTTAAAATACATAGAATTAAATCTCATAAAAAACTATTTTTATTTTGGTACCGATTAGAATGAAAATTTATGATGATGTTTATAAATATTTTCAATGGCCATTGGTTATTGAGCACTCGGTTGACAACGCTACATGACCTCACTTTAGAAGAATTCAAACATCACCTCTCAACGACTCAACAAATGGCAAAACTTTGCACAATTACGTGTGAGTGGTCATTTCGCAAAAAAATCTCGCATTCAGCAAAAAATATTTGTATACGTAATATAATCAATAAAAAAAATTAAGATCTACAATCAACATATTTTTATTCATTTTTTATCCTTCATTTTATTATTACTTTTATTCTATTCTTATTGTATTTAGCATGATCTGCAGCGTAGGTATTCGGTGACATTCATATCGCATTCTGCGCAGATTGCCGTCTAGGAATTTCCCCCGGCAATCACGCTCCGATCACCGTTTAGAGAGAGACAGATGCCGCATAGCAAAATTTAATAAATTATTGTGAAAAACCTACACGTTAGATCAGCTACAAATTTTGCAGGTGAATTCCGTATTAATCGAAGATTCAAATAAGAAGTTTTGTTTGTTGGGTCATACGACTAAATTTTACGGAAAGTTATCATTTCCGGTTAATTTATCGGAGGTTACATTCGAGTGTGTGTATCTTAGGTCAGCTTTCAACGTACATATCTCGGAAATGGTACGGTGGAGTGGCTTAAAATGTTTTATTTCATCGTGGTTACACCATACATACCATCTCTTTCTAACAAAAAAAAATAGGCGGTTAAACGTTAGTCGATTTTTGAATTATTTCTTCCGAAGCACCTTAATCATTACGGAATTTAATGTTTTGTTGCACAGTTGTATCCTAGACGAATCAATACGACTGTCTGTCTTCGGATATTGATTTTTTTTCTATTGCGTCGTTTTTTTTCGCTCGCCATGTCGGTTATGCTTGAACGGTTTTCAGGACGGTTCTATCTGATTTTCGCGGCAGTGCAAATGGTAGAAAGCGCGAGGGTAGGCTTTGTCACATTATCCCGATGTTAGAGGCCAAGAGGTCGAAGCGAGATCGAGGGAACGAGGAAAGGAGCTGCGTGCTTGGTTGCAATATATTGTGCAGACGAAGGCTTCACGAGCCTGTAAAAGGTAAGCAAAGAGAAGTGCGCATAACATACGCTTCGCCATGACGTCGTGAGCTCTCGAACGCTGCAAGGCGAAAGTAACTGCAAGACGAAACACCAGCGGGAGCGCATATGTATGGGGCATTTCGTGTTGAGGACACCCGCCCGCTTCGATCTATTTCCATTGCAGTATTGTTTTTATAGACCGACATTTTCAGGATTATCCCTGAAGTATTGCCAAATTCCCTAGCCACCGTAAAATTAGCATGAAATTCCCCACGCCATTTTGATTGTACTTAAGGAGTGAGGTGCAGTCAGAGGCGTGAAAAAACGAGCATTTACAATATTTTTTTAAATAGTAATTAAGTTCGTTTTACGAAAGTGGTTACACAGACCTTTTATGTTATATTTCAACTTGAGTTGTACAAATTTTCAAAGAAAAATTATTCATTATTTATAAAGAATATTGCCATCTTTGTCGGACCCCCTTCGGCATGGTGTGCTTTGCGGCGACCATCAGACAATTTTACTGGATCACCTGATATAAAATAACCAAAAAAATCATGAGTTTAATAATATATCTAGTCCTTAATCGGAGCTTTTTTCAAAAATTAACAAAATGGCGGCGTCCGACGGATGACTTTCGCTTTTCGACCAAAACATCGCTCGTTTATTGTTTAAAAAAAATTAAAATGTTCAACAAAAGTGAAAATCCTCGGATTAAGGACTAGTTTTTAATGCTATCAATAAGCACACCGAATTTCATCAAAATTCATCAAGTGGTTTTTGAATTATAGTGGTCACCGACTTGAAAAACACAGTTGCGAGAAAAACGCGTTTAAAGTTTTTCGATGTGAATACGGTATTATATGTTCGTAAAATGTTGAACTCGCTGGATGAAGCTAAACTTTTTTTACGTACTTTGATCCGCTGAATCCGAATATCAAATTTTTTTGCCGAAAAGTCGAGCATTCAATTGTTGATAGCCAATTGTTAAAACAATCTTTTAAAAAATTAAAGTTTTTGGGATGAATTATTTTTTCTTAACATTTTGGGGAATTCTAAAACGAAAGTATTCTTTATAAAATTTTGGTAAAGTTCATAGTTTTGGGTAATTCATTTTTGAAAATTTGTGAAACAGTTTTCCAATTTTACACTTGATTTATGTATAAAAATACTAATTAAAAAATTACTTACATCGAATCATCAAACCCTGGTCTACTATTCATCGAATCGACTTGAATTTTTCAGAGAATATTTTCGAAACATCATACTTCAAGAACATATAATTTAAAAAAATCGTTTATTTGAAAATTCTGACTGCATCTCACCCCTTAATATTTGTCAACGATTATAAACCAACATATTTCATTGAGCGATAACGGGTGAAATCGTAAAAAAGTTATTCTAATATTTCTTGTTACGAATAAATCGTGCTGGGCTGAGTAACTCTTCGAAAATACATGTTTTTCGTTGAAAGTTTATCAGTTCCGTAACTTTGAATATTCTCCAATCTTTCCGGCGGTATTTTCAAGACGGGAGTTGACACGCAGGATGAAAAAAATACCGTTATGGTCCGCTTCACGAACTATAATTACTTAGGATGAAAGGAGAACTTGCTTGTGTCGGTAAAATACAAGTTTTTCGTTACAAAGTTGAATGCTCATTCATTTTTACTTTTTGCTTCGTCGTACAGAATGGTTTGCTTTTAGGACACTTTCTTCCCGAGATTTCAACAGAAACTATTTATGAAATATTCAGAGTATTCCAAAATGTCGAGAAATTTCGGTTGAAAAAAAGTTCGAGGGTTTGAGTGATATTTCGAAAAAATTGCTCATCCTCAAGTATTAACCCTCGAAGGAGCATGCGGGCGCCATATGTACCCCACGCTCATTTCGAACTACGCTTCTGAAATAGTAAATGGCTTTTTCGGGTTCGAACCAATACGAATAAATCTTTACCCACATAACTTGCAAAAAAATTATTTTACTGAATTATCCTTAACTTGACCCATTTTCGAATCTCCAGAAATTGGTAATATTTATTTTCTGATAGTATATTGTATCTATTTCAAAACCCCGTTTAATTTTTTTAATCGGTTGATTAGAAAAAAGGTGAGATTTTTTGTACGAAAAAAGTCATTTTTGCATATTTTTACATTTTTTTTTCGCTTAAAGTACTGTTTCACGCCTTGAGGTTTTTGAAAGTTGACTTTAATACAAACCCAATTTCCGTTCATAGGAAGCTATCTAAACCGAGAAGGGACCCCACATGCTCCGTAGAAGGCACCAGAAATGGGATGCCACCTCTAGGGTTAAAATAACAACACAATATTACAATTCGATTACACGTGATCGCAGGCTAAGTTCGGAGTCAGAAGACAATTCGAACACGAGAAAATTCCGATTAACCCGTAATGAGGCATGGTATCAAAGTTTGCATCGTTGGAATGCAACAAAGATTTTTCTTAATTTCTTTATTTTTATTCCTATCTACGTCCTTTTCCATCCAAATTTAGTCTATAGAATTCTAATAAGGAACTTAAAAAATGTTTTTATGATTTTTGTAGCCTAAATGAGGCGAAAAAAATTGGGTAATGCGGAGAAAAAAAAGTCGTTGCATCCCAACGATGCAAACTTCAATACCATACTAGCCACCTTTCATCGCTTGGGTGTCGCGATGCTCTGGCACTCGTACTCATTCTACGATTAGCGACTCGGAATTGATTTTGAGTATAGGGCTTGGACCCGGAACATACCCGAGTACGACTTGAATCAAAGGATGCCAAATCCCTCATGCCGAAAGACTATTGGAAATGGAACATTGAATGGAACATTGAGTATACGATAAACCGACAAGTGAATGAACGAATAACGACGTAGGATTTAGATGGACTGAAAAATGAAAATGTTATAAAAGCAAATTTTTCAGTCGCTATAGCTACCGAAGGATATTACGTTAATAGTGAAGGGTGTCTCAAAATGACCTGACGTTTCAAAATACGCGTCATTTTTTTTGTGGCGAACATAGAGTATCGATCTTTAACAACTGGCGTCAGGAAGTATTGAAGTTTAGTCATCCAGAATTACACGATCGAGCAACGCATAGAAATTGCGAAAATTCACTACAAAAATGGTGAACATTTTGCAGAGACGGTTCAAAAAGTCCGCACTGCGGGCGAACGAATGCAGTTATTGCAGACGAAGTTTCATAGTCGTATTATCCCGCGCCGTGGCAATGTGATTTGGCCACCAAGGTCGTGCGATTTGACAGCCATTGGACTTCTTCCTTTGGGGTTATCCGAAAGGTATGCCATGATCCACAGACCATTTGGGAGCTCAAGAAAACACTTGGACACACCATTAATGAAATTAGTCCGCAATTGTGCCAAAATGTTATTGAAAATTTCATTTAAAAAAGTAAACGTATGCAAACAGAGACGAGGCAATTTATGGGATATTGTTTTCCACACATAACCTCCATGTTTGTACCTTATATTAAAACAAAAATATTCGTATCTTTCAAATATATAATACGATTTATTAACCAATTAAAATGTCAGGTCGTTTTGAGACACGCTTTGGAAAAAAACATTCGAAGTAACTGCAACGAACAAAAATGACAGAATTCATAAATAAATAGCGAACCGACTAAATCGCCAGTAAATGAACGAAATTACCAGTAAATGAACACCCGACAGAGAGATAGAAAATTAAATTTTGTGCAAATTCACAAACTAAGAAAATCATTTTATGAGCATATTTAATATAACGCACATTGTCATCTCTTGACGATAATTAATTTTACAATTTTTAGCAGATAAGTTACATTTTTTGCTCTGCCTTGAGAGTTATCAGAATAGAGCCCATATGTCCAGTCATTAGAAAAGGATTAGAAAACAGCACCAGGGAATAAGCATGTATAATCCTGACTCTTATTACGAATTAATTTTAAAATTTTGCAAAACAATCCATAATTGATTCTCGCTCAAGTAATCGAAGTAACACTTACCCTCAAAACTTATAAAAGCTATTATTTTCGTGTTCACAACAACCCTACCGCGCACAGTCCGCTTCGGAACGAAGTTGCGCAGCGTGCAAGTACCACAAAATAGAAAAATTCCGTGTGGCGTAAAAATTCGAAATTAAGTTAAAAAATTGGTTTTAACGACACCTATGATTTCATTGTCATCTTATGGTGATTCGAGTGCATCGACAATTAATATTCCTTACTGATTTTGAATATAAATTAGCTTTCTTCCATTCACTGGCCGGTTTACCCTACGGGGATCGCTGCAACGAAGCGAAGTTAGTGAAAAATCGATATGGCTGTAAAAAAGCAATAGTAGGTCATTAGACTGAGAGCATCCATATAGCTGGGTCAATTTCACATTGATCGCCCCATACATAAACGCTTACATAAACATATACTGATATACAAGGATACATGGGAAACTTCCACTTCACGCATTACCGAGGTGGCCTGTTTTGCCTTCTCGGAAGGCTTGGCCTTATGGGAAAGCCTCCCTTCCTTTTGAAGGATTCTCGGGAGCCAATTTATACACTTCACAGCATTTAACATACTTCGTCTTTAATTATGGACGATCGTCGTACCGTTTCGATTTGAGGTAGGTTTCGTGCTACAATAGTGCAAAAAAGTTATCCTCCAAGCATGGGAGAAAAATATAGGGCCAGTTGCGCGTCGAGCGTCGCTTTCTACCATTTTTATTGACGAGTCTCAACTGAAATTGCAGATACACTTGAGAAATCTCTCGATGAGGACATATTCCTGTGTCACTTCACGCGCTGATTTTCTTTTCGCGATTATATTTCGCAAACAAAATTATCAACAATTTTGGTTTTTTTTCTTTTGCTTCGTCTGTTTGATAGTCCTCTGCTATCTGGTATTTTCGATGAAAATATATCGACGCGATTATTCGCAACGGTAGAACAACGGGGCAAGCGTCAGCACGTGACGCAGTTGGTATAGGCGATATGCGACAAGATATTCGCTTTGATATCAAATGCCTCGGCTTATAAATGGTACAGCTTCTTAAAAACAAACGGTTGAAGATCACAATTAGTTTTAGTAACTGTAGTGACAAAACGGTTTTATTGAAATCAACCACATGCGATGATTTGATGCTTGTTTAAATTAATGCGATTTTTCGTAAAATCCATGTCATTTTTATTTAAGGTAGTACTAGCGGATTGACTAATCAACAGAAAATCTATAAACGATCGAATCTGAAAAGAGTAAAATATAATACATTTGGGTATAATAATAAACGTGATAAGGAAAATAATTATTTGAGAAGTGTGTATGATAACTGTGTATCGTATTATGAAAATGAAGTATTAAAATAGCAATCAGATTTGATTTGAGTTGTCACAGGCCGCCATTTCATAATTTTGGCAATATCCGTGGCAACGATGAAATCAGGTGCTTTCGATAAATGTCAAGTGTGTGTTTGTTGACCGTATGTGTAAACGTGTGTTTGTAGTGTGTGTGTGAAACGTGCATATTGTAAAGGGAGAGATGACAGCCGCGGCTGGTGGGCGCGAAAATTAGTCGATTCAATTCGATATTATCTGCTCGAAATGTCCCGTAACCTATATTTTCCATGGAACATACGTGACCGCGGCAGTTTTCTTGTTATTCATCGTTTTTCGCATAGCTCCGATCTAATTGCGAACTATTATTATTTCCGTTCCAATGTTTGATCCGCACGGATATTCTCTATAAGGTGCGGGTTGAATGCATTTATTTCGTGAACTAATTACTATCGTATTTCGCCAGTAAAGCATGCAGAGTTTTCGCGGCCGTCATTCTGTATGTCTATACCACAGCGTATAAAAAAAAATCAATTTTCTTTCTAATGAGGAGGTTCGTGTACATACTACCTTAATTTTACTATTCCAGAGATTTTCTTCAAATCTATTTATTGACTTTATTTATTACCAACGTTGAGTAAAATGTTATACTTCCAATGATGTTGGTAGTTAATATTATTGACTTACAAAAATATTTAATATTGTAGATTAAAGGTCCATTTGAACCTTTTTAAATTGGTATTAAGTAGCAAATTTACAGACGTAGTAGTACGCTTTGTGGCCGAAGTGTGGCACAGGGCCCCAGGCTTCTCGCGCAAGCCATTTGTACTCCGAGCGAGCATACGGACGAGGCCGCGAAACGCAGGAACGTACGACGAATTTTTATTTTCTATTTTTCACCATCGATGATTTTTAACAATACAGATAAATATTTATTGTATATGAGAAAAGATTATAAATTTGCTGGTTGTGAATCAAAGTACTAGTAATTCGAAATTCAAATACAATTTTAATTCGCTCGAAATAACAATATATTTGAATCCGAGACACATTTACCGCATGCCAATAAAAATATTTTTTATTCGAATATATCACTTATACGTTGAAATAATCAATGTATTTTTGTCAAATTCGTCTCCATTGAATGGTCTACACCAAAGAATTTCCGTAAGACATAAAAACAAATAGAATCGTAGTAGGAAGAAACGTTCAAAACAGTGTATAAATTTCAATAAATTCTGTGCAAAGATGCATTCGCGTGAGAAATACCCTATAAGCAAAAAAAGAAGTAATATTACTACGTCCTAGACACTCGCTTGATCAAGCGACAGCTATTAACCGTGAAGCTATAAATGATAAATTGAATAAAGTATAAATTAACATTTTCCTTCATATTGAAAAAAAAAACAATAATTTCTGTCATCATTCGAGCAGACAACGAAATTTTGCAGAAATCAAAATGTCCGGACCAAACGAAAATCCTTCGAAATCCTTCTGCTACGATTTCGACGAGGCAACGAGGCACGACCTATTTCGCGTATAACAGGCAAATAAAAAACGACCGTTTGACTCGTTTTATCGAGGGTACTCGCGGGGAAGGGTAGCCGCTTGTACTGCAGAATAAAGAAGGCATTTCACTCGCTTCGATTCAGTTTGTCTCCCGCTGCAACGTTGCCCCATGTAACTTTCGCAACGCCGCTTCGAATCCCTCGGTAAAAACTTCACCTCATTATACGCTGAGTGGCGATGCTTCACGGATTCGAGTCCCTACCGCTTATCGCTGATTCTTCTTCTTTGTTCTCGAAACCGATCCAACGTTAACAAGCCGAATGATTTTTGGAAAGGGAACTTCTATATTACTACCAGAGGAGCCGAGAGGAAGGAATGCACAGAGAAAGAGAGACACAGACAGATATCAAGGTTTCTTCGTACAGAAGTTGAGGAAGATGCCGATTCTTCCACATACACAGGCAGATACTCATTTCAGCATGAAGAACAAATTTTATACCGAAGTTTGAGCTCAGAAGGAGCGTGTAGCGTCCGCACGGACCCATCAACCATTTCAAGCTACACTTCCACAAAAAGAGGCACAGCGGTTTCCATTTTGAACCTCTTCTATAATTTACCTTTGTGGGGGGGGGGGGGGGGGGGGGGGGGCTCTAACTACTAAGCGGGAGAACACATATAAATGCTCGAAAGTGACGAAAAATGTCGGGATTTTTTTTCAAGGCAACTACTGGACCAATCGTTTCGAAATTTGTAGGCTATTTTATTGCACATTAGAAGACGTGAAAAACATTTTTTTGAATCGACAATAAGTGTTCATCAGCAACCTGCAGCCAATTGTTGCTGAACGAATTTACGAAATTTGCGGCAGCGATTCATTTCAGCGAAAGGTTTTTAGACACATAATTGCAAACCCTCGTCGATAAACCTCCATATTCAATGAGAAATTCAATTGAACAATCATTTTTTTCATAAAAAACACGAAAATTTTCGGTGAAAATTCGTATTACAATATTCAACTTTTTGAACTTTTTCTTGGTTTATCGACAGCGTACTTTCATATAGAATGTAATGGGTTTTTGAATTTTTTGTTTCAAATTTTTTTTAAACTACAGCTGGCCCAGTTCGACTTCGCGGGGAAGATTCGTTCAGCAACAATTGGCTGCAGGCTGCTGATGAACACTTGTTATCGATTAAAAAGAATGTCGTTCGTGTCTTCTAATGAACAATAAAATACCCTATAAATTTCGAAACAATTGGTCGAGTAGTTGCGTTGGAAAAAAATTCCGAAGTTTTTCGCCGTTTTCGACCATTTATATGTATTTCCCCCTTAAGATGTCGTGAAAGATCCCTCACCTCTCCCTGAAGACCCATTCGCCTACTCGTTACATCCAGTTGTTTTTATTTTTGGGAAAACTAGAGGGCCTTAAGTCCCATGTAGCTAGTGATGACAAAATCACAGTAAAAAAATGTTTACGTATGTTAACGGACTTACAATTAATATTTCTTTTCACACGACAACGTCCAGTTGATACTGCAACCGAATGGCTATACCTACTGTTCCTAACTTCCACTAAGATTCGCACGCTATTGCTAATTAACAGTGGTACGGTGGTACGGTTTCTTTCTAATTGGCTTTTGCAGCACCTCCATCGGTGCTAATGTAACTAATTTCGGTTGTCGATTTCTGCCACAATTGTCTGATCATCTGAAATCGCAATTTGCCACTGCATTTCGCTGAAAACAAATTACAAAGCGAATGCGTCAGTATTACCGGTTTCTATCGCCTGCAGATGATAAAACTGTTGTTGGGTCGAGGTTTTGTATTTTCGTGAATATCAGTTTTTTTCTGGCGAATGTCGTCAGGTGGTTGATATTCTTTTGCGGATTCCGTAACCCATCAAGGCTTAGGTCTGATTGATTTGGTTCAGCCTCGTGCGGGTTCAGTTGATTTTAAAATTCGTAGTGGGAATATACCGCACCCCACATGAGGGAATTCCGAATTCGGATGTCTGACATGACCTTTTTTGTGAGTTTATAACCTCTTTTCTTCCTGACATTGGGAAAAATGTCGATTCTTCGATGTAAAACCCACAAAAGCCACATACACTCGCATCCACATGGAACGATCGACATCTCTCTTAATTTCAATATGAAAAACGAGCTTGAGGCAAACATTTTTCAAATTACACGAGAAGTCAATACAATCAATGTATTATTTTCGTCCGATGATCGTACGTTCCTGAGGTTGTTGCTTGGAACTAGCCCGAAGACGATAGGCAGCAGCCGAGTGTGTGTGAAAGAGAGAAAAGGTAGTGACAGAGAGGGGGGGGGGGGTGAGGGAGAGAGAAAGAGAGGTAGAGAGGGTACTACGCAGCAGCACGACATAACCGCGAAACTTTCCATTCTGCTCAGGTTACCTATGAAAAAGATCGGTAACACCAGTTGAGGTAGGCCTCACCACTCTCTGCGCATAGCGGAGAACTTTGAATTTCTTTAACTATTTATATGCAAACGTCGAATTCCTTTCACCGATATGCAAAGTTTGCGACCGCGTTTACAACTATTTTCACGGCATATCATACAAATATCGTTATAAAATTGTCAATTCTGTCTGTGCAGTCGTTTTTTTTTTCAGGCCGAACTTGGAACAGGTGGTCTAGAAACCGATGTTGAAACGATATCTATCCTTTTCGGATTTTACGTCTGTCTCTTCGCTCAAATGATGATACCGTCGAAACAGCTGAAACTGTTTTAGTGAAGCATTATACTGAAGCACTATGGTGCTTCACTATAGTGAAGCACCATAGTGAAGCATACAAGAGTAAATAAAAGCTCTCCTGTGAGTTTTCCTGAGTTTTGTTCCATCTAGAACCGTCGAAAGAAACCTAAGAAATTGCGACTTTTGTTTAAGAAGCCTGTATAAGCTTGAAAATTCGAAAATACGGTTTCTCTATGGCGTAGTTTTATATCCTAGGGTCTTTAGGGCATGTACAAGGTGAACATAACCTCACAAATGTTCCACCCGACCTTTCTCATAGTTGGCTAAGTTTTTCAGGGAACGCAGAGCATCAGGCTCTGGAGAATTCCCTGACGGGAAGCTTGATGATTTTCTTTTGCACTGAATATTATTCATCCCAGAGAAATCTTTGTTCGAAAGTTTCGACTATCCCTCTCGCACTCATATGTCACGTGGTACATCTTCTACTTCGCCTTAACTTTATGTTGCAAGAGATTTCGAAAAAATTGCAAATCTTACCAACTCATGACAATTTTTGTGAAGCGTCAGAATTTTAATTGTTCTGGCTACTGCAAATTTTTTTCGCAGATTTCACGTTTTACATTGCGGTGATGTCATTTTATAGAAGTAAGGTTACTTTTGCATTTCTTGAATAGTTTACAAACAGTGCTTTGTTAAAACCTCAAGATTTTGCATGCATTGTTTCTACTTGTTTAAATTTTAGATGTGGCCATCTCTCCTGGGAGATTAGGAGAGACGGCCACGTACAGTCGGTGGATGATGGCCATGGTATTAGTTGTAATGTGTTCAAGTAATTCATTTATTCTACATTTGTTTTAGATGCCTAATAAGTACAGTGGAAAAGCAATTGCTCAACGAGGGAACTGGACTCAAAAATCATTGAAAGCAGCTATTAGTGCTGTAAAAAATGATGAATTGTCGATTCGTGCGGCCGCTAGGACCGACGAAATACCTAGGAAGACCTTACAAAGACCATATAAAAACAGGGACAAAAAATGTTCCGGAGAAAATTATTATGAAACTCACCTCATCGAAGACTGGCTTCAGTGGATGTATGCCTACTTTGGGCACACAAAAATTATACTGATTTTGATTATATGTGTTCCAGATATGGACAAACGAAAAAAAGCATCAAAACATCAAATGAAAGACAAAACCGAGAGCATAATGCTGAGTAACTGGCCATCTTACTTCTACTCCTACGGCTATCATACCCGCATACGACGGGAGAGATAACCTATCGTGATTTTAAAAAAATATTAATTTCAAGGTTCACCTGCTAGGAGTTTGTTTTAATTTCGTGAATTATCTTAAAGTTGAATGTTCAACGTTTAATTACAAATGAAGATAAGTTAAGAAACGTCTGTACTTTTAATTTGACGGATCTTTCAAAAAAATGTCGCTAACCACCCCGGACTTACCCTATGCAGGCCCGTTAAAAAAGACGGTGGCGTGTGTTGAATTTAGCATTTTTGAGGAAGCTCTTCAGCAGATAAACAATTTAAAAGAGTTTCATTAGCTTCGATCATCACCTGACTCAATTTTCCATCAATTTTTTCATCCTGTTTCACTAATTTTCACGAGAACGTGAGCAGTGCGCCAAGAGAAATACAACTCTCTCAGCATCAAAGTTCGACCGGCGGTCAATGGCGGATTCTTTTTTTGCGCCGATAGGTCATGATGCGTTTTCCGAACATTGGACGGGATTCAGGGTGTCAGTGTGGCGGAGTCCGCAGCAAAAAGATAAAAAGGTTGAGGATAATCGTAAATCGCGTTTGCGTCGGGGGAGCCGTGGGTGAAAGAAAGATGGAAAATGCGGGATGTCTTTTTTTAAGCGCAATTCATGCCGCGCGGGGTTTTCAACCCCTGGTGAATGAGAACCCCTACTGTCTGAGGGTGGCTGAGTGAACCAGGGCGTGGGTGGATTATGCAAGTAGCAGGGTGTAGGCGGGGGGGGGGGGGGGAGAGAGAGAGAGAGAGAGAGAGAGAGTGACTGAGGGGGGAGGAAAGAAGGCTCACGATACTACGCCGCAGCGCGTAAAGGGGTGGCCGATCGATGACGGCCAAAACATTGCCACATGCCCGCATCGCGCGCGCTTGACGTCGGTTCCATCGCGACCTCTCTACGATTTTCGCGGCGTCACACAGCCGCTACCGCGAGAGTGCGAGAGAGAAAGAGGTGCGTGACGCACGTTAGTAAGCGTCTGCGACCATCTCGCGTCTGTCCTGAAAATCCAACCATACTTAACCTAAAAATCGTTTGTTCTCGGCGTACTGGGTCCTATCGATGATCTAGCAATGAGCACGTTGTACGCAAGGGCTGATTGGCAATGTGGCTGCGTAGAGGGGTGACTGGTACGTCCCTGTGCCGTTCCCCTAAGAGTGCGTGCGCGCATTTCGAATGGAAATACAACGGACTCACCTCGAAAAGGTTCGCGTTATTCGCAGTCCCCGAACCTAACGGTTGCCGCGGAATTATCTTTGGGGTTGTTTCTCCAACATTTTCATTGGTCTTTTTCCTATCCGTTGTGTCATTGACGAATTGATCCGAGTGTTTCGATTTTCCTCCGACTCCCACGCACACCCGCAATTATTAACTGGAAATCTTCGCGGACCGTCTTTCTCGCGTTGTTTTTGACATTGTCGAAGAGAAAGGTTGGAAAATGAAAACGACGGTGGGCTGTGAGTTGCTTGTGAGACTGGAACGAGGTCGACAAGTAATGTCGAATCGTGTATCGCGATGAAGCGGTTCACGAGCACTGAACAATAACTGTTTACGACGTTAATGAGCGCGTGAAGAGTGGATTTTTTTTTATGCACAAGAAAACCGATGAGGCGAAAATCGGGAATTTTCACTCTACGTGAACGAAAGTAATAGATTTATGACGCGGTTTTACGAATATTGAAGAAAAAACAACGCACAGAGTTCGTACGGCGGTCTGGTAGCGCAAATACGTCGCGCAAGAGAGCTGAAAACGAACTGACGTTTGTTCAACACGAGAGGCGGAAAATATGAGGAAGAAGAAGACAGTGACGTTGGTATTCGCCCCCACAGTTGCCTTCACGCCCTGAAAAGTCCACGCGAGAGCCCTACACGATCGAATCCCACGCTCCGGAACATTCATCGAAGTAATATCGAAGCTCTAACGCGTGCGAAATTGCAACGAGATCCTGTGCCGAAAGTGGGATAGGAAATTATCGCAAAACGAAGTTATTGGATCGTTTGGAGCTGCATTCGAGTGGGCCGATTTTTGTTTCGTTATCGCGATACCCGTTTCGATATCATGCGGTATTTGATTCTTTCCTCGCTGCATGTTGATAGCTTCGCGAAGATATCACGATACGACAACAGTCCATTGTTTTCACGCAGCGATCGTTTATTTATTTTTTTCTTGGGCTGCAATCTTTCGCAGTCGCTGCAATTATTCGCGTACGCGAGCTGCTGACAAAATTCATTTCATCTCGATAAAATCTGTTTGAGTAACGTCATTATTTTGCCTCAGGGCCTACTACGATTCTATTCGCTTGAAATCTTTTTTTCGGTTTGTTTCAAATTAGTTCTTGAGTCAGAAAATTTAAAAAATACGTGTTTAGGTGGAACACATTGCTGATTTGAATGTATATTTTTGGATACGACATATGTTTTGTCGCATGCAGTAAATGGATCTTAAGGGGTTAGGCTATTGTGGGAATGGTGAACACTCGTTCGTCGCTTGAGGCAACTCGAGTGGAAGAGGAAGGTCCAACGTATGGTGCAGGAATCGCAGATTGAATGTAAATTCATCATTACAACGATAGAACTCTTAGTGAAACTTTAAACACGTTTTTCTTTAAACTATTTTTGATGACGGTCTACACGATTTCCCGACATCTAACAAAGCGATTGGATTGAAATTTAATACACTTATTGAGTGTAATGATAGTTCAGTCTTGACCGACGCTTTTCTTCTTAACACTTTTTTTTATTAGTTATTAACTATAATGATGTAATTTTTACTCAAAAAATCGAAAAAAAGATTCCATTTTTTTGTGATGATTGGAACATTCACTGCCAAAAAAAGTTATTTCATTTAAACATTAGCTATTTAAATGAAGAAGGTTTTTTCCTTGTCTCACGGCCTACTACGATCTCATTTGTTTCAAAGATATTTTTTTTATTTGTTTCCGCTATTCTTTAAAAATATTAAATATATTCGAATTGAATAAATAAAGATTCAATTCAATTAAATCTTTATTTGCTTACAATGCACACTGCAAATGCAAGTGCATAAAATGTGTGCATAAAATATTTCATAAATGGAAACTGATATGAAATATTTAATTGAGTTTTACCACAACGATTTTGTATCGTAATTCGTTATTCCTTGGCCTTTCGAAACGATTTTTTTTCGGATAAAATATTTCACCTATATGGGGATCGAACCTAGTACCTCGACCTATTCATGGCTACGCACGCTGCCCCTATGCAACCGAGTGCTTGTAAGATCTTTTAGTCGCAGATATGGCATAGGAGACTAGATGAATTGCTATAATTATCTGTTGTATGACATAAACTATATCAATTAGTTAATATCGTTGTGATAATTAGAGAGTTTTAGCAAATAACATGCTATGGATTTTTCAAACACAACTTTATGTATATATATATATATACAGGGTGAGGCACTAACTATTGCCACCTTGAATATCTCTGTAATTATCGATGTCACAAAAAAATGTTTGAAACCAAAGTTGTACCGTACGAAAGGGGTCATCAAATGCGACCATTTTTTTTTTATCTCGGTGGAGGCGCTGTCGCACAGTAAAGGTCACTTCCACTTATTTAAATGGGACGGTACTTTTTTTTTCAACTATGTTGTAGAGCATCGAGAACTGCATAAAAAACATTTAGAGGTCAAAATCGTTCAGGGTCATTTAAGATCAAACAGTGACATGAACTTTATTTTTATGTGAAATTACCTCTATTCACAGTAGATGTTCAAAGTGATTGCCATTGGAATCAATGCAGTATGGCAATCGCCTCATCACGGATTGTGTAGAATTTCTTATCACTTCGACAGTTATCGAATCGCAGACTCGAAGAATTCTCTCACGCATATCATCCGGCGTAGTTGGACGTTCTTTATAAACAAGATCTTTCAAGTATCCCCGCAAGAAAAAGTCCAGAGGCGTCAAGTCTTGCGAGCGAGCCGGCCACGATTCAGCTCGTCCGCGTCCAATCCAACGATTTGGAAATCTCTTCTGCAATTCATTTCTAGCTATCAGCGAAAAATGTACCGGGCACCCATCGTGTTGATACCACATTCTGTTTCTTGTTTCTAAAGGTATTTCTTCTAATAACGGACCTAATGGTTTTTTAAGGAATGTGGTCTACTTCCTACCATTAAGATTCCCTTCGATGAAATAAGGGCCTATGATTCTATCCCCAATAATCCCACACCATACATTAACCGACCACGGTCTTCGGTGTGCAACGTGCCGCAGCCAATGTGGATTTTCAGTTGACCACAAATGCATGTTATGCAATTTAATATTTCCATGATTCGTAAATGTTGCCTCATCAGTAAATAAAATCCGATTAATAAATGAGTCATCTCTCTAAATCTGGCGTTGAGCCCATTGGAAGAATTCAGTGCGATTCATGAAATCCGTACTAGTTAATTAATTCGTGGTGGAGACTGATGTTGTCCCATGAAAAAATTGCCGACACGAACAATACGGCCGATGTCCGGCCCAGTACTGGCTAACCGATTGTTGGCAACCGATGTTGGCCCGACATTGAAACAACGGTTCTGCCATTTTTCAGTCGACCCTCTTTTCGGAGCCCGGCATCCGACATCGAGCCGATGTGGGGACAGTACCGGTTAACGACCTAGGGCCGACTGTTGGCGTAGACGGAGAAGCCGACCGTGGGCCAATACTGTCTGCCGTTAATTGTCCTGCGTTCATTTCTAATCCCGGCAACCGGTACTATACCAATGTCGGGCCAGTATCGGCTACCCTGAAGAGCCGACTGTTGGGGTGGACTACTGGAGCCGACCATGGGCCAATACTGTTCGCCAATAACTGTCCTACGTTCATGCGTAATCTCGGCATACCGCAATATGCCAATGTCGGGACAGTATCGGCTAACGACGAAGAACCGACTGTTCGCGTGAATAGGTTGAACCAATCACGAGCCGGCATCACTCCACGTTACGTGTCTCAAGAATTGCCCGCCAGTCGCCATGCAGTGTCGTATCGATGCAGACCGCGAACAAAGAGTAGCGTCCATCGTCGCTTTTTCGTGCAACAGTAATTTTTTCCCTTATGCTCCTACCGTATTCTCAATATGAATAAACAAAAGAGATATGATAAACTGAAAAAAGTGCGAAAAAAATTATGTTGGAATAAACTGTTATTGAAGCACGAAAAATGTGTCATGAATCAAGAGTCATGTTTGACAGAGAAAAAAATCCTCGAAAATAATGTTAAAAAAGCGGAGTGTGAGAACACTCTTGAGTATGTGGAAGAAATTATTGAACACGGGGACGATAAAAATGATGAAAATGAACAACTAAAAAATGGTAACACGAGTGACAGATAATGCCCTGAGTTGTATCGGTCGATACTCGGGGCATTATCGTACCACTGTTGGTTATGGACTGGACCAAAGTTGGTACGATATTGGCTTGAACTTGGGCCAATGTTGGCACAGGCGTCGGGCCGCTCTTAATACCAACGATGGCATAGTCTTGGGCCGACCTTGGCACGAGCGACAGCACCAACGCTGGTACGATATTGGCTGTAACTTGGGCCAACCTTGGTACTACTGTCGGGCCGGTGTTGAGTCCAACGTCGGTACGATATCGGTAGCCAGCCTTGGCCCGAGGATATCATTCCGACAACGGACCATTAATGGACCGACATTCATGCCAGAGAACGGCCAACCATACAGGAGAGTTGGCACATTACTGGGCCAATGTCGGACCAGTTGTACATTTTTTCATGGGGTAAGGACGATATTTATGACGATGTAGAACACGTAGAATACTTCTTTGGCTTACGCCAGATTCCCTCGCAATTTGACGAGAACTTGCACAAGGGTCTCGGTAAACGGCGGCAAGAACACCAATTTCCGTTTCTTCGTTAGTAACTCGCTTTTGTCGTCTACTTTCCCGACGCGTTAAGAATCCAGTTGTCCTCAGTTTAGTGTGAACATCTACTGTGAATAAAGGTAATTTCATATCAAAATAAAGTTCATGTCACTTTTTGATCTTAAATGACCTTGAACGATTTTGACCTCTAAATGTTTTTTATGCAGTTTTCGATGCTCTACAAGATAGTTGAAAAAAAAATGTACCGTCCCATTTAAAAAAGTGGAAGTGACCTTTACTGTGCGACAGCGCCTCCACTGAGATAAAAAAAAAATGGTCGCATTTGATGACCCCTTTCGTACGGTACAACTTTGGTTTCAAACATTTTTTTGTGACGTCGATAATTACAGAGGTATTCAAGGTGGCAACAGTTAGTCCCTCACCCTGTATATTTGTGTGTGCGCGTGTGTGTGTGTGTAATTCCTCTCTCTCTCTCTCTCTCTCTCTCTCTCTCTCTCTCTCTCTCTCTCTCTTCTCTCTCTCTCTCTCTCTCTCTCTCTCTCTCTCTCTCTCTCTCTCTCTCGCTCGCTCGCTCGCTCGCTCACTCACTCACTCACTCACTCACTCACTCACTCACTCACTCACTCACTCACTCACTCACTCACTCACTCACTCACTCACTCACTCACTCACTCACTCACTCACTCACTCACTCACTCACTCTCTCCACCCTCGCTACCTCCACGACCCTTTGCTAAGAGTGTTGCAATAAAGACAGTACATTACTTTAATCAAATAGAAAAATGGTTGACTGCGGAAATTCTATTTAATTAAACATTTTCAACATCAAATAGATCCATTCAACTAAATTGTTTTGTGAACAGATGAAACCGAATCACAAATTCATTAGGATTGAATACAATATTTAGTTATTGGACGATATTAAATCGATTTTAACTTGAATAAATACATTTATTTGAAATAAATAATTCCAATAATGGCATGCAAGAGGAAAAATTTGATTTCACAAAAAATCTAGGGAATTTAAATTAAAAGAAATCAAATGGACGCTGTTAGTTATTATCAATAGAATATTTTTCTGTTAGTGTGATAATTAAGCAACTCGGTCAAGTCTTAGTCAATAGTATCTAATTTAGGAAAATCATCGTTCTTTTTTGTTGCGGATTAAGTGCGTGGCCAAAATCGAGCAGGTCGTAGCCCCTCACATCAAAAGGTCTTTGACTAGATTGTTCATAACTTCTTGAATCATATTTTTAAATGAAATTTGGCACACAACCTTAATTTTTGTTTCGTCCTCGTAGCCTAACCCCTTAACTTCGAATATGTTGTTATTTCGAACGAATAAAAATTGTATTTGAATTACCAGTATTTTCATTTACGACCAGGAAATTTTCCATAATTTGCCGTACACAATAGATATTCAACGACGTTGAAATTTTCATCGTTGAAATGCGCCGACATTAAAGTTTTTTTAAATTTATTTAAATTTATTTTTTGGCAAATCTTAGCTACGAAAATCCCTCAACAATTTTTAAACTAGCTTATTTAGACATCTACGATATACTCGTAAATTTGCAAAAAAATCTTTTTTGGAATAACGAAAAGAAGGAAATAAAAATTTTAAAAAGAATTTTCGTTGCGCTGCAACGAGCCAAACTTTAAGAGCATGACATAGTATTTACTCGTGTTGTTAAAATAATCCTCAACGGTGAAAAATTATGGGAACTATTTCTCGTTAACATCAATTCAGTATAGACGGAAGATGGTCTGCTTGCGTGGCTATCGCATGGTGTGTAGTTCCTACCCTGTTCGGAATACACTTGATCGACCGAGAGCGCCAGTGCGAAAAATTTGTGGTGCGTCGATACGTTACGCGCATTCGGTCATATGCTCGCTCGGAGTGCAAATGGCTTGCGGGAGAAGCTTCGGACTCTGCGCCACACTCCGGCCGCAGAACGTACTACTACGCCTCTGAGTTTTCAAGTTCATTCAAATTAATAAATTTAAACGGACCCATTTAGTCTAAAAGACTAAATATTTTTTTAAGTCAATTTATTTTGAATAGATTTGTTCATTTAAATCAATTCTATTCACCATCTTCAAGCATATACGAAGCATTCCACACCAAGCGAAACACTAAAAAATCATGTAATTTTTGTCTAATGTAATGGGCTCATAATGTGTTTTTAAGTTCATTCGAGTGTCAAAAGCAACTACAAATTTTTTTAGATTTTTAAATTGGATTTTACACTCGAATTTGTATACCGGGAAATTTTTCTCGTTTTTTTTCGATTCATTATACTCAAAACGTGGTGCATTGTACAAAAAAAAACGTCAAAGAAGAAAATTTAGCTTTTCGAATGTACTTTTCAATCATATATGATTCGTAACTGTTAAAAATTCTGTTAATGTATTTTTCAACGAAATAAGGTAAAAATAATTTTTTTCGCCAAGTTCGCCCACTTTTATTTTTTTATAAATTTGAGAGAACTTTTGTTGATGTCATAACAAACCACAGAAAAATTGGCATGATGGAGAATTCATATCTTCCAATTATTTTTTAAGGTTAAGTATCGAATCGTTTTGAAAACGAAATAAGGTCAAAATATTTTTTTTCGTCAAGTTCGCCCAAAACTTGTATCACGCAATCACCGTAAAAACATAAGGAATGGTACTCGACGGTTCTCGTAGCGTTGTTCTCGTATCAAAAAGAAATCTTGCTTCGCGTTTGTTGAATTATCTGGTTTGCTCACTCTCAATGCTAATACAATTGATTTAGCGGAAGAACTCGGTCAAAACGATTGGATACTTTTTTTGTTCGATATGGTTTTCTCATCGGTGGCTTTTGTATTAATAGACTAACCATATTATGATTCACTCATTACTTAACGATAAAAAGATTTAAAAAATGAAAAATTTCGAGGCAGACAAACAAAACCATAATTGAATTGAAAGGAGGAGGACAAAATGGTTCTAGATAACACTAAATATTCGTCGCAATCCACTGTTGTGCCTAAAGCAATGGTCGATATTCAATATACATGGTTCGATAAAATTCTTCATCAGTTAACCTTACAAAATAATTGGAAGATATGAATTCTCCATCAAGCCAATTTTTCTGTGGTTTGTTATGACATCAAAGAAAGTTCTCTCAAATTTATAGAAAAAAAGTGGGCGAATTTGACGAAAAAAAATATTTTTACCTTATTTCGTTGAAAAATACATTAGCAGAATTTTTAACAGTTACGAAACATATATGATTGAAAAGTACATCCAAAAACCTACATTTTCTTCTTTGACGTTCTTTTTTTGTACAATGCACCACTTTTGGAGTATAATGAATCGAAAAAAAAACGAGAAAAATTTCCCGGTATACAAATTCCAGTGTAAAATCCAATTTGAAAATCCCAAAAACATTGTAGTTGCTTTTGACACTCGAATGAACTTAAAAAGAAATTATGAGCCCATTTAAAAATCGCATGATTTTGTAGTGTTTCACTTGGTGTGGAATGCTCCATATGAGGGAATTCTCTGTCAATTCAGCCACTTTTTTCGACCATCTCAGATCTGCCTTAAAATTGGTTATATCAAAGTATTACTCAAAAGCATTCTCTATGAATTTTTTCAGATTTTTAAATTCAACATTTTAGAAAATGCCGTTTTTTTTCAAATGAATATATCTCGGAAACTAGAAGTAACTGAAAAAAAATGTCTGTACATAAAAGTTGTAGTTTTGTGTTAGCTTTCGAGCACACGACTTGAAATAATTTTTACGTTCTGGTAACGCTGATTTTTTACCAAAAAAGGGGGAAAATATTTTTTTATTCGAAAACGGCCGTTTTTTTGGCTGAAAAAATTAGTCTTCCAGTATGTCTGACGATATCGCAAAAAAATCACCAGAGTGGCACGGAGCGAGGTTCCGGGATAAAAAAATTAATTTCTGTGGTTTCATTCTTTTTACCCTAGAACCTCGATCCGTGCCACTCTGGTGATTTTTTTGTAATATCGTCAGACATCGCAAAACATGGAAGACTCTGTAATTTTTTCAGCCAAAAAAATGGCCGTTTTTGAATTAAAAAAATAATTTCCCCCTTTTTTGGTAAAAAAATCAGCGTTACCGGAACGTAAAAATTATTCCAAGTCATCCGCTCGAAAGCTAACACAAAACTACAACTTTTATGTACAGACATTTTTTCAGTTACTTCTAGTTTCCGAGATATATTCATTTGGAAAAGAAACGGCATTTTCTAAAATGTTGAATTAAAAAATCTGAAAAAATTCAGATAGAATGCCTTTTAGTAGTACTTAGATATAACCAATTATGAGGCAGATCTGAGATGGTCGAAAAAAAGTGGCTGAATTCACGGAGAAACCCTCATAGGCTGAATGGATATTAATTAGAATGAACAAATCTATTCAGAATAAATTGACTAAAAACATATTTCAAATCTATTAAAAAATATAACAAATCTATATAATCTATATGATTAACGATGTTGAATAGACATTAATTTGAATGAACAAATCCATCCAAAATTGATTCCTGCAATAGTAGAATCAAAGAAAAAAGCATTGATTTTACTAAAATGTTATTTATTTTAAAACGGGGCGAATAAGCACTTTCAGTTGATTTGAATAAATCTTTTTTATCAGTGCACAGTACGATGTTCGCGGTCAGTATGTGACAAACAGCAGGCTGTTTATTTTTGCCTACCAAACATATATTCGAATATATCAAATCATCCGGATGATGAACTCCACTGAACCTGTCATTTGATTTGAATAAATGATGAGTGAAATTTACACTCAATCGAAAGTTTATTTGGAATTACAAATATAAAATACAACGATTTCCTTCGCTATAATAAATATGTCGGTGCACGTGAACATAAATGCAGTTGCTACAAGCCAAAATACGTCAACTGTATCGCATCCAATTTATCCAAACAAATCATCACTTTCAGTCTGTGTGTGTCCGGTGGCACATTCACCTGATGCCACCGGCATCAAATATCTCCCTATGATGGCTAGTGTGTCTCTTCCTCTTTCCAACTTTTCCACCGTTTCTCGTTACCATTCCGCCACCTCCCCGAACTTATAGACGCGATAAAAGCACAAAAGTTTATATAACTGGGGCCACCTGAGCCGACTGAATTATCAATCGTTTTTTTTTGCCGGCAAATGTCAAGAGTGATTCAGGGCAGCGAAGTAACGAGTAATGATCAACAGTGGGTAATGTCAAACGTCCATTCTTCGAAGAACGAATAAAAAATGTAGAATGAATTGTTGTTTTCGTCGTTTTGTCGAAACCTTAAGATTTATTTTTCGGAATGGATACCAAGATTTCTAAACCCACAGACTTTGGCGGATGAGAGCGGTGCTTAATTATTGGATGACCTCTGAAAGTTTTTCCTGCGCTGAAGGTAAAGGTTACGGACTATTTTGGGTGAAGAAATAAATTCGTCGTCAGCATATTTAGCATGGTTATTTAGGAAAAAAGCGGTACAGGTAACATATGCCGGGGACTTCGAAGCTTAGAATAACAATGGAAACAAAATAGTGGTTGTTGAATGTTTCAATGAGAATTCTGTGGTTAACGGTAGCTATTGGCCTGTGGGATAAGATTTACTCCCAACCAAGATAGCACGCTATGAATACAGGACCACTGGTTTTTTAGTCCCGCCAACTTGTTTTTTAAGTATATTTACCTCTACTTGTCACACTTCTGTAGAATAACGTAGTTGTCACACTGCACTGAGAAAACAACGTATTTCTATGTACCAGGATTTGTTAACCGTTAACAAATGGTAAAGTCGGATACGACAAAATAGATACCTTCTTATAGTTAATGAATCATTCATTTGAGCCTCTGAATTATGACCACTAAAGATTTAGTAATAATTAAGAAATGGGCACTTTAATGGAACATTTCCGTTCTTAACAGCCAATAGATATGGGTCATTCCATGTCAAATCGACAAATTTTTTATCTGACCCCCTTTGATTTCGCTGAAAATTTTCTATCTTTTTCTACCCCCCGAAAGTTATTTTTCAGAATTTTTTCAAATTTTGTTTCCCGACTCAAAAAAAGTTATGAATTTTTGAAAAAAACCGCTCTTTTATTTTTAAATTGCCAGAACTTTTTCAAAAATTGACCGTTTGGGAACTTTTTTTTTCAAAATTTTTGTTTTTAAATGTAGTTTTCGAAAAAAAATATGAAAAAATTTTCAGAATCCCAGATATATGAAATATTTTAGTTTTTTTGAAAAAACCGTAATTTTCTCAAAGTCCGACCGTTTTTTTTTTTTGCTCTAAAAATACTTCAACTAATTCTGCAATGATCCCCGTTAATCAAAAGATGTGACGACAATCGCTTCTAATTTTTTTTCTTCATTATAAAAAAATTTTTGTTGAATTTTTGCTGATTTTATATAACTTTGTTATGAAATTTTTTTTATTTCCTCGTGAAACCTCAAAAGTTGAAAAATAAAATTTTATTGGAGAATTTCAAGTGATTATCGTCCAAGAAATTATTTAAAAAAAAAAAATAATTTTTTTCTCTCATTGACGTTATTTTTTTACTCTTATGGACGTTTTTTTTTGGTACTGAAATATGACAACTTCAAAAATACAATGGGTTTAAAAGTTACCTCCAGTTGATACAATGTGATAATTTAAGAGCTATCGATTGTCGGTAAAACGATATCATCTACATTTCATTTAAATAATATGGAGGTTACGTTTTCAGAATAATTACATTGTCGTTGTGTTCATCGTGTCACGTAGACTTACTATTGCTAAATAAAGTACCTATTATTTATCATAAAGTGCTGTTAATTTATATTTTGTTAACGAGTGATTACAATGCCGAAGTTTTTTGATCGATGTTGCAATCCATTTAATTAAGAAAAATTAGAAGATCGGTTCACAAATGCAAAAACAATACCAGCGACACAAAAAATCCATAAAATTTCACCATTGGAAGATTGTATGGTGCAAGTTAAGATGTTTTCTTCTTCAGAAAAATATTTAAATCACAGTACGATGAAGAAAAGAAGGGAATCATCCAGTAAAAAGAGATAATAAAAATAGGTGTAATGTTGAATTTTAGAATCAAGTATTATGTTAAATAAAAGATAATATAATTTGAACACATACAAAAAAATGTTTTTAATTTATTTAAAGATGTTAAGAGACGGTGAATTTATTTAAGAGTATGAAAAGTCCTTTTTTTTTACTTTTTTGGAAAAAATAACAATTTCTTGGACGATAATCACTTGAAATTCTCCAATAAAATTTTATTTTTCAACTTTTGAGGTTTCACGAGGAAATAAAAAAAATTTCATAACAAAGTTATATAAAAGCAGCAAAAATTCAACAAAAATTTTTTTATAATCTAGAAAAAAAATTAGAAGCGATTGTCGTCACATCTTTTGATTAACGGGGATCATTGCAGAATTAGTTGAAGTATTTTTAGAGCAAAAAAAAAAAAAACGGTCGGACTTTGAGAAAATTACGGTTTTTTCAAAAAAACTAAAATATTTCATATATCTGGGATTCTGAACATTTTTTCATATTTTTTTCGAAAACTACATTTAAAAACAAAAATTATGAAAAAAAAAAGTTCCCAAACGGTCAATTTTTGAAAAAGTTCTGGCAATTTAAAAATAAAAGAGCGGTTTTTTTCAAAAATTCATAACTTTTTTTGAGTCGGGAAAAAAAATTTGAAAAAATTCTGAAAAATAACTTTCGGGGGGTAGAAAAAGATAGAAAATTTCCAGCGAAATCAAAGGGGGTCAGGTAAAAAATTTGTCGATTTGACATGGAATGACCCATATACAGTCGGTCTAACCCAATGCTTCGTATTAATTTACTATAAATACTTGTTTCCTATAGCTGAGGCGTTTATCCAATGTGAACAGTGAAAAAGTTGTCCCAGATGTAAAGGATAGTTAAGTAAACGATATTTTATATTCGCACAAAACAGAATTCGAGTATAGTTTCCAAATTAAGATTTGGACAAAGTCATTGATTGATTGTCGACAAATGAATGTGCAGTTGAATCAATGTAGCACTGTAGTACTATTGGGCATTACAAGGAACAACTCTCATAGAAAATGAGAGTTGTGCCTTGCTACTTATAGAGGACAAATCGTTGTCCACCTATTTGTCCTCTACAAGTAGCAAGTCAGTTAGTCGGAGGGCAACAAAGATGACAGCATCAATACGTCGTAGAGCAAGGAACAAGTCTCATGGAAAATAAGCGGTCGACCGGGCCCGCGGTTGACGTCTTGGCCACCCCTGCTCTAATGCATAGTTTAACGTTCTCTATATATACTTACGAAAGTCTTCTAAAGATTTGGCAGGTCCCATGAAACAAGCAACGCGTTAATTGATGCATCGGCGCAGAGAATGAAATCACGTTTTCCCAGTCACAAACTGATATCCTCTAACAAGAAACATCCCTCAGGTGACACCCTTCGATTTTGTTGAAATTTGGATATGTTATAAAGCACCGAAAAGTAGGCGATACGTTTTTTTTTATCGGCGGAAGAACGGTTTTAAGGGGTGAAACCACCCCTCGAAAATAGGGGTGTTTTTCGTTTTTCCTCGATAACGTTATCGTTCTCATATCCAATGTATAGTACACGAAAATATAAACATTGTTGCAATTTGAAATTTTTTCATATCTCGTACTGTTAAAACGTTATCGACGAAAAACGAAAAACAACCCCATTTTTGAGGGTGCGTTCCACCCTTTAAAGCCGTTTTTCCGCCGATAAAAAAATACGTATCACTTACTTTTCGGTGCTTTATAACATATCCAAATTTCAACCAAATCGAAGGGTGTCACCTGAGGGATGTTCCTTGTAAGTGGACATGCGGTCACACAGTCTCCAGTGTACCTCAATCGTATCTACGTCCCGACTGCGCACGAAAGAGCTTGTGCGACAAACGGCCATGGTAGCGTACGAAGTAAATGGTCTTGCCAAATGTACGATACTTATCTCAAGTACAGATTTGTTAACTATTAACAAATCATTATTTGAGACGAGTCGTCGACTTTTTAACAGTTATTTGCTAACTATTAACAGGGCTATATTTGATTTGACTGAAGATTTTTTTAATTATTACCAAATACTCATTTTGTAATAAGTGTACGACTGTATAACAAAGAACTACTGGGCCAACATCGTAAATACAGATTCATTAATAGTTAATAAATTCTTATTTGCGTTAAATAGAGAAGTTGTCGCGTCAACTGTGTGACTCTTGAATCAAATGCGGCCGAAATAATCGTTTTGAATGAAGATCAGGTAATTGTTGTGACATGATCATTTGCATTGAACCCTGGATAGTCGCGGCAACTATACGTTAACGGCCCCAAATCTAAATATATTAATTGTGAACAACTCTCTACTCCTTTGAACTATATTATCATATCACAACTTCAACTCGTTAATCGATCACCGTAAACATCTACTGACAAAAATAAAAGTGATAAAATAAATGATTCTTCTCAAAGAAATACTATGGCTGTAAAATTTGCCAACTACATGTATTGCTTTACTATAAAAAAACTGTTTTCTCAGTGTGAGATTGATTCATCCCCCAGCGACAAAAGTTGTTATAAAAAATTAACTGTTGAATGTTTTTACTTGGAAATTTTGTCAGATCATCTAAGGAGTTCTCGTTGAAAGACCATATAGGTTATTTAGGCAAAAATCAAAATCAACCCTCACTTGCCACACTTCTGTAGAATACACATCAATCCATTTTTGCATAAGAAAAAAAGCGGGTGGTGTGTTTCGAACCCCACAGTGGCAAGTAAGCGTTAAGGAGCATATGTACATAGAGATCCGAAAAAAATTGCCAAATTCCTTTTTTTTTTGTATGAAACGGTTCGCGAAGGAGAAACGCATTTTTCAAAAAGACAAAGCTCGTTTTAAAAAAATCACCAAAAAATACAGAAAACAACAAAAACATGGCCGCCGGCACATGATACTGTTTTCAAAGTCGCTGGTCATGATATCTCGAGAACCACTTGATGGATTGTTTCCGAATTTACAGGAGATACGATGAGAAGTATATAAAGGTCGTTGACGATCTCGTCACTTTGTTTAAAAAAATTATTATAAAAATCGGCGATCGTCAACGACTCGTACTTATTCTTAACTTCGATGACCCGTTTGGTTTTTTTAGATTTCAGATGGGCCGTTTGAGCTGAAAAGTGTCCACCGCTGACTGTTGCGAAAAAATTTCATCATCTGCCAGCGGCCATGTTTTTGTTGTTTTACTGTATTTTCTGGTGATTTTTTGTGAGCTCTCCATACACGTACCTTGGTGTTACAAAAAATCCATTTTTTTTACCAACCGTTCCCCAGATAAAAAATTCCCAATGTGGCAAAATTCTTCAGGCCTCTAGATGTAGACCCTTAACGGCATATGTTCACGCGCCGAATGTTTCTCTCAGTAAATTCAATGTGGCTTCAAGCTGATCCTTTCTCAATATTTTGCACATGGAAAATTATACGTGGCCCTATTACGATGTAATGGAGATTTAAATAGGGGCGTTCACACATTTTCGTAGCGCAGTTCTCTCGTGATGAGCTACCTACCACCATTATCAAAAATGGACGCATTTTTCGGGAACAAAAAAACTTTTCGGGCCTGTAGAATCGATAGGCGAAGGGTAAAACTTGGTTTTGTGTCCAAAACTCGAACGGCTTTAAAAATGTATCTGATTTGTAGCCAACCCAAGGATCGTCCCATCACATTGAAATTGCCACACAATTAGGATTCTTATGGAAGTGATGATTCTTCACTGTTGCCGATAGTGAGAATGTTCAGACAACTGTTGTATCTCGAAGCATTATTACCACGTCGGGTCGTCGCGTTATCCCATCGCGTTCTAATCGGGGCTTATATCAAAAGCCCCATATCCAACGGTCATTGTTATCGAATAAGGTGCTAGTGCTGCTAGTGTTCAATGGCAATGCTCGCTTCGTGATGAAGACGTGATTCGTTACGTCTGTTTGAAGAGCCACCACATTGATAGAATTGTTATCAGGCGCCTAAGTTTCAGACGCATAAATGCTGATGGCTCAGTCTCGCCGTGATATCGTTCAGCGCCGATTCAACAGCTGGTAACAAGACCCAAAGTCTCGGCATCTCGTCGCTTAAGGCCTTAGGCCACAGTAACGGGTATAATATCATGTACGAATTTTACCATTTTTTTCGTATGAAAAAGTCATTCACTCATAAAATTAATTACACATCTATTTAGTACACGGAAAAAACAGGGGCCTCGAAGTTTAGAGTTAATACTATGCTTCTAAAAAAATCTCATTGAATATCAAAAAGTATTGAATGGAAGATAAAAATTGTAACTATGGTATAGTAATAATGAAGAAATTTAAATTTTAACCTACGATATTTTTTATTTATATTTTTAACCTACGATATTTAACCTACGATAAATTTTAACCTACAAATAATACATTTTATTCGGCATATTGTGATTTTTTTGTACTATTCAAAAAATATTTTGCCCACGTGATTGGAACAATTAATTTCCAGTATTCTTCAAAAAGTACGGTATAAAGAGTCACATTTTACTAACAAATTCGTAATATTTTTCGCTATACGCCGAAGATTGATGCTATGCGTATAGTGAAATCTATACATACACGAAAATTCATGCTATACGTATAGTAAAATCCATATGAAAATATAGCGTGTAATAAAGGTTGGTATTTTACAAAGCACGCATTATTTTTACTATACAGCATATAGGACTCGCGCCTATGCGAGAATAGTTTCAAATGTAATATGCACGCATCATTTTTACTATACGGTGTGAGAATCATTTTTACACTTCCGTAACAACAAATATTAGAATTCCGAACTCACAGTAAACTGCTATACCCTTCTAGCACTGAATATTAGAATTATGGCAACCAGCGTTAGAATTTGAGGCCGTATTTTTCTCCGTGTACCAACGATCACACCCGTTCGATCACAAACGATTCGCAACGTTCGCACCTTTCCAAGAGCCGCATACCTAATCCGACGCAATTTTTCATCGGCCATGAAAAAACGCTCGAATTCCATTGGCATAATGGGAAAGGACGTCGCGTCGTTGTAACCGCGCGTCAACTCCGTTCGAACAATTATATCCGAGCCGGCAAATTCCAAAGTCGCCACTACGAGGAGAAAGGAGAGAGCGTCGAAAAATCGCGCACAGCTCGGAGCCGGTATAATCGCGGCGTTTGCGTTTTCGCATATGCCGAATCGGTGGAAACGAGAGCAAATAAAAAAGACGAGTGCGTATGTCGAGGGTGAGAGGCAGAGGTGGCGAGAGAGAGAGAGAGAGAGGCAAAGGGAACACACGCGCGCTCGAGTTCGGGCGCGCGTGCCGAAAGCTCGGCGCGGGGCTCATTCACATTTTCGATGTGACCGGCCATGACCGAGCGTCACGTGGATGCGCACTCGTTTCCCCAGTTTGCCCCGTGGGGCTCGCGGGCCACACCACCTCCAATACCCACGTACATCACACACGCGAAAAACTAGTAGTATAGAGTGTCATGTGCGTGGATTAGCTCTCGTGGCTTCACACACGGATATACGCAAACGTAGCCGTGTTTGTATATACACGCTGTATATAAACCATGAGCTCACCGCTTATTGCGTGAGCGTGCTCGCCTCTGCTTCTTTTTTACCGACGCTTCTTCTACGCTCTTTTATTTTTTCGCCGTTCACGCATCACGTATTGCGCATCCGTGTATATATATATATATATATATATATATATATATATATATATATATATATATATATATATATATATATGCGTGCGAAGAGAAAATACCGCGGACGAAAGTGGCTATTGGAACTCGCATAAACTTGGGGACGAAAAAACAGGTCGATTTTCCATATTTTTTTTCTGGTGGGAGTATTGGGAGGACGAGGTCGGAATTTTACCTACGATTGATACACGGTCTTGTCGAGTTTTGTTTTTGTTTTGATTGGAAACCATTGATAATCATTGAAGTTATTAATTTTGTTAGCGCCGCCGGTGCGGGATGGCCGATCGGTGTAGGTGGTCCTGGCGAATAGGCAGATCGGTGATAAAAAATAATAAAATGTACTTGGAGTGTAATAATAAAACTGCCGTACGACTGGGGACTCTTTAAAAATGATGAGATTGAAGTTTGCAACGTTGGAATGCAACGAATGTTTTTTTAATCCATTTCAAATTTCCTTCAAAATGTGACTCCTGCACATTTGCGTCACGAAAACACGTAAACATTTTTTTCGGAATCTTGTTGAGCGATCAACAACGAATTCTCAAAATATGATTATGGATATTGATGAAAAGAAGGAATTGAAAAGAATTTTCGTTGCATTCCAACGATGCAAAGTTCATTTCCATTTAGAAATGTTGAAAGTTACGAACACGGCAAGCGGTGGAATACATTTATATGAAATTTTTGTTTTACACCCAACTTTTATTTAATGTACTAGAAAGTAAAAACTTTTTTGGTGAATATTCGGAAGCGGAGCTCGTGCTAGAATCAGGCTAAGGTAAATGTCCCATTTATTGAACAGGTCCCAATTATTGAACACTATCTTGTATTTTTATTATTTCTTATTTACCTACATGCATTTACTTATTTATCAAAATTTCATTACATATATGGAACTTTTAGCTATCGAAATGTTACCTTACTGGTGCGAAAAAGCTTTAATTAATGGAGAAAAAATTATTTAATCAACAACGGTGACCCGATTTGACGTCTCGTGGTAACTGCTTATCGTTTTCGCTAAGACGCGCCGCTTCATGCGTAAGGGCATACGAAATTCAAAAACTGTCGCATCTCAAAAAGTAAAGGCATTTCAGGTTCCTCAGAAAACTTCTTACAAATAATAATTTTAAAAAAATGTTTTTTTTAAATTATTTGTTAAAAAATACGGTGTTCGATCATTGGGACATAGAAAATGCAGTGTGTCCCAATTATGGAACACTCGAATTCTCCAAGACGGCGTCATTAAACCCATCAAAACATCGAGACAGTTAACGTGTGACAGATCGTGTGAATCGGATTTATTCAAACAAAAACTGTAAGTTCCTGAATAAACTTACCTTTATTCTTTTAATAATAACTCTAAGATCGTCAAATATATTTTTTATTTGTATTTTCGTGCAATAAACATAAAAAGAAAAGTAAAAAGAGAATATAACCTAAATGTAACCTAAAAATACGAATGTAACGTTCAATATTTGTTGCTGTCCGATATTTCAGGGACAAAATTTTCTCAACAAAACACCATAAACATGGCGACAAAAAGACGTCGCTCTGCATATAGTGCGGAAGTTGTAAAAACCGCACTATATGCAGAGCGGTAAATAAAAAGAAAATAAAGTTGGAGTCGAAAAACAAGAAAGCTTCGACAAAATCAAACAAAAACAGAACATAAAAACGAGGAAGCTGAAAATAAAAATAAAATAAAGTTTGAGTTGAAAAGCAAGAATAAACCAACAACCTGTCAAAAGGGACTAAATATATATTTTTGTATTTTTACATGATTAATAAAAGATTATTTAAGTGTTTGATTTTGCTTTTATTTCTTAATATTGTACCCAAAATAATATTTTCATAACGAAAAAAGAATTCTCGAGAGTGTTCAATAACTGGGACATGCCTGTTCAATATTAGGGACATAGGCAGTTCCAGTGTTCAATCATTGGGACTATCCCATGCTTCACATTGTTATTCTTTTTTTCATTTGAAATCATTTAAAAATAATTTAAAGGGTGATTTTTCGAAAGTAAAAATATCAAAGTATCATTTGAACATGAAAGCGATGGTTTTTTTATTTATTTTATATTTTTTCTCGCCGAATTCAATACCCCAGATCCTTAGGTGTTCAATAATTGGGACATTTACCTTAATTTTCGTTTGGGTTTGTTTGGGGTTGTTTGAACCCTTGAAGAAAATGAGCCTGATTCTGGCAGGAGCCCCACTTCCGAAGATTTACCCATTTATTTGCCAAGTCATCTATATTTGACTATAAACAAAAGCTTGGGTCGCTCAAAATTTAGGCATGTAATCTTTAATTTACATAAATCCATTAACGTATTAACGGTACTTAATTTACGGTAAAACAATCTTAGATTTCTTAAATAAAAATCCTTAAACTGAGTATAAACATGTGATAATAGTTTGTTTAGTTACTATTGTACCAAATTAAATACGGTTAATGAGACCGAATTAATCAAATTTAGTGAACATTTAGAAAGTTGAGCGCCCCAAAGCTTTTATTTATAGTCACATACAGATGAGTTGGTATAAAAATTGTTTTCGATTTTTTAGTACATTTAATGAAAGCTTGTTTCCAAACATTTTTTTAAAAGTTGAATCATGTACTGTCACCTCTTATATCCATGTTTGTAAAATTTCTAAGCTCCAAGTAGTCGGGAAGTGGGTGAAATATCGAGTTTCCTTTGTGGATCTCACCTTAAGTCAAGTTAAATAAAAGCTTGTAAAAAGTTCGATTTTCGACAGAAACACGAGTTCAATAATTTTTTATTAACGAGTGGATGAACATATTGAAAAATCATCCGGCCATACGATAGACAAAGTTATCAACTATGCTTTGTTAGAATTTAAAGTGAAACGGATGGATAGAATTTGAGATACGATCTACACCGTTTTGTAAAACGTACTTTGGAGAAAAGAGGATAGATCGCCCTAGTACAGTCGGCGATCTGTCACTAAACTATCAGTTTTTGCAATGTTCACAAAATCTTTGTTGCAAATCAAAGTTGAGACTCTAGACTATAAAATTAGGTGAGAAAAATAGTATTTTCAAAATTTCAAGCTTAAGCAGACTCTTCAACACATCTGCTATATTTTTTTTATCCTTATTACGGTTTTGGCGAACAAGTAAACAATAATCCAAAATAATTGAGTAATAACCGAATTAATTTATCGTTCAGGCGTTGCACCGAGAAGCAAATTCATGACAAAGACCGTCATAGCTCGGTCAAGTTTTTGAATGTTTACAAACTCTTTTATGCCAATTGAAGTTAAAATCCTAGGCTATACAACTGTACGATAAAAACGTCGTATACTTGCAATTTCAAACTTCAATTTCAAACGAACCCGCTATTTTCTTTCTTCTACTTCGAATGGAAAGAAGGCTATGGCACAGTCAGTTGAACTACTCTGGACTGGGAATCCGTAGGTTCGATAACCACCGATTCCAGCATGGCTACCGCGAAAATTGCAGGTCCTTCCCAAATTCGCTCAGACAGTGTTTCAGGCGTCACGATAAAAGCAGTTACTATAAAAAGTGTGTATGACCGGAAAATCTGAGTGCCGGGTGTAAACGGCACCCTATGGTGCCTGACGTGCCATATTTGGCATGTCGCGACGTGGCGTTTATTACCGCTGAAAATCGTCAATGGCGAGAGAATATCTCCTCCCGTAAAAGAATTCAGCCAGGGCTTTGACTAGGCCCCGATTATTTTTCCCTTACTCTGCAACGGTCCTAACATGGCACCCGACCAGGTCCCTTGGAGGCCGGTCACATTTTGTCGACGAGGGTTGCCTCAACAGAACCCGATCGATACCATGAAGCAACTCTATTACTGCCTTATAATTATCAGCTTTATTAGTGGATACATATCAAGCGACGTGCTTTGCAATAATGAAAACCATTTTCTTCAAATAAAGGATTATTTATTATTCACCTAGAAATTAGAAAATAAAAAACAAGTTCAGTTTTATAGAGAATACTGGCCGTTATAAAGGACTATCAATTTGTTGAAGTAGCTTAGATTCAATAAAATAACTTAACGATGCAAAGCTTTAACGAGATCAATAGGTATTTTTTATTTTTGGATCTTCTCTGCTTACAACATTACGCACGTTTCTTCCTTATATATATATTTACATATAAATGTATTGTTCAACAGCTTAAAACTAGAGATGAAATAAGATTAATCGGTTTTTTAAGTCTTTTTAAGTAAGTCTGGAAACTAGAATTTCTTAAAAATAACTTTGCAAATATATTGTATGCGCTGTAACAACCACTGCCCTGACGAATCCCGTCTGGGCCCTTGATCATTTTCCTCGCTATGACCTTTTGCGAATAAATTACCCAACCCTGTTATTTGCCTGTCGGGGCCTAGTCCAATTGTGTTGTGGTAAGCCGTAATAGGGAATCCATATTCAAACCCTCATGGGCCCCAAATGTGTCTATGGCTGCCCTCCTAATTTCTTTCGCGGGCTATAAAAAAAAAAACTAGCGATGAAAAATTTTTTTACGCAATTTGTTGGAAAAAAACTTTCTTTAGATATTGAAGCAAAATACTATACTTATGGGATCCTGCAGACGAAGCCCAACCGCATGCAATTTGCGTGCCAACATATAAATTTACGCAAAATATGCTATATTTGGCACGTTCAGAAAATTCTAATTCTCATAACGCTTCAAACTTAAGGGGCGAGATACCTTTAGGCGACGAAAAAAATGTGCCGATTTTCATTATTTTTCTTTCAAAAGGAAAGATTTCCTCTGCATTTTTGCAACTTGGGATATGTTTCATTACTACTTTTGGCTGCAACATGGTATTTATTTATGTTAATTTTAAAAAATGGCGGAGGTATGGCACCGTCTTCTGAACTGCATTTTCAAAACTAGCGTTACATATAGCTGAAAAGGTGATCGACCGATTTCGATGAAATTTGGTATAGACGTTTCTAACCTTATTGCCTAAAACATGACCCTGAATATTTTTAATAATCTTTTTTATTTTATTCGTTACAAGATGAGACCATTTTTTTCGTAAAATTCGATGTTTTTATTTCAAAGGATACCATTTCATCGATTCTCAATATTTATCACTTTTTCATGGTTCATATTCTACCTACGAGTGTTATCGAAAGAAAAGTCTTTGTTGGTTTTTTTTCGGATTAATCTCGCTGCCGCTACATGCCGCCTGACAACATCCGCCGCAACCCGTTTAGAAGACTGCGCCATACCTCCGCCATTTTTAAACATTAATAAATAAAAAATACACGTAACAGCCCAAAATAGTAATAAAATATACCCCAAATCCCAAAAATTGGCGAGAAGTCTTTCCTTGAAAAAAAAATGATGACAATCAGCCATTTTTTCCTCACCTAAAGGTACCTCCCCCGTTAAAACCGGTTGGTTGTTTAAATTGAACACTGTTTCGATAACGTTTCCTGCGGACCCGATTTTGTCTCGCCGAGATCGGCATGTTGGGGTCAAAAAATTAAACCTAACAGACAGGTGCCCTCGAACGAAAAAAAAAACTGATTCGGGCTGACTAAATTAGTGACTGGGGAATGCCAACGAATTACTGTTGACCACGTTTGAACGAACAATTTCGGTCATCCAAACGATCCAAGGTCGTTCAATTTTTTTTTCTCTATAAACAATCGAATGGTAGGTACGCCATAAATGCAATTGCAAAGAATGGAATTCAATTGAGTCAGCGGAATAATCGTACTTGTATCAGATTCCGCACAACGCTGTGACCGCATGTACGAGAACGAAATAGGTTGCCACGTGCGCCAGCCAGAAAAGCAACGCTCCTATGTATACGGAGCGAACACATTGATCGGAGGATTTATCGTGTTTGCCAAGTAGCATTCACCCCTGTGTAGACTCAAGGCGAAAAATCCCTTTCGGAGCGTGAAAAATAGGTATTTTTCGGGAATTTTTTTAGAGGGGTTAAAATAATCTGATCATTTTCAAATTTGGACATGAGTTCATTATAACTGTCAAGTTGAAAAAAAAAATTTTTTGGGATGACCGACAAAGTGGCGGCGTTATTAAGGGTCTTTGGACGCCTGTTTTACGCGACATCGAAAAGTGCTGCAATTGTCACTCTTTTTCTGTTGATCTGAAAAAGATTTAATAAGTGTCATTCGTTTACTGACATATCAAGGGAAAGGATATACCTAAAAAATTATCAAAAAGTGCAAAATTGAAAATTTGGGATCCTTTTTACTCCAAAGCTCGTATTTTCGACCATTTTTTCGACATATTTGACCCCAAAAACATGATTTATTTACACGCTACCTTTCAAACTTTAGGTATATCCTTCCGATAATATTACTGAGAGTAACTTCCCAAAATTTTATCCAAATCGGTCGATAACTTTTTGCGCTACAACACGAGCAGTTTTTGAAAAAGTAGTTTCGAGATAATCGCGTTTAAAGTTTCAACATGTGAAAACTATTAATTGTAGTGACTTACCCCGCGCTCTAGACTATATGCGATAACTCCGCAAATATTCAATATTTCGAATTTTCCTTTGGTCGGTATATTCTTTGGGTATCATACTTTCGAAATATGTATAAAAAAATCGACTTCTTGAAAATTCTGAAGGGATTTCTCGCCTTAACTGTTGAAGTCCTGCTAATGTGGAATCAAGACAGAGTCAACTATATGGGCGGTCTCCCCACGGGCGTACAGACGAGTGGTCGACTTCCATAATCAGTCCTTTGCGAAATTCACTATAATGGAATAGAAAATGTGTTGCAGAGCCGGATATAGAGACGAACAGCTGCCCTCTATTGGCAGTTACGGTCTTCAATGGCATGTCGAATTCTTTTTTTTTACCCTGGAGTCGCGAGATTCAGATGTCTCTGTTGTAACGATCGGTACGACGACAAGCGAGAGGAACCATCGAGACTCGAAAAAAACCCGCTTTTCTTGAGATAACACTTTTATTGCATAATTATCTGAAGCTGTTTCTCGTTGTCTTTTCCATCGAGATATACACGTGGGGAAGCTAAAACTGACTCGGCCCTGCGACAAAATGCGCCTACATGGACCTAAATGGAACGAGTACTACTTGAGGGGTCTGCATGAGCTTAAAATTTTTTTTAATACAATGTTTTTATTGCATACTTTCATAGCCTAGAGTCTTAACTCAAATTTGCACCAAAGAATCTGTAAAAAAAGAAATTCAGCTAGTTTTGACGATTTTTGTGAAGGGTCGAAGGGTTGTGAAGGGTGAAAGGTCGTGAAGGGCTTGTGAAGGGTTTTTCTTGAAAGTATTTTGAATGAAACGGTGTAAGTCGTATCTCAAAATCCATTCGTCCAATTTACTTCAAATTCGCACAGAGCCTAGCTTATAACATTTTTTGTTGTATGCCTGGATGATTATTTCAATATGTTTATCCATTCGTTAACAACAAATTATTTAAGTTGTTTTCAGTGAAAAAACAAACTTTCTTCTTTTACTGTTTGCTGGTCTGGTAATTTTACTATTAAAAAAAAAATATCCGGTCAAACGAAAGTTTTATCCTTATACTAAAAGTACAAAAGTGTAAAAGTACATCACGCAAGGTCCTCTCTTCATCCGATTGTACTATTAGAGTATTATGATTGCGAATTATTAAGGGGTCTTCTTACTTTAGGTACTAAAAACTCTATTTTCAAGAATTTCTTTGATAGGTTTATATTATAGATATTGATATTAAAGCTGTTACACTTAATAGATACACTTTCAAAATACATTAAACTTTTTTTTAAATTTATTTAAGTCACTATTTATAGACGAAAATGGTAGTTAAAAAAAGGTCCTAAAGAAATTTTTGGTCTGCGCTGATGATGAAATCTCGGAGATGGATCATCCGAAACAAAAAAATCAAACGGTTTTAGTTTTCTCGTAATTTTTCCGATTTTTCGTAAAAACAAAAAAACGTGTTTTTCCACCGTTTTTGGCAAAAAAATAGTATATATCAACATTTGAAAAAACCTTGATATGCGCTATAACTATAGTTGTAAAGAATATGTGGTTAAAATTTCATAAGGATCGGTTCAGTAGTTTCGAAGATTTTATCAACCAGCCGTCGAAATACGTTGTTTCGAGACAAACGCGTTTAAAATTTGTTTGGGTTGAATAAATACATTATATTTTTCTAATTTATTTCGAAAGTGTATTTATTAAGTGTAACAACTTTTATCTCAATATCTATAATATAAACCTATAAAAAAATTCATGAAAATAGCCTTTTTTGGAATCTAAAGTGAGAAGACCCCTTAAGGCCTCATATACGCGATCGCCTCGATTTTCGTGGGTGCATTTAGAAAAGCCGTGAAAAAGTTCAACACGTGTATTGCTGAATTGGCTGTAAAACAATATTTATTCAAACTCTTAACTGCCTAACAAAAAAAAAACAATTACGAAAACATTTCGGAAATGTTCGCCGCTAAGTAAATGGTTTTTCTGAACGCACACGTTGATGATGACAGTCCACGGCGTCGAACTGAGTCTCCGAAAAGAATGGACACATGTCATATCTACATAATAGATGCCCCTTCCGCATGAACGAACAAATTTTTTTACCAACCATTTTAAAATGGGAGTACTTAAACTCTTGACTCGATTTTCTACTGATAAAATAATCTTTTGAAAAAGCTCGGGGATCAATTTTCTTCCTCTTCGAGGTTCGTGCGATAGGTATTGATAAGTAGAATATGCTGTAAACATTTTAAAGCGATCGGAAGCTCGTTTCGTGCTGTCACAAGGTCCAAAAAAGCGATTCGTGGGACAACTGATTTGAAGATAGCAATAGGAATCACCGCGCGGTATCTAGTAAGTATACAATATCATATTATCTTATGTGAAAAGTTTAAAGTATTCTTAGAAATTCAGGCTAAAATGATATCGAAAAACAAAAAAAAATATACTCCTTCGCGTATATAAGGCCTTAAATGAAATCGAAATTAGTATTTAATAAATCATTGCGGTCCAAAATTCACGATAACAATAACGATATGTCGTTTAAACATGATTCCACAAACAAATAACTACGGGACCCCACTTTATGCTCGTTCCAACGCGCACTTGGCTCTTGCGCATTATTCCTAGCCAAGAAACGAGATTCCGCAGGCATACAATATAATCAAGTACGTGCTCTTACTACTCAGCCACTACGCTTCTGTTTTTCAGACAATTGTACGGACACTTACAGAGAAAAGCAAAAGACAAATAGAAATATTTTAAAATTGAAAAGCATACTCGTAATTTCTTCAGTGTATCCATTATTCATGAAGAATCTCCAATGGACTCTATATTTTTTATCCTCGTTTGCTTTTGCTTCCAAGTTCTCCATTCGCCCAATAAAAATATAACATATATATGAAGTTTACAAAGCTCAATAAAAGTTTCGAAAAAGGCCCGACCAATTGAAAAAATTGTCGAGCTACATCTACTTAGATGGGTTAAAAAAAAGCATTTTCCAAAAATATTTTTATACGGTAGTATCAGCTTTTAGCTATTTTCAGGTACAGGTTCGAACAGTCGGCCGGGCGAGCAATAGCAGCACCATACTCCAGACTTTAAGGTGCGGGACGAATAACGGAATTGTACCATTTGCTGCAAATTTATACAGTAAATTCTCTGTTATCTGCTGAATGCACTATCCAAAATTTTCACTCGATCGTCTACACCGTTTCCATCAAATTTACAATGGAAAAAAAATACTTTTTAACATGGGGAGATGCTTATTATCAGATAACATAAGGAGTACATTATGACACCGATGACAAAATGGTCACAATATACCTACTGAGTTGTTTTGACGGTTTTGCATTACACTTTAAACAATTTTTCACACTTTTTCATGCGCAAGCCTGCTATTCAGTGATAAACATATTTAAGCATCTCCCTATGTTGAAAAGTGTTTGTTTTTCAATTATACATTTTATGAAAACGACGTAGATGGTCGATTGAAAATTTGGAGAGTACATTCGGTAAATGACAAAGAATTTACTGTATAAATTTAAATCGGATGATAATATATTGTCAATTGTCCCGAAACTCCTTGAACGCGTTTTTCTCGAAACACATTTTTCCAAATCGGTGGACATGATGTCTTGATAACCGCTCGATGGATCGTTTGGAAATTTACAGGAGATACGATGAGAAACATTGAAATGTCGTTGACGATCTCACTTTTTCAAATTCGATCTTCATTTTTCAATAGTTACATAAAAATGACGACTTTTTTCATAGACTTTGTATGCTCGAGTTTGAAAGAGTCGCCACGTTGTAAAAAAAAAAGATTTCACAAATCGACGATCGTCAACGACTCGTAATTATTGTTAACTTGAATAACCCGTTTGGTTTTGAGATATCAGATAGACCGCTTGAGGTGTAGAGCGTCCACCGCCAGACGTCGCAAAAACAATTTTCATCATCTGCCGACGGCCCTGTTTTTGTTGTTTTTCTGTATTTTGTGGCGATTTTTCTCAAAGCCTTTCAATATATGTACCCTTGTGTAAAAAAAATGGGTTCCTTTTTCACCAACAGTTTCCCAGAAAAACAAATCGGAACTTGGCCAATATTTTCGGGCCTGTAGGTAGATGTAGCCTCTTGAACACTGTTGTTTATTTTCAGCAGCGAGATATCGTCGCAGTCCTTTACCGGGGAAATGAGCGAGCAATCCGAAAAGGATATTCCCGCCGTGACATTAACTTCTACGGATAATGTGATGATCTATGACCTCCGTTGACCTCCGGCCTTCGGTTCAACGTAGCGCTGCCGTTTTGTTGGAGCGTATCCACCGAAAAAGGGTCACACTTCGCATCGTCTCCGTTCGCGGATTGGTCGGCCTACGGTTGGCGTGAAAATTGTCTTGTTCGGGCGGGGGGGGGGGAGACGGGCTGCGGAGAGGGCTCGAGGAAAAGAGACGCCGTGAGAAATCGATCCCGACCAACGTTTTCTGTGAGCTCATGGACTTCTCTCCCTCTCCCTTTGTGTCAGGAGCTTCGCGGTGGGGTCGACGGACGTTTGGCGCCAGTGCAACTAAATAGCAAGGACGTTCGCGATATGGGAGCCTTATATTCCACCCCGCACCCGCCACTTGTCGAGACCGCTATGTGCAACCACAAAGACAGATTCAAGAAGTGAGAAAGCAAGAGAGGGAGAGAGAGAAAATCGACGCCACAAAGCTACTGTTTTCTTCTGTTGCCAATTTCTCCCATGTATTCGTAACCAAAGAGACCAACAAATGGATCATTTCTGCACAACGTCCGGATTTCGTCTTCGTATTTTCCTCCGCATCTCATTACCTCGTTTAATTGCTTGTCCAAACGCCAGAACTGTCCAAATTCTCGAACCAAATAGTCCAGTAAAAGAGACGAAAACCCAGCGCTTTTCAGCGTAGAATATGAATTTTTGACTGAAGGTCGATGGTTGCATACTGAAAGTAACCCCAATAAAACGTTGCCCCTCAACTCGCCTCACCCCTAAAAAATAGGGATTGAAAACTTAAAAATCGCCGTAACTCGATAACTAATAGCCCGATCAAAAAATATTTCAAACAAAAGTCGTTTGGAATAATACCGTACGTATAACGTTATCTGACGTCCAATTCCCTATATTTGAAAATAGCGGCACAAAAACGCCAGAGCACCACTGACCCAGACAATGACGAGAATTTTGTGATCATTTTTGTGCCGCTGTTTTCAAAGACACGAGGTTGGACGTCATATAACTTTATACGAATTTTATTACTCCAAACAACTTTTGTTTGAAAGATTTTTTGATCGGGCTATTAATTATCGAGATACGGCGATTTTATTGGGTTTACTTTCGGTATGCAACCATCTACCTTCAGTCAAAAACTCATATTCGTCTCTTTTATTGGACTAAAACGCCAAACAGTTTTCACCAATGCGCAAAAAAGAATGTTCCGGTGCAGCTTGAGGGCCGACCATCATTGCGAGATAAGGCTGAACGGAAAAACAACTGATGCGTATGAAAGTAAGCGAAGCCAGTTGCAGATGCAGCACGAGGAGAGAAGGCGGACTAGAATAGGGGGTAGCGAAGGGAAAGCGAATTTCCAACCGGGGGATTATACTTCCGGGGAAAAAGGTGGGCGTGTGCTTCGTATTTATTGCACGCACTCGCAAATGCTCCCACGCCTATCGTACACATTGATAAATATCCGGCTCCCGATAGTGCGACGATCGAGCTCTCATCGCTTCTTCGAACCGCGCTTTTGTATCGGAGCAATGGCAGTGTCGTAGAAAAGAGAAAGAAAGCAGTGGACCACGCGTTGAAGCAGCCTTTAGTCGCTTACTTAGTGCGCACATAATGGTTATATCGAATAAAAACTTCATTTGTAAAAGTTTACGCATTGATCGGGCATTCATTAAACTATTAAATATGATGTATCAATATTTGATACATCAATGTTCGATATGTACCGTAAAACGGGGTTGAATTGACATTAAGGGCAACTCTGACAGTTTTTGGGCCTACTTTGACAGAGCGCCAAAATACGGGTTAAATGTGTTTAAATTTGTTGTTCACGTTTATTACAATGTTGCTAAAATTGATTTTGGTCTCAATGATAATTGCAAGACTGATTAAGTTCCTATAACAGTACCCCAGGTACTTGATATATTGATGTAAAATGTTTCCTTAAGGCGTTAGGCCACAGTAACGGGTATAAAATCATGTGCGAATTTATCCATTTTTTTCGTATGAAAAAGTGATTCACTCATAAAACTAATTACACATCTATTTAGTATAAATATCAAGCTGTTAGAAAATATGTATATTTTTTTTCGATGCACAAAATGGTCGACTACTAATATTTTCTTTTGTTATCTTTTTTCCAATTGGCGTGACAAACAACTTTACCAATTTTCACTCGATTTACTTCAGATTCAAAAGTTCTGTTCCTAATTGCATTTCGCAGAGAAGTACGTACGGAATTTCTGATTAATCGAAAACTTTTCATTTTATGAGCAGTTTTATACGAAATTTTTCACTGCAAATTCATGTCTTAAGTTCAAATACCTACAACTTTTGAATAGAACAATATTTTTTTTTAAATCCGTACGTACTTCTCTAGGTATTCTAATGTAGATTGACGAGAATTTTTGTTTTTTGTTCTAGGTCAAAAATTGTGGATGCTAAATGTCACGCCGCGGAGCGCCTAAAAAAAAGAATCAAAAATATTTTTCCTAACAGCTTGATATTCATGCTAAACAGATGTGTAATTAATTTCATGAGTGAAACACTTTTTCGTACGAAAAAAAATGGTTAGATTCGCACATGATTTTATACCCGTTACTGTGGCCTAACGCCTTAATGAACAAGACAATTTTATTGTAAAAAATTGTTGTTTTTCATTATATTTCATGTATAATGCATAAAATATTAAATTTTGTTATCAAAATGATGTAAAAGTACCCTTTGACACAAGTTAAGTTGGATTTCAATGCACTGTTAAAGAACCACCACACTCGAGGTTACTTTGACACTTAAAAAATATACATATAAAATGCTGGGGGTGGGCTTGACTTTCTTATACATTTGATAGTCAAAGGACGCATTGTTCTATTCGAGCAAAACATGTTAGAATTGAGGATGTTAAAAAAAGAGTTACCTACAAAAAACTTTCAAAACACCTGTCCAAAGTAACCCCATTTTACGGTACCTTTATTTAATAACGCGTCAAATATTGGCACTAAAATCTCGTGAGATTAAGAACTATGTTTGTCTTTTGGAACCTACTGGGTGTACAAGTATAACTTTGCGGGTTTTCAATAGATAGTGTATCTCGTACTGGTGGCATTCTGCTGAGATTGGTGATTCTCGTATTCGAAAGGTCTGTATATAGCTGTCAAACGTAATTTGTGCTATTTGACTGAAGCGTAAGCACGTATCTACTTTTCTACCGAATAAGTGTTATTTGCGGAAAATGCCACTGCATTGTTTTGTTGTAAAGAAGAGAGCAGGTGGTCAATCAATTGATGGTCATCAAATGCTTGTGGATGCTTACAAAGAACTCTGTTGGTAATTACATGCGAAAAGTGGTTCCAACGATCTGGAAAGCACGATTTTCATTTGGATGGACGAAACGCAAGGAAAGCCAGGGAAAAAAAATTGATGAAAAACAATTGGAAGCTTGACTGAACGGAGATACCTGTCAAGGTGAAAAAATAATTGGCAGCAACATAAAATGTACTCCCTTACGTCTAATGCCATGGAAATGATCCAAAAGCTAGGAAATCGGGTACTACACGAATTGAACGCATTTCACAGCATGGGAAGGGCAGACCACATATTCATATATCCGGTAAGCATTTCGTAGAAGGAGCGAACTAGGAAAATCTACCTCGGCCGCTTCATTTCACTACACATTGCTCCTGCAGACTACTATTTGTTTCGATTTATGGCGACGGCCTTTTCTGGAGAGCGGTTCATTTATTATGAAGAAATAATAAATTGGCCTCACAACTGGATCGCTCCAAAACTACCAGACTTCCTCCAGCGTGGAATCCGTCTATTGCATGGAACATGGGCAAAGGTTGTTACTTTCTATGGAGCACATTTTGAATAGAATAAAAATAATGTACTTTGTTTCAAAATAATCTGTTATTTTATCCAAAAAAAATCGTGGTGTCATACTTGTACAGCCAACAATTATTTTACACTTAACGCGACAATATTATTTGACGGTACTCTGGGAATGTTACTTTTGTGAGTTATTCCGAATTTTTAACCAAAGGGACCAAAAGAATAAAGACGAAAGACACGAGGGACGGTCTTCGATGACTGCACGGACAACAAGAGACATTATTTGTTTGGATCAACTAAATTCAGGACATTTGACGGATTTTTATTTAAAGCTACTATACTCTTATCAACTTCTATCAAGATATTCATTAGACTTGACTTATAATTTATATTTTTATATTTTCGGCATGTCGATCATTTTTACCTAACTTGTCATTGGGTGTTGAATTCGAAGAAATAATTTGAGATAAATGTACTAATCACTGGACACGTCCCATTAGCTGGTACCAAGGGCGTACGTTCATTGTTATCAAGAGTTCAAACGATAAAGTTCGAGAGTTGAAACCGAAAATATCATCTGTGGACCGCGGTTGATGAGCAGGACGACGTTGAACAGAACCCAAACAATTCATTTCGTTCCAATGACTTTTTTGCCAGATCAAAGGTACTGAAACGGGGGTAATCTTTTTGAGAATCTAATTGGACAGCCTTCCCGCTGAATCGACACGGAAAATTTTAGCTGTTGATAAATAATAAACAATTGAAAGAGAAGAAAAATACATTTCGCGGTACTCCAAAGATGCATACCTCAACGCCACTGCACAGAAAATATTGCAGTAAGTACCTGTTACATTTCGTATTGCCTTTATAACTTCAGAGACGTGACGACGAAGACTCTCATTTAATGACGGCGAAAAAGAAGCTATATTGTCATTTCAAATGCCAGTTTTTTTTATCAGGTTAATCGAAATTTATATTATGGTTGAAAAACTGTTCCTGAAAATGAATCACGAACTTCGAATAGACTCGAGCCTAAAAAATATAATGGGCATAAAATACTAAAATATTTAACTTAATAGCAGAAGGAAAAAAATACTAAGGCATCATTAAGGGCAAGCACAAGCGTGAAAAAAACACTTAGAAAACTATGTTTTTTATTGCACACTTTTGTAGCCTAGGTTCGTAACTTTATTAAGCAACAATTTTTTTCTATTCCGAAAATTCCTACGTACAAACGATGTTTTTTTGTTCATTCTTGCATCACAGTTCCATCACTTTTGCCTCGAGCGCGCACTGATTATCGTTGAATAAACACAAAGTAGTCGAAATTTGCATGAGCTGCTGATAAACTTATCGGGTTCGCGACCGCGTGCAGTTCCATTCAGATGCATCAGCGACTGGCCTTGGTGAAATGCACATTTTTACAATACGAGTCCGCAAGAGCGAAAAGATGTTTTAAAAAACCGAAACGTCTTTGTGGCTTGTATACGTCGAAATAAATCGCTAGGCTTTGACAGCTCGGATATGAATAAAATGAATTATTGATTGATTCCCATGTGGGGAAGCTCTTTGAGCGAAACTAGACCGAAACTAAAATGGTGGTCCGAATTTGCAGTGACGAGCGAGCGCGAGAGAACTGAGCGGGAACTCGAGAAGGCGTATCGAGGCATGCAGGCCTGACTGTACTCAGATATCTCTTTTTTTTCCCTGCTTGAACTCCTTCCTCCTCGTCTTCTCATTCTTATTCTTCCACTTTCTCACTTCCTCGCCTTCGTTACGAACTCTGTGCCATTACTTCGGGGACACATAAACGTACAGGATTTCCGGCTAAAAATGTTTAGCATATGGAGAATCTGCGACGAGGAACGTGCCGGCTCCAGCACTCTCGTTATTCAACGCTTCTGACGAGCAACAAACACTACAGTTTTGTGGGCACATTGGGAATATCAGAATAAGCAATCAACGAATCTCTTTCGACTGTTTGCTACTTTCGTAATTTTCGTAATTGCAAAAAAGTATCGGGTCTAAAGAAAGTTTGATTATCGTACTGAAAGTACATTTTTTTATGCTCTATCTCAGATCACCCTAATTGCCGGACCTACCTACACCGATTTGCCATTCAGCAATGACGGCACTATATTTATATAATAATAACTTCGTTGTTTATCAATATTTTGGAATGAAAAAAAAACTCAAGCTTGGTAGGACTGTCTTTCGATTGTGTGTGAAATTTCGACCTCGTCGTCCCAATACCGCGTCAGGAGAAATTATTGAAAAACAACATGTGTTTTGGGCCTCGAGTTTATGCAGACCCGTTGAGGATATACGCTCGAAAGTAGAGACATTTGAAGAAGACAATTGCAAAAACATTTTACTCTAAACCAAAAATTGATTAAAATTATTGCAACATGTATTAATAAATGAAAAAATATATATTAACAAGACTGGACTAATATACAACACAAGTATATTTACAACACAATAACTGGAATACGACAGCTTGCACTTGAGAATTGATTATTTTTTTTTCTCTTTATTCAATGAAGACCGCGTCGAGATAAGCCGACAGCAAATATAGTAAACGTAAATTTGCTAAGCGTAATTTGGAATTTTTTGGAATTTGTAATTTGTAATTTTTTTCTCATATCGACCATCCACATCGAAAGTGTACTTCAGAAAACTTCAATCGGAAATGAAGATTGATGGTGCCCCGAGCTGAATGTGGAGCTCGCGTCCCGTCCTGCCTATCTAACGTAAATGTCCCAATTATTGAACGGGTCCCAATTATCGAACACTATCTTGTATTTTTGTTATTTCTCATTCACCTGCATGCATTTACTTATTTATCAAAATTTCATTACATATATGGAACTTTTAGCTATCGAAATGTTACCTTACTTGTGCAAAAAAAGCTTTAATTAATAGAGAAAAAAATTATTTAATCAGCAACGGTGATTCGATTTGACGTCTCGTGGTAACTGCTTATCGTTTTCGCTAAGACACGTCGCTTTATGCGTAAGGGCATAAAAAATTCAAAAACTGTCGCATCTCAAAAAATAAAGGCGTTTCAGGTTCCTCAGAAAATGTCTTACAAATAATAATTAAAAACAAATGTTGTTAATTATTATTTTTATTAATATTATTTTTAATTTAAGTAAAAACATTAAAAACAAATGTTTTTAATTAATTATTTGTTAAAAAATACGGTGTTCGATCATTGGGACATAGAAAATGCAGTGTGTCCCAATTATTGAACACTCGAATTCTCCAAGATGGCGTCATTAAACCCATCAAAACATCGAGAGAGTTAACGTGTGACAGATCGTGTGAATCGGATTTATTCAAACAAAAACTGTAAGTTCCTGAATAAACTTACCTTTATTCTTTTAATACTAACTCTAAGATCGTCAAATATATTTTTTATTTGTATTTTCGTGCAATAAACATAAAAAGACAAGTAAAAAGAGAATATAACCTAAACGTAACCTAAAAATACGAATGTAATGTTGAATATTTTTTGCTCTCCGATATTTCAGGGACAAAATTTTCTCAATAAGACACCATAAACATGGCGACAAAAAGACGTCGCTCTGCATATAGTGCGGAAATTGTAAAAACCGCACTATATGCAGAGCGGTAAATAAAAAGAAAATAAAGTTGGAGTCGAAAAACAAGAAAGCTTCGACAAAATCAAACAAAAACACAACACAGAAACGAGGAAGCTGAAAAGAAAAATAAAATAAAGTTCGAGTTGAAAAGCAAAAATAAACCAAATGCGAATGAACCAAAAACATGTACAAAGACACTAAATATATATTTTTGTATTTTTACATGATTAATAAAAGGGTTTGATTTTGCTTTTATTTCGTAATATTGTACCCAAAATAATATTTTCAGAACGGAAAAAGAATTCTCGAGAGTGTTCAATAACTGGGACATGCCTGTTCAATATTAGGGACATAGGCACGTCCAGTGTTCAATAATTGGGACATTTGCATGCTTCACATTGTTATTCTTTTTTCATTTGAAATCATTTAAAAATAATTAAAACGGGGATTTTTCGAAAGTAAAAATATCAAAGTATCATTTGAACATGAAAGCGATGGTTTTTTTTCTTGATTTTATATTTTTTCCTCGCCGAATTCAATCCGCCAGATCCTTAGCTGTTCAATAATGGGGGCATTTAGGTTACGTGTAACACGTGAGAATCCAAACTTCTCAATATGGTGACAGTGGATGGTAAAAATAGAAGAACGCAAACGCGCACACGCAGGAAAAAGTCGCTCACCATTCTGACGATTAAGATACTTTCCGAATGGCGAGAACCGCAAAAAAACTTCCGTTTAGTTTCAGTGGCTTTGGTTTCGAAAGAAAGTACTTCGTCAAGGGGACTCGTAAGCTGGACATTCCAAAAATACGGTTTCTTTATCGCACCGTTTTAAAGCCTAGGGTCATTAGTTTGTCAAGCAACAAAAGGTGGGTTAAAAATTAAAAAATGGACCGACGTGGGACGTTTTTTTGCGTAGGGTCAGATCGACCGTTGCGTCATGACCAACCGGCACGCTACGATTCACCCTTTACTTTTGCGTTGTTTGCCGAAACTATGCAAGTCGTCCTTAAGTGGTTACGTGAATTTCGAAGCAAAAACAACATATTTTCTCTATTTAAAAAAAGGTATATGTAAATTATTTTATTCAAAATGTTAAGCACACAAAAGAGCAACATTTCAACAATTTTATTTTTAACTACGTCCAAAAATTTGGGAAATGCAGCAGGTGGGACCTGGCTTTCGTAGACCCCTCAAAAAGTCGGTGGACACGATTTCTCAAAAACTAATCCACCGAGCTTATTGAAATTTTGCAAATTTTTGCAAAATAACATTGACTGGTGGTTGAACGAAGGTTTTTTTTACAATTCCAACCAAGTTTACAAAGCTATGCGTAGTGTAAATTGTACCACAAATTGAACTATTTTGCATACAACTCTGCCGAAAATTCAAATTTCAATTTTGTAAAAATCCTTCGTTCAATTACGACCTATACGTATGTAATGACAGAAAAAAATTGGTTTTTAAATTTCAGATAAAGCTATCATGAGTTATCCTGACCACCACGAGGACACTTTTTTAAGGGTCTCCGGAAACCAGGTCCCACCGGCTGAACGTCCCAAATTTTTATGATGAAAATATTTTCAAATATTGTTCAAATGTTGCTCTTTTATGTGCTTAACATTTTGAATAAAATAATTTATATATTATGTATGAAAAAAAACGAAAAGATGTTCTTTTTGGGCTTCGAAACCCACGTAGCCCCTTAAAATCTATTCGCCCGATTTACTCCAATTATGGACAGTGCATAGGTTTGTAACATTGTCTATCGTATGGCCGGACGATTTTCACAAATGTTCATCCATTCGTCAACAAATTATTCAATTTATTTTTTCTATCAAAAATCGAACTTTTTTATCTACAGCTTGCAGTTTTCGTAATTGTCGAAATTCCAAACAAGTATCCGGTCATACGAAAGTGTTATTATTATACGGAAAAAAAATACTTTATTTTTTATTTTTATCCGACGCTATTTGCCAGAACCACCTAAACCGATCGGCCACGCAGCAATGTCAGTACTTTGTTCAAATAATAATTACTTCATTGTTTATCAATATTTTTCAATTTAAAAAACCCAACCTTGCCATGACAATGCTCTCACGAGAAAAAAATATTGAAAAGCAACCTTTTTTTCAGCCCTAAGTAGACCCGTCAATGAGCAAAAACCACCTGCACCGCGACAGCAGCAACGTCGAAAGAGCATTAAAACTACAATAGTCTCGCACAAACAACACAGACCAAAATTACGAACCCGCGCTAGCATCATTTTCCGCGACGGAAAAATCTTTCCAACATTTATTCGCGTGCATTCGGCCCCATGATTCGTGTTTGCGTGAAAAGATTTTTGTTTTATTACGAGTGTACACGAGCCGCGAATTCGAGCGAAAAGTGTCGAGTCCGAACGAATTTCTGCTTTTCGGCTATTCTTGTTCACGATGGAATAAAAAATATTTTTCGGACCGAAAAGAGATGAATTTTTCGGTGAGGGTATCGCCGAAAACGAACGAGGAAAACAAATAGCCTGTTTAAAACCGGTTCGTGCATGCTCGCCGGTCGCGGCGACTCGGGAAATTACAGCAGTCGCTCGGTCACGGTTATTCGTCCGTGTCATATTTTTTGTTTGCAAACAGAATTGACGATTTAAAAATCCTTTTGTACTATGCGCTTGGAGTGAAAAAAAAATCTCGTTATCGGTTTGACTCGACAGCGCCGCGTGAGATGTGGCACAAAAAGTTTAGCTCCACGAAAACGACGTTTTTTTTTCTTTTCGTGCTCGCTTGTTGTGAAAATAAAACGGTCGAAAGGTCCCGAAATATTTTATAGCACGACAGCAATAACGAAACGTCCAGTTCAACGGTTCAAAACGATCAAAACATTGATAAAATACATCAAGAGTATTATTTTTTCTATTAAGAAAACAATATGTAATTAATTTTTTTTAATCATTTGGTATCAACTGAATCAACATAAATGTTTTGTTGATTTTAATATTTCAATTAGTTCTGCTTCGATCAATATGTCAATAATGAATTTTGGTATTTCTTCATTTTCGCGAATTTGACTGAATAGTTAATTTTTTTTTTCGTCACCTTGAAGTCTGCATCTTATAAATGCAACGATAATTCTTAAGCCGTTTTTTGGCACTCTTTGGGATCTTGGTAGTCGAGTGTAATTTGATGATGTTAGATCCGATTGCACAATTTTTCAATGATTTTCATCTCGATCGTGGGAGGTGAAGAGGGAGAGGCAAGGCAGGAGACGGGGACGGATAAAGTAAAAAGTGAGAGACGGTAGTTTAGGGATTGTAGGGAATCCGGACGTTGAGAAGTTTTTCAAATGCTTCGCGCTCGATAATTTCGAACTGCGGTTACGTATGAGACGTTACAGGAATACGTATACACACACATACACACATCTACATTAGTGTGGCACAATTTTGAGCTCTATTTTTTCCTTGTTCTTGCCATCTAATTATCTTCTTTAAAGAAACAAAATTGCCGCGGAAGCTGCGAGGGGACAAAAAATATTTAGTCGCTCGAGTCTTCCAAGAATTTAAATTGTCATTAAAAATCGATTTTTTTCGTCCACTTCTCACCCATGAATGTTGTGCTTGATAATTTTTAAATTAACCTCGCAAAAGCTCTCGTCGGCCAATGAATATTTAGTGGTCGCTCGAGAGCTTCGAAATCTCCAATTTTCGCAATTTTCTTTTTACTCTTACTCATACATTTGACGTTTTGTAAAATTTTCAAAACAATTAATCGCTTTTTATTTAGAAACCGTTTTTTTTGCAAATTTACCTCACACTTTTAACCCAGGAATTATAATCTTTGTTCTCATAAAATAATTGTTTAGAGCTCTTGTCCGTAAACAAGATTATAGGTAGTTTTATTTGTAAAACTCAAATGGAAGCTGTTTTCCGCGCATCGTAATTCACAGTTGGCCTCATTCGTCAAACTGCGGACCAATCGTAGATGTACTCTGTGAAGAGCGACGCCATAATACAATAATATATAATAACACATATCGTCTTGCTACAAATGCTTGTTACAAATTATTATAATAAATTTTTCAGAAAATGCGACACTTCGCTGTTTGTTTTGTTTTTATGCTGCAAGGAATTATAGTGCCTGCGAGATTTATTTTTTGGTGAAAATTCTGAATTTCGAAAACCTTGAGCGACCACTAAATATTCATTGACTGGCTAGAGCTTTCGCGAGGTTAACCCCTTCGTTGGCAGCAAGAATTTGACAAAAAGTGCCCAAAATGGCGGGCAATCTTTTTTATCCTGAAAACTTGTACTCTGGGGTTTTTGAGGGTGCTGATTACGAATCTGAACTCAAAATTCAGGAATTCACAATGACGAACAAATATGGCGAATAAAAATACAAATAATACAGATTGATTTAGATGAAACTCGGTACCCAAGCTTCATATATTTCCACATATTTATTATATTATGCTCCATGTTATTGAATTCACCGTCAAAAATTCCTTCATTTTGAGTTCAGCATCACACTCAGCGTCCCCGAAAACCCCCGAGTACCAAGATTTATCCAAATCGAGCTGTTTTTTGCACTTTCGTCCGCCATATTGGATCCGCCATTAAATTTTTTGGAATTTTGTATTCAGATTCGTAATAAGCGCCCTCGAAAATCCCAGAGTACCAATTTTTATCTAAATCAAGTAAAATTTTCAATTTCGGTCCGCAATTCTAGCGCCGCCATGTTGAATTTTCAAATTCAAAATTCAGATTCGTAATAAGCGACCTCAAAAATGCTGGAGTACTAATTTTTATCTAAATCGAGTAAAGTTTTTGATTTTTGTCCGCCATATTGGCGCCGCTATTTTGAATTTCCAAATCTTGGGTTCAAATTCGGATTCAGCGGGTCGAAAAACCCCCGAGTGAGGCTCCGATTTCGAATCAGAGCAAGTTCAATAGGGAAAAGAAGGTTGACGCACTTTTGCGTCAATGCCAACGAAGGGGTTAATTTCAAAATTATAAAGCGTAAAATATATGGGTGAGAAGTGGACGAAAAAAACAATTTTTTAATGAAAATTTGAATTTTTGCGAGGCTTGAGCGACCTCTAAATATTTTTTGACCGCTCGCAGCTTCCGCGAGAGTTTTTTTCCGTTAATTTTTTTTTACGCAGAATTATTCTGTCTTTACTCAACGTTTTCAGCAAAACTGAATAGCAAAGGCAATCCAAACTTTTTTCACTTTCCCTAACTAGTTTGCTATATAAACATAATTTTTTTTCACACTTTATAAACACAATAGGATGGTACGAAGAATTACGTGACCTGACTTTGCGTCAATGCAGATCCTGCAGGGTTAAAAGTTGCAATTCTAAAACCCATTAATCTCCGAATGTAAATAGTCTGGTAAGGTTATTTTTCCTCGAAAATTGAATGTTCCTTTTCTACATCTAGCCATTTCCGTACTGTCCGAAATTGCAAAAAAGTGCCGCTCTATACGAAAGTTTTCTCAATACAAGAAGAGTACGTCTTTTGTTTCGCAAAAAAAAACAACTGTCTTGTTAAGGCTATCAATTGTGTGGAAAATCCCGACCGCGTCATCCCAATACTCTCAACAGAAAGAAACATCGAAAATCAACCGGTTTTTCGGGTCCTGAGCTACCTGCCTGAACGGCCAACCACAAAATGTTAAAAATAAAAATAAGCCACGCCAAAACAGCAGAACAAAAAATGTTCCACGACAGAACTAATACATCGCAATAAATTTCGTGAGAAACAACAGCGGTCGACGTCGACGCAAACAATGCAACGAACCAATTATTCATTTACGACAACAAATTCATGTGTGTGCAAACTGCGTGCAATTACTTGCAGGTACTGCAGTGGATGGAGGTTGTTGCGTAATCTGCAACGCGATTTATCATTATGTTCATTGCGTTTTGACTCTTTCTTTGCGATTGCTCTTCGCCCCACCCCTCCCCCCCTGCAGCGATCTTCGGATTCTTCTTGTTGTACACTCAGTTCCTATTGCACAATCAGTGTGCATATTGAGGGGGTAGGCTGCGGTGAAAATTTCAAAGAATCATATAGCATCCTATAGCAATCCCGCAACATATAGTGCGGGAATAACAGAAAAAATGTAATCTTATGATTACACCGACAGAACTGCTAGTAAAACGTTAAACGCGTTTTTCTCGAATCGACGTTTTTCGAAACGCTGTACACGACTTCCCGACATCCAATGAACGGATTTACTTGAAATTTGGTACATTCTTCAGTGTCGTAGTAGTTTTGTAGTGACCGACGTTTTATTTCTTAACATTTTCTTCTTATTGCTTATTATCAACAACGACATCATTCCTTCTCGAGCGATCGAATAAAAAAATTCAAATTTTTTTTTATCATTGAAACACGATAAGGAAAAAAACGTGATCAGGTCTCAGCCGACATTATCTCTTCTGAGAAAAAAAATCGTTTTTTTTTTATTTGAGATCAACCAGGTGGCCCAAATCAAGTACACCCTTCATGCCTACAGGTCCTTCACGAAATTGTTTACAATTTTTGTAATGATTAATATGGTATTGTGGAATTTGGTACACAACTTTGTTGATGTACATACAAATAAATGTCCGAACGATTATTCAATCATCTTACTTATTCTTTCGTGATTATTTCTCTTAAATAACCGCGATTTTCGGGTCGTCACAGTAGCTTAACTCCTTAAGTGGAAAGCAAAATCAACTCAGCTTAAAATTTTTGAGATATTTCATTGGCGGTTATCATCTTGAGCTGTGTCGGCATATTTTGCCGGCGGTTTCGTCATGGACCTCGCAATGGAGTAAAGTCTAACGAAGATAATACGAAAGCACAAAATATAGATAGTATATATCAGTATCGCGTCCAAAAGAGGGAGAGAGGGGAGGAAGGGAGAGAGAGGGGAGAGAGAGAGAGAGAAAGAGATGAGAAAAGTCTCGTTTATCCTACGCAACATTTATCCTCTCGGAATAGTGCTCTTGTCGTTTCTCGCTATCGAATATCTCGTTACTTCCGAGCACTTTGACGCGGCAAAAAAAGGTACATAATATTCCGCGAACCTCAGGCCTCTCGAGTTGTAAACAACGGAGGACAATATGCCGCCGTGCGGGAGTGGGAGCGAGAAGCACGTGGTCGGGACGCTGTCGATCGAGAGTTACGAGCGCCTCGCAGTACGCATTGCTACACACGCTCACACGCGAGCACGCACGCACGCACGCACACACACACACACACACACACACACGCGCACACGCACACGCACACACGCGCGCGCACACACACACACACACACACGCGCGCGCAGAGAGAGAGAGAGAGAGAGAGAGAGAGAGACACGCACGTGCCACCTACTGAAGGTATGCCAACTCTGAAGAACCAAAAGCAAAAGAGCGGACCATCTGCCTGACGAGCGAGCCGAAAGAGACGGGCATGGAGCCACATTTAAATGTACAGGGTAGCCCGAAAAGTGACGTCCGTCACGACATTCTAGATGCCTCATACCGTTACCTATCCGCATCACCTCCATGCAGTATGTTTCACGATCTTTTTTAGTTTCCGCGAAAAAGAAAACATTTTTTCAAGTTTTCTTGTAGCATAGGACTTATTTTGTTGTCTTTGGTGTATGTACTTTCCTTCCAAAACTTTTGACTGTAGTTTTGAATAGCCGTTACCTCAGACCTGCTGTTACCAGCCGAAATCTACACATCCTTTTCGTGATACAAGTCGGTGCCTGAATGGATATTCCGTTGGAACATCACTTTTTGGGCCACATCCTGCATACACACCACCGTTCGATCAAGCAAGATAAATCGACCATCGGCTGGCGTAGGGAGCTTCTCCGCGGCCTCCTTGGATCCGCAGCTTTCTCCATTCCTAACCAAAGTGCGAGAGTAAAACCCGTATTCATAGTCGTTCCTCGAGGAATCCTTATTCCTCGTTCTTTGTTCTGCACAAAGAACAAGGAATCTCTATTCCTTGAGGAACGGTTATGAATACACGGGGGTAAGTGTACTGAAAAAGAAGGCGACTTCAGCGCCGCACGGTCACAGCGGAAGCTTCACGGGCGCACATACGGATAAACAAGCCGGGTGAAGATTTCCCCGCACGCTTGCACCGGGGCCAACCGTAATTCTACAATACGAAAGAATGAAAAGAAGAGAAAGAGAGTGGGGCATACGACGCAATCGAAGTCTCGAGACTCTCGCCATTCTAATGCGAACGGGAGAGTGAGGGAAAGTTTGAGAGTTCCTACCAACCGAACAGAGAGACCACGGACACCGGACGCGACGAATGATAAGCGAGGATATGTATGTTCGGACGTCGACGGATATACGCGTAACGATGGTACACATATCAGTATGCGCATTGCTCCATTGGTGTAACCGCATCGATATCCACGTAACGCCGATATGAGCAAATCGTGGAATGGAGAACAAGAGAGAGAGAGAGAGAGAGAGAGAGAGAGAGAGAGAGAGAGAGAGAGAGTTGGGTGCGTTGATTGCGCAAAGCGTTCAGCCTCGCATACACCAACGGCATCTTCATTCGTATCGGCATACAAATACTGCATAGAACGCACCGAGTGAGAGAGAGGGCAAGAAAGAGAGCGAGAGAGGCGCGCAACCGTCTATGAAGCGTGCAGTTAGGGCCTTCATCCTAAACAGCGCGCCCAGTCTCCCTTGCGTACGTAACAGACGGCCGGACGTGAGCACAGGCGCGATTGGCTGGCGTTACGGGTGTTGGTGTCCGAACGCACGAATCCGACTCGTGCCACCCCCACTCTCTCGCCCCGTGTTGCGAGGGCGCCAACACCCAACACTGCGCTTCATGTGCGCAGGGAGCTTTACCGTTTCTTCGTGTACAGTCGCGCTCCCCGTGAACTTCATCTTCCGGGCGACTTTGCCGAAATTGACGACGCATTAAAGCTTTCCCGCGCGCATTCTTCGCCGTTTCTATCATCTTCGAAAACGTCAGACTTTTCGCGTAACTTTGAGACACGGCTATTTTCCGCGGTACGTGACAACCCACTGTTTCAACTTCTTGACCACAGATTATCCATTATCGGCATCCAGGCTGGATTCCGTATTTTTTTCCGCTCGCACATCGATTTCGGGCACGCAGTCGAATACTTTGGGAAAAGTGAAAGCGTTGTACTACGTGATATTGGGGAGCTCGGGAATGGCCGACGCTTGAATCGCGCCAGCTAGGTCTAGTAGTCCCATATACAGCGTGGCGCGAATTGTAACGCCGAAGAGGAAAAAAAAACGCATCCATAATTATCCGAAACAACCTTCATGTATGTTCCACGACCTTTTTTGTTCTTCGCGAAAAAAAAGCATTTTTGCGAGCTTTCCTGCAGCAGAGGTTTTTATTTTTTTTCGTCTTCGGTATTTGTACTCTCCTCTCGGAAGTTCTGGCTGTACTGCCGAAGGGCCGTTACCGCTGATCCAGACGAAATCTTGGGCAGACTTTTTTTGGTGGTATAAGTGCCTCGATGGATTTTTGGCGCATCGCAACAGTTTTCGAATTATCGAATTTTGTAAATTGATATGTTAAGGGGTTACCCTCACTCGCGATTTTGACAAAATCGATTTCTTTTGTTGCATTTTTTTGAAGTATAAGTATCTGAGAATATGTCCTGAAAATTTCAAGTCGATCCGAACGAAATTGACTGAGATATGAGCGTTGAAAGAGAAGAATCCGTTGTGTAAACGACCGGATAGTCCGCCATCTGGCGCGCGTTTTTCTCAAAATGGCATTTCTGAAGTCGGTGACTAAGATTACTCGAACACTAATGAACCGATCTTCTTGAAATTTTGCAGGCTTATTTAATACATAAAAATGTAGTCTTTAATCGTTCGATTTTTTTTCGTTAAAATCGAACCATTAACTTTGACTGTCCGCCATTTTGTGAAAAATGAATATTTTTTAAAATCCTTCGATTAAAGACTGGTTTATACTTATATTTGACTAAATCCATCCGCATTTTTTTTTTCAGATGATCCACTTCGCCGCAATGTTGGTCACCGCAAACCGTGTATATAAAAACGTTATTTCATTGACGGCCATTTGCCACTAAACAATGTAATATTTTTCAATAAAAAAATGACTGAAAGTCCTTCAAGATGTGTTCTTTAAGATGGTATATTGATCGATTAAATTTTTTTTGTAGTTTTCTTTAAAAAAATTCATGAAAAAGGCCTTTTTTTGCGCTACAAGTGAGGGTAACGCCTTAAGAGGTTAGGCTACTTTGAGTATAACAAACGTCCATTCTTCGCTCGAAGCAACTCAAATTATATATACCCACTGAAAATTTATATCAAATTATATATCAATGATATATCTCTACTCTATTGACATGATCGGGTACCGAACAAACCCAAACAAAACGCGACGAAACCCGAGCAAACTCAACACAAACAAATCCACAGCGAGCTTGTTTTGGTTCGCGCGGGTATTGTCGGGTTTGGATTTGTTCGAACTCGATTGTGACGTTTGGCTTCGTTTGGGTTTGTTCAGGCGTGATTGTTTGTTCTTGGTTGCGTTTGTTTGGCTTTCGTTCAGGATTGTTTAGGGTCAGTTGTATTTGGTCGGATTTTGTGCACTTTGTTTGGGAATGTTTGGGTCTTGTGGGGTTAGTTTTGTTTTCGTTCGCTATACTTTGTTGTTTGATTGGGTTTTTTAAAATTGTATTTCAGGGTTTTGGACTTTTTGGGTTTGTTTGGATCCTGTGCATTTTGTTTGGGCTACGTTTTGTTTATTTGGTCTTTAGGAGTTTGTTTGGGATTGTTTGGCTTTGTTTGGTATCCGACCATGTCGATGAATTAGGGATCGCAGCAGCGCGCTGACAGGCATATATATACACGCACGTTAATTTATCAATATTTTAAATTCGATATTACGAAAACTATTCCGACGCGCCAAAAATCCTTGTAGGCACAGACTTATATCGCCAAAACGAGAGTATGTGCAAAATGTCCGCTCGATCAGAGATAGCAGCTATTCGGAAGTTGATCCGAAGTTCCTAAAAGCAATTGGGAGTCATTTGGGCTAGTTAACTTTTTTTTTCATCATCCGCACTTTATTGGCTGGGCTTCTCAATCCTATGTTTCAAAGTATTCGTCAAAAGCTAAATTAGCGTTCAATGGGTACTTCATTTATTGCTCAACAGTGCACTTCACAACAATGAAACAAGTTTTAAAAAATAAGTCGTCACAAAGATACACAAAGCAGCAAAACAAAATCCGTTTTTCTCGAAAACTGAAAAAGATCGTAGAACATACATAGGGGTGATGCAGATCCGCGTCTTGGACTACACTTTTCGGGCCACCGCGCACTTGTTTCTTTTGCTTCTTTTTTTTTCTTCCTCAAACCGGGCGACGTTATGTCACACCGGGGAGGCGGCAGCATATACGGCAGAATACGGGAATGGGCTAGATCCCGATTATGTAAATAGTGAGGACCTTGTGTACGTACGGTATACACGCGGCATACGCACGCGTGTGTATGAGCCGGCTCGAAGTAACTCGAGGCGCGTCGCGACTACGTCTCGCAGTCTCCAAGCGAGCAATGGCCTCGAGTGACTATCGCTGCTTGTACGTAGCCGCTTTTAATAGATATACAACGCGGCGAACGTGAGAGACAAACTACACACGCGCGCTGTGCCCGTACGTTTGCACGAACGAGAGAGAGAGAGAGAGAGAGAGAGAGAGAGAGAGAGAGAGAGAGAGAGAGAGAGAGAGAGAGAGAGAGAAAGACATAGAGTTATCCTCAACACGATGACAAAATAAGCCGCTTTGAGAGAAACACACAGATATTCCCAGGATATTCTCGCCACGGCGAAAAAGTAGGGTACATTGAAGACAGAGCGTGCCCGATAAAAAGAAACCGCCCACTGGCTACGCCATTGACAAACACGTACAAATATTCGTAGCCCGAAAAAACAAGAACCTTCGCGCAGTTTGTGTTTCCGGAAATGCGCGAACACGTGTAGGGGCCGACAAACTCGGGATCGTAGAGAACGAGGGAGTGGGGGGCAAAAAGATGGTTGCTGCCGAATTGTAACCGGAAACTCGAGTTTTCACTTCCTCTATCCCGTTTCACTCGAGATTGACGGGGATGCAGCGTGAAAAAGGGAAACGAGAAAGCAACGAGCACGGTGCCTGCCGTAAATAAGTAAATACCCGACGCATTGCATACATTTGTGATCCTCAAGGCCCGAAAAATAAAGATACGCAAAGCCGTCGGTTGTATCTCGTATCGCACACGACCATTCCGAGCGGCGAAATTATACGCGACGGCGTCGCCTCGTCGTCGCGCTTGTGAAGTCGCATATATTATTAACACAGCCGAGAAAGAGAGTTCTAATGTAGGGGCGGGAGGGAGCGGTTAAAAGAATACATGGGAATGGAAGAGAGATGGGACGAGCGTGAAGGAAGACGGGGAGCACGCGGATGCGAAGCGACAGAGGCTACGGGTGGGAGCGAGTGAGAGAAACAGCAGAGGTGGGGGGATGAGCGAGCGAATATAGCCAGTGTGACAGGGGTCGCTGACGGTCCGGGAGGAGGGATACGGGACAGCGAGAAGGGAGTGGGGCGCCGGGGGAGGGGGGACGATGCGGTGTCGGCGGCGAGACAGAGAGAGACGTAGTCGAGAAGTCACTCACCGAGAGAGCTCGAGCGAGACGGCATGCCGTAAGCCGAAAATTCCACAAACTACGCGATAGTAGCGCGGCAGAGGGGGTAGAACTGGCGGTAGCAGCGGTGGGACGAGGGTTGCTGTTTTATTCGGCCGATTTTCCCTCCGCTCCACTCACCAAATCGAATATTTCTCCAATCACAAGGTAACAACAACACACACGTTCGCCGCGCGTGTGCGTTTTGTTTTTATCGCGTAAAGTATTTACGCACACATTTTATACGTAAATGCGAGCACGCGCGCGAATAATCAACTATCTACACACACACACGCACGCCCTGTTTATTGTGCTCTCATTTCTTCTCGCTTGTGATTAGTTTCCGGTGAAAAGAAAAAGTGTTTCTACTCCGCACGTGGAAATGTGGCACGGGAGGAGGGGGAGCAGGGGCGGTGGATGAGGGAAGAAAAACTATGAAAATTACAACGCACCACTTGAGCACAAAAATACGTCAATTCGGAACGAGGCACAGATATACATATCCTCACGAGTGGCACACAAGTTGTTTACTAGAACTCGGAGCACCAGGCAGCACCACGCCATGCCCCCGTGAGTGTGTTCGGCGGCGGCGGCGGCGATTCTCTTTCTCTGTCGCGCGTCCCCCCACCCCGTGCCTTTGCCGCTTAGCGGCGCTTTCGCTCACCCTCTCACTCCCTCCCGTTGCCTATACGTATCTCTTTCTCTATCTTTATCTCTCTCCGCTTCGCCGCGGCGCGTCGAGCAAAACAAGAATCTGCGCGATCGGTTAGTGCGCAACGGCGCACCTTCCGAAACGAGTTTTCCCACGGACAGATGGGGAACCCCCGGTGGCCCGGACCTTCGCTCGATCAGCGCGGCCAATTCTCCTTCTCGACCGTTGTAGACCCTCGACGCCGCCGCCGCCGCCGCCTTTTTCCACCTTCCCCTTTTTCTTTACGTCGCAACGTCGTCGTCTTCGCCCGTCTTTTTTTTCTTCCTCCGTGATCGCAGTCACGCGCATTCGCACCCCGACGCCACCTATGCTAACGCACTTGTACCCTACCGGTAGGCTTATGATACGGGAGAGAACGTTTCTAAGTGTGCGCGCGCGCGCGTGCGTGTGTATATGTATATATATATGTCTCTTGTCGCAGGAACGTGGCACTCGTCTGGACACAAACTTTTCCGAGAGCTGCTTCATGCCCCACCATGCCATACCCCCTGGCTCCGTCTCTTTTACCCCTGCAGCTTTTTCGGTTTCCCCCTCTCTCGGTGGCAAACTATCATTCTTCCTCACTCAATTCCTACATCCATTCCCTTAATACCAAGAGATAATCGAACACGGATTTTATAGTAAGTACGTGTATATACATTTTGTGCGTGTTTTATATCGTTATTTATAATCGAGAATGCGGCACGGTACACCAGCGGATGTAAGGTACACCAGACGGCGAGGAAATGCGGAAGGTGAGCTCCATAAAGGGTCATTGCCATGCGGAAATGGTCGATCTTTAGAACCGGCACTACCGGCATCGAGAAAACATTTCGTTTGCTTCGGGCAAGCGGCAGCGCCATCTAGAAACGTTGGTTCTACCCAGACCCCTAACAGAGCAGAGTTTCAGTGGACCACGAAATGTCGCTCGCCGCCAGAGGCGCTGGGAGTTATGTGCTCGGTGCTCGCCCGGCCGCGCACACCAACGTCGCGAGCTTATAGCTCTACGACCGATATATATAGTCAACCGGGCACTCGACTACCAGCGCCACACAATATAATTATACTCGAGCGACAACGCTCGGGACAGAGTGACCACTTTCTTACCATGGGAGAGTTCTACAGTATCAGGGGCCTGGTTATACTCGAGCGACAACGCTGGGAACCGAGAGTGACGACTTACTTACCATGGGAAAGGTCTGCAGTGTTAGGGGCATAGTCCTACCCTTTGGCGCTAGAGGCAGCACTGGCCGGTGATGCAGAAACGCGCGAAAAAAACTTCAGGATTCTGAATTACCAATCGCAGGATAAACGGTCCGATCACTGACGCGCATTTTTTGTTTCTGGTTTTATTGTTCTTTTTTTCCGATTGCGTTTATCGGCGATGAGATTCAAGAATTTTTAGGAGTTCTTGGGCGAATTGTTATGAAAATAATAGTGTTTCGTCAGGTGAGACAACGCGCGACGGATATTAACGTGACTAGTCCGAGGAGCATCGAGGAAGCGCAAACGAGGGACAAGGTGTCTCTGTTGTAATGAGGACATATTTGCTTCTCGGTGCAACGCCTGGAAAATAAATTTATTCGGTTATTAGTCGATTATTTTGGACTATTGTCAAGGGGTTAGGCTACGATGAAAATTACGGACACTCGTTCGTCGCTTGAGGCGACTCAAAGTGAAGCGGAAGACCCAACCTATGGTGCAGGAATCGCCGAGTGGACGTAAACTTATTATTACAGCGATATAACTGCTAGTAAAGCTTTAAGGAGGTTGGGACAAATGACGGCTGATCAATTTTTTGCAATGTACCTCAGAAAAATGCATACGCGGCATAGATTTCTGTAGATGCGAGTTTTTCTTTAAATATATAATTAAAGGACAGAATTATGCATTTTTATATTTTTATTACGCGAATAAGCAGTTTTGTGTTACTACCAACGTGAAAATGTATAACATTAACACTGATTATTATGAAGGCACCGCGTCAGTGTATGTCTTATACAAGGTAAGTTTATGTTTTATACTCACAAGGAACATCACTTAAGGGAGCTTTCGAGTGTGAAATTTTCAAAAAATCGATTTTTTTTTTTTGCTTTATCGCATAGTATACACTCTTCCGAATATTCCCTGAAATTTTCATGCCGAAATTCAGATTATTTCGGTTACTGTACAGCATTTCTTGGAAGAAGGCAACGGAGCGCTACAGCTACAGCGAAACTTTGAACGCGTTTTTCTCGAAACAGCATTTTTCAAAACGGTGTCCAACTTGGAGGGCAGAGTTTTAAAGCTATTGAGTTGAATTTTTTACACAATATTCTTAACGTCATTGTTTATCGTGCTATGGGAGCTTTTTTTTTTTTGACATCTTCCTATTTTTTTGTAAAAAAACTGCCAAAAAAAAGCTAAAATCGATACTTTTTGTTCAAACCGGCGCCATTTTTGCAAACAAAAAAAAAAAAAGCCTCCATAGCACGAAAGCCAATTATATACCGATCAATAATCTTTTTGTGTTTTTTGTTTCAGATCAAAATTGTGACCCCCAACGTGGACACCACATCCAAGTGCATTTTCTGCAACAATTGTTTCATCTTTTTTATAGATATTAATTAATAAATAAATCGATCTTTAAAAAATTGTTTTGTATTCTTCAATACCCAATTAATATACAAAAAAAACCAGACCGATTAGATTATTTTTTCTTTAAAAAAAAAAATCGCGAAAAACCGCGATTTTTCGGGCTGTCACACTGGAAAGCTTCCTTAAGTGTTCGCCTTCGATTTCGTTGAAATTCATATATGCGATGAAGCATTGAAAACTATTCGAAAGGTGTTTTTTTTAATCAGCAGAAAAATGGTTTTGCGGGGGGGCTCGAAGAAAGGCCTGTTACTCCTTAATTTTTTTCTCAATTGTTCTATAGTGGACCTTCCATCGCTTTACGTGTCTAATAGTTTTCGACGCTTTATCAGATCTACCAGTTTCAATAAAATCACCGACGGGTAGTCAAGTGGATGTTCCCTGCAGTAGATTGGTCTTGACCGACGTATTTTTTCTTGACATTTTTTTCGTTATTTATTAACAAAAATGTCATTTTTTACTCGAAACTTTGGAAATAAAAAATCCATTTTTTTTCTGGATTGAAACGCGGCAACGAAAAGCTCGGTCATGTCATAGCGAATATTATCCATTTTGAGAAAAATTCTTTTTTTTTGTTTCACTTCAACCGGGTGGCCAAAATTAAGTACACCATTGAGCCCCTCATGTCCAAACGTCCTCTACGCAATTATTTATGATTTCTGGAATTATAATTTTTTAAAATGAAATTTGGCTCGCGACTCTGTTGATGTACATACAAATAAATGTCCAAACGATTTTTCGATCATCTTACTTATTGCTTTAATTCTTTTTTAAGAGTCCTTATTTTCGAGTCGTCACTGTAGCCTAACCCCTTAAACCAAACTCATAACAAGGATGAAAAAATATATAACAAGTGTGTCGAAGAGTCTGCGTAGGGTTGGAATTTCGAAAATACGGTTTTACGGCCCCTTAAATAGACAGATTCCATATGGACACACGATATGTGGATGACTTGCCATTTTTCAATCAGTATCACGACGACACCAGTTACGATTTTGTCCAAAAACGTTACGATCGAATAAACTAGAGCGCTGTTCTCCGTTCTCGGGCCTATCAGCTCCGCGGTTACGCTCAACGCGGTCACCATCGTGATTGAACTCGCTGCTCCTATCAAAATTGCCACTGTATAGACCACGATTTCGCTGTCCTCGCCGTATTCAGTCACCACCGAGGCTAATATTCCGATAATGGCACCGAGCAAGTAACAGACCTGGACATTTTTGAAGACGAGAAAAAATTACGAAAACATCCGTAAGGGTCAACGTTGGAAGTCAGAAAGTAACGATAAAAAGTAGACGACGATGCATACGGCTAAACTTGCGAGCGTAGCGTTCTTTGTTTACCTTTGTACCGCACGATCGATTGATATACTTGAGTCCGAGCGCAGCGACGAAGGAGGCGATGTACGAGGTCAACGGTACGGTCGCCAATGCTTGTTTACCCCCGATCTCCATTTCCTCGATGTAAAGCGGCAGATAAACGGTCGCAAGTGTAATGAACAATCGACTGGCCACGTAGAGCAGGGCGATTCTCAGAAGAAGACTCGTACCGACCCAAGGACGTCTTTTCACCGTGTCTTCCGGTGTACCCGTGTCGTCGCTATTTTGTGGCCGATCTTTGTCGGCCACGAGTGTTCTGTTGTCGAGAAGTTTCGCTTTGAGAAACACGTGGAAAAGTATCGTCGCGGTAATTCCCACCGCGGTCAGAACGAGAACTATATTCTGAAAATAATACATTTCTACATGAAAATATGTTGTTTCGAATGATATTTCCGGCGTGTGCACTCATTGGACACTTTTAAGGGGTTTGGCTACCGTGTAAGTGATGAACACTCGCTCGTCACTTGAGGCAACTCACGTTGAAGAGAAAGGTCCGATGTATGGTGCGGGAATCGCAGTTTAAAGGTACACTTAAAACGCGTTTTGTTTTCGAAACTTTATTTTTTCAAAACGGTGTACACGAATACTAGGTGCGCAACTAAGTTTCCGGATTTTTGTGATCAATAAAAAATGGAAAATTTCAGGACAAATACAAAAAATGGTTCATTCGAAGTATTGTCCCTCGCTATTTACACAGTTTTGCCATCTCTCTGGCAATGCGGAAATACCGCGACGATAAAAAGACGCGTCTTCGGACTGAAAACATTCGTCCAACGAATTTTGTACTGCATCGTAATTCGCCAAGTGTAGCCCGCCCAAAAGAAAGCCACGATTTTCTGCGTTTGGGATTCTCGAAATGTATCCATTTTTCATCGCCAGTAACAATTCGATGCAGGAAACTCTTTCTGTTCTGCCGCAAAAGCAACATTTCGGAAGTGGCTTCCCGCTTCCCGCAAATGCTGTTTATTTGGCACAAACTTTGACATTTTCGAGGTTAGAAAAAAGGTCGTTGTGTTGCGGTATTTGTCGAAATTTGCGATTTTGAAAAAATCGATTTTTTTTATTGCATTTTTTTGAAGTATAAGTATCTGAGAATACGTCCTGAAAATTTCAAATCGATCCGAACAAAATTGACTGACATATGAGCGTTGAAAGAGAAGAATCCGTGAATTGAAGCACTGAAATTGAAACTTTAAACGCGTTTTTCTCAAAATGGCATTTCTGAAGTCGGTGACCAAGATTACTCGAACACTAATGAACCGATCTTCTTGAAATTTTGCAGGCTTATTTAATACATAAAAATGTAGTCTTTAATCGTTCAATTTTTTTTTCGAAAACAAATGGCCGTTTTATAGCCAAAAACGGCCGTTTTTTTTTTTGTTAACATCGAACCATTAACTTTGACTGTCCGCCATTATGTGAAAAATGAATATTTTTTAAAATCCTTTGATTAAAGACTAGTTTATACTTATATTTGACTAAATCCATCCGCATTTTTTTTTCAGATGATCCACTTCGCCGCAATGTTGGTCACCACAAACCGTGTATATAAAAACATTATTTCATTGACGGCCATTTGCCACTAAACAATGTAATATTTTTCAATAAAAAAATTACTGAAAGTTCTTCAAGATGTGTTCTTTAAGATGGTATATTGATCGATTAAAAAAGTTTTGTAGGTTTCTTTAAAAAAATTCATGAAAAAGGCCTTTTTTTGCGCTACAAGTAGGGGTAACGCGTTAACAGATTTCCAAGCTATAGACACCCAATTTCAGACCTGTATGCCGACTACATGTATCACTAGCGCCATCCATGTGTGAAAGCCGGGAACTTAGTTGTACACATAGTATGGTGTTACACCATTTTTTGTAAGGTGTTTCAATTTGATCCTTCGGTGGTAATGAACTACTAGAATTTTTATTTCTATTTTATGAAATCGATAAGCGCCGTAAAAATGTATTTAAATTTAACTTTTCAAATATCCGCGCGAAAACGCTAGCCACCGTGCTGTTTCGGTTCGTGACGTCACTTGCAGAGTCAGGGTTGTTACGCATTATTGACTCAGAAATTCCCTGACTTTTCCAGGTTTTTCCATACGGGTTTTTCAGAAATTTCAGGTTTTGCAAATTAGCCAGATTAGGGTCATATAAAGCACATTTTCTTTTCATCAAACATATATTTTTTTGAGTTAGAGAGATTTGTCTTAGAGAGATTTGAGTTAGAGAGATTAGTCTTTGTAAACATTACAAACGATACGGGAAAATTATATACGTAAAAATAGCAGTGAGTGATTTTTGTGAAAAAAAACAACATTTTTAACCGACTTGAAGTAACAAAGGAAATTCTCAACTCGATCCTTCTATTGAAGAAGTATGTTGAACTGGATAACATAATTTTTTTAAGACCAAATATATGGAAATTTGGAAAAATTGTTATTTATTTTTATTAACTGATATTCGAAACATAATTTAAACATTATAAAGTAAAAAAAAAGACATTAGAAGCAAATACAAAACCTGTTCTTCATTATAAACAAAAGTATGTACGCCGGTGAAAATAAACAAAAAAAAATATAAATACTTATCTATAATGATAATGATGTGGTTGTGTATCGGAAGTTCGAATACGAATGTATTTTTCTAGCTTTACTTTTGATTCGCTTTAATTTACAAATGTAGCTTTACAGTAAATTAGTTTTGAGTTTTTTAAATCCTCAATGTTTGGCACTGACATAACTGTCTTTTGTGTATGATGAGGAATAATATAAATAGTAAAGATATACAAAAATATTTATTTTTATACTGTTCAGTTTTTTCGTCAAGGCGATTTCATTTTTCGTATTTCTTTCAAAAAGTAAATTGTGAGAAAATTCCAGAAAATTTCCAAAATTCCTTGACTTTTTCCTGATTATTCCGGGAGGAACGAAATTCCATGAGTTTTCCCGGTTTTGCCTGCTTTTCATATGTGTAACAACCCTGAGAGTACACATCGAAGCTGCGCCAATTATGAATACGTAAATTTTTTTGGTGTAAGTCAATGATAATCCCTATCATTGGTGTGTTGTTCCTGAATATAAGAATAATAGTGTAAAAAGACCCGGAAAGTTGTGTATTAAGGGGAGGTACCCGAGTAAATTTTTCAAAAAATCGATTTTCCTTTCTTGTAGTTTGTAGTTCGAAGATTATTGTGTATAAATTTTCTGTAAAAGTTTCTGTAAAAAAAGCCACAGCATGACCGGTGTCAACCAGGAAGTGACTCCTGGTATTCTTGGCAGCAAGCGAAGGCTACCGAAACATTGAAGGACTATCACCATGAGCCCGCTCTACATTCGGATGTTGCTAAAGCCATCGAAAAACGTCGGAAATTGCAGCCGAAAAACGAATGTTAAATTAAAACGATCGCGATTCCGTCAAAAATGAAAATTTCAAAAAAATCCTACGAGGCGACCTCCTTTGTGTAGTATATTTCAAGAATCCGTTGCGTTTTCGTGTTTAAGATCAACCGAGTGCCTGGAATCCTTAGCACCACAAGCCATGTCAATGAACAACACATCTAACGCTGACCACAACAACGGCGCTTCCAGTCAACGAATTTATTTTAAATAATTCCTAAACATACCTCAATGTAGATATTTTCCAATTAAAAAAAAACTCGGATCCAATCGAAACATTAGTTTTTGAGATAAAAATTCCCGAAGTTTACCTGCTTTTCTCGCCTTTTACTCAGGTACCTCACCTTGAAATGCCATTTGATATAAATGTGAGGAAGACTTGGTTAAAGCTTGCGAGAAGAGATTCAAAGTCATAGTCCAAAAAAAAACTCTTTCGTTCTTTTTTGAAGTACAGATAACTGTTTGAAAATTTGCAATTAACGAGAATAATTGCGACAAACGAGAATATATAGTTGTTGACGCTTTCTTTCACAGGTTAAAGAGTAATACGTCTACCGCTTTCTTTGCTTACTATGTCAATGACGTCACGTCAGTATCCATTATGGCGGCTACCGTTTCGCATGTTCGTTGAACAGATAGAAAAAGTTTTTTTTTTCAATGAATTATGAAATTATAATAATTTTGTGTTTTTATAAATAAAAACCAACATTATCCGATTGCTTATTGCGAAAACTATTGCGAAAAACATTGGGTCTGTTCACCTGATTTTTTTTTTCACATGACATAGCCGACTGTTAGGAAAGCACTTTGGAGAGAAAATCTGTGTTCGGTTCATTTTTTTGTCTGAGAAAGCTGTTTGAGCAGATGAAAATGTTTCGCGAAAGAGAAAAAACGCGTTTTGCACTTTTTGTTTGGCTGTGAGACCCAAGAGACTCCTAAGGTTAATTATTAATATTTTTCATTGAAATTTGGTACACAACTCTGCACATACAAATAAATGGCCTAATGATTTTTTAGTCATCTTGCTTATTCCTTAAAAATAAATTTGCTTCAATAACGAACAAATTTATTTTTGGCATCGAATGCCTCGATGCCATTTCGAAAATGGATAATTATTGCCACGACAATATTCTGTTTCACGAAGATCGAACCAAAGCCATTTCCAGTTATCAATACCAAAATAAAAAATAGCAGATCGCGGAAGCACGCGACGCCATCTTGATAATGCTCAATTATTAGCACTTGGACTCGTAGCTGGGCATTGCGATATTTTAATAGGAAGAAATTAAAATCCACTGCCACAACTTACTCTAAATTTGTAAGCATCCTGTTGTCCGAGACGAGTCACGGAGTTTTCGCTCGTAGGGAGAACGATCCAGGTAACGATAAATACGACAACAGCAGCTGCGACTTGAGCTGAATATCTGCGGAAAAGAAGAAATATATCTTTTTCCTATAAAGTGGAGTTTGGTTTGTGAAGCGGGCGGAGAGCGCGAAAATTAGTACAAAATCACGAGAGCGCGGTACACAATAATAGAGTGGCAAATTGAGTCATTGATTCGCATTAATTTCATGGCGAGAAGGTTCAAGATTTTGCGCAGACAACTTATTAAAATCATGTAAATGCGATTAATTGATTTCTTCTTATTTGAATTCACTAAAATGTTGGTAGAATAAATGTTTTTTATTTGGTTCTACAAATCCCGAGATTTATTTCGAATCTATTTATTTATTTCTTTTACTCAAGTTCTATTCTACACACCTGAGTAACACAAAGTTTATAAGCTTCCGATAATATTGGTATCTGGTATTATTTACCGAAAGAACATATTTAGTTTTATAGAGTAAACAGGTCCATCTAGATTTTTCATTTGAATTAATTGGAAAGTTCACAGACGCAGTAGTACGCTCCGTAGCCGGAGTGTGGCGCAGGGCCCGTGGCTCCTCCCACAAGCCATTTGTACTCTTCTCAGAATCAATTTTGTACCTTGTCGCTCGTGTGCTCGGTCAAGTGTATTCCGAAGGACGTATATACCGAAATGATGGTAATACGAAATATTTTTTATAAATCTTCACCAATGACAATTGTTAATAACGCGGACAAATATGTATTTTATCTGTGTAAATATGGTGGATTTGCTAGTTGCAAATCGAAATACTAGTATTTTCCCTACAATTTTTTCACGGTGCCGTTACAATGTATTTGGATGTTGATGTATATCTCTGTTTTTTTTTGTTGTATTTTTGATGTATTGCTGATGTATCTCGCTGTTTTTTTTGACAAAATTAATGCTTCATTTTTTTTTAAACCTTCCTAATGCTTTCAAACGTTTTGAAACTGTTGTGTAATCGACTTCTAATGTTTCTGCAAGTTCAGCTAGCATCTGACATGAGTCTTTATGAAGTAATGCCTCCAATTCAACACATCAAAATCATTATTTTTGAAGCATCTAATCCAATCTCTGCATGTTGTTTACGACAGAACATGGTCGCCATAAGTCTCAATAAGAAATCGGTGTGCTTCGGCTTTGCAGTAAAATTTCCCGCAAATAATCTTTTTTAGAACGATATTTGCCATGTTTAACAGTATGAAAAAAAGTTGTTTACACTTCGGCGAAATGACACTGAATTCCGAGCTTGCTTATGGTACTTCTTTAGATAGATAAGATATAGATAAGATATACCAGGTGTAGAAGTATGAAATCGGATTTTTTTTTGTAAAAATTACACGTCTGTTGTTTGAAAATGATAAAAACGAATGGAGACGGTTTTCTGCGTCACATTCCATTGATCCGCGAGTTCTTGTTGACTTTGAGTATCATCTTCATCCAATAAGGCTTGAAATTCGTTGTCTGCGAACTTTTTCGGTGGTTTCCCACGCTCTTCGTTTCTCACGTCAAAATCACCACTTTTGAATGTTTGAACCACTCGAAACACTGTGTTTCGCAATGAGCATGTTCACCGTAAGCTTCGACAAGCATTCGATGCGATTCTGCAGCAGTTTACTTCAAATGATAACAGAAAACCAATGATGTCCCCAAATCGTAGTTCGTAGGCACAAAACTCGACATGTTTAAGGTTATAGAAAAATATACCGGTGTAGGGAACTTGGGTTGTTGTGTGTTGAAAATCTTCGTCAGCTGTTAGAGGGAGATGATGGCGCTGCAGAAGCGGTCTTACGGTGCCTAAACTGATGGCTAGCACCATCTATAGGGAAATTCCGGTTTCATACTTCTACACCCGGTAGATGCGTTACCATCTTAAACCATACTTACGCAATTCTGGTAACGTTATCTGTTGGATCCTAATATTTGAATTTAAGGAGTAAGGCCACTGTAACGGCCCAAGAAAAAAGGTTTTTTCACTAATTTTTTGCTCCCGAAATTGAAGGTATTTGAAAAAAAACTTTTAATGGTGTTATCGGGCATACATTAAACTTTATTATAAAATTTTTTTACAGTAAAAAAAAAAACAAAATGGCGGTTCCACAGCTATCTTCCCGGGACATGTTTTGCTTCCAGGGCTCCGCGGCACGCAGCACCACTGGTGCACTTTTGAATCTAGAACAAAAAAAAAAAAAACCATTAATCTAGAGGCTATAGCTAGAGAATGTCGATCGGATTTTAAAAAGTATCAATTTTTGTGGATTTGGCGTGCGTTTGAAAAAAAAATTGATTTTTGACGAAAAAAACGGCAAGTTTTTTGTTAATGAAAAATCAATAAATAAAGTTCTTGAAAATTGCGATCGACATTCTCAAGATAATGTAAATGTTCACATCTGGTTAAAATTTCAAGTAAAAAAAATGAAAATTGTTCGAGTTATGCTGAATGCCATTTTGAAAAACCATGTTTCGAGAAAAACGCGTTTAAAGTTTTGCGAATAGTTTTTTATTGGAAAAAATTTAAAAAAGAAGTTAAACAAAATTTTTACCGTTAGTCTGCAATCCCAGCACCATACCTTTGTCCTTCGATAGCCAAATTTTCGTCTTCTTCGTCTTTCCTGGTTGATTTTTGGAGCGCGCGCGCACTTTTGGCCGCGTCGCTCAGAGATGTCTCCGCGTGCGTGATGCGTTTGGCGTCGGCTTCGATGCAGAAATTATATAACTGTACACCAATTTCCACCTCCAACATCTTGAATATTTGCAAGTCGTTGGTAAGGCCGCCATTGAATATGCAAACAGCGATATCCGTCGCAATATCTAGTACAGTTTTTCCGCTTGAGGATGATTTGGGGGCCAAACTCCAAACGGTAGCGTTGAAACTTTCGTTATTGTTTTGAGTATAGGCCCCCAAGCAACGCTCCAGCAACTCGTCCCGGCTCAATTCCATGTAGATGGGTTTGATGGCTTGATAAACCTCCTCACTCATTGGCTGATTGTGATGATACGCATCCAAGGCATTTTCTGCTTTCGCTTTCTTCCAACTGCACCAATTCTCCGAACATTTTTCGTGCTGAGGCTTTTCATCCGTTGACATTTTGTGAAAAAGGGTTGCCCAGATCTCATTTTTCATATTTTTGATGGAATCGGAATTTCGACGGATTGCTAAGCCGTAATAAATGCTTAGTTCGTCAATCAATTTGGCAGTGAGTTTTCCTCTTCCCCCGAGACCTTTTGTTCCTTTTTTTAAGTTTCTCAATCGAGTGCCCATTCTTTTTTGCACGTGATCTATGCACTCTTTTTTTTTAACATCAACATTTCCATACGGCTTCGAATCCACGATGCCTTTGAAAGTTTTGGAATCGCCATCTCAGATATAATTGCAGTCGTTTCGGAGCAAGTTTTGACACGCTTGGCGGCGACCTTCATTTCCTAAGGACAACAAATTTTTTTCGCACAGGACCTTTTTTTTCTTATTCTAGAGGGTTTAAACTATTTTTTAAGCCAATAAAAAAAAATCGATTTTTCAAAAAATTTACAGTGGCCTTACCCCTTAAAACACATTTACTGCAGGAAATAAAGATATATTTATTCACATATATCGCTTATACGTTCAAATCAAGAATATATTTTGATCAAATAGACATACATTGAATTGTCTACATCAAGGAATGGTTCAAACAAATTCGAAAAGAATAGAAACAAATAGAATGCCGGAAGGCAACGAAAAATCTTTTTCAACGGTGTAATCTTTTAATAATATGATTAATTAATACGTTAATAATTCAATTTAACTCTTTAATAATAATAATTTTAATTGTGTATTAAGGAATATATTAATTGATACATTAATAATTTGATAGTAATCATCTTTTTTCACCGTGTACTATTGAAGAAACATCAACCATTCGTTCTTCACTGCACGAGCAAATTTATGCTCCACTGGGACAATCTCTAAATTCCACTCAACCCAAGCTTGTTGCTTTCTCCGTCCAGTACACTCTAGAAATGAACATCTAGACTGAACTCACCTGATCGCTGTGAGATCGGCTCGTACGAGCGAGGAATTTGTCATCGCCGGTATCATTGAGAGATGAGATATTTGCACTGCCGCCCACCCAGTTTGAAACAGCGTTATACTGAGTACGTAAACGAACATGGCGGTTGGGGATAGCGCGTCAACGAAGCTGCCGAAAATAATGGGAAACGCTAGAGTCACGAGAACAGAGCCGACCACGTGCCAGATTTTCTTCTTGCTGTAACGATCGATGAGAACACCAAAGACCGGTGTCATCAGGGCGTCGACGAATTGACCTTATAGGATAAGAACATTTCAGTTTATTTTTCGTCACGGGACATTGTCGACAGGTTGATCAGCCGTGACCCTGCGACATAATTTTCTCCTGAGAAATGGTTTTTTTATTGCTTCTCTTTCTCTCGGCAAGCATTGCCTACAAAAATCCTTTAACGGGTAACACCACTTTAGGATTTTGAAAAAGTCGTTTTTTTATTGCTTATACATGATAGGAACGCGTTTTCGTCGAAACCACTTTTTTCAATCTTAGCGAACACATTAATTCAACACGGTTGCATGGATCAGTTTGAAATTTTGACAGCAACTTCACGATTATCTCTTTTAAAGAAGTACGTAGGGGTTTTTCGATCCAATACAAACTTTTTATTTTATCTCCAATTTACTGCTTATTTTTGTTTAGGAAAAAATCGAATTTTTTGGTCAAAAGTGCACCATTTTAATAAAATTTGATTGAGTCAACAATTTCTACGTACTTCTATAGCCAAGAGTATTCATTTTTTTTTGTTTTTCGTTCCTGATCTTATATTTCAAGAGAAACGTGTCCGGACTGGAGGTGTTTTTTTTAAAGATTGTTCCGAAGATTGGCTTTCTCGCTGCCATTTGTTACAAAAATAATAAGTAAAAAAAATGTTTATACTTAAACATATGCTGTATAATCCCTCTAAAAAAAATTCCCATTCCTTTTATTATACTCCCGAAAAAAAAGTCGAAGTTAGGCCTTTTTTCGACCGCTAGAGTGGTGTTACCCCTTAAGGGAGGACACCACTGTAACTGCCCATCTTCGACCGTATTCTTTGGAATTTTTTAAAAGAAAGGCATAAAATACGTGGTCAAAAGAACTTTTAGGCTTTTCAGATAGATATTGAAGTATGTAAAAGAATTGATTTGCCAACAGAATCCAAAATCGAATAAGAGTGAAATATATTCGTGAATTATATTAGTTTTAGTACTCAAGTACGGGGAGGAATAACAAAAATAATGAACAGACAAATCGGCGCGAGTTTGAAAAAAAAGTTAGTTCTTTTTCGACCATTACTTTTATTTGAAAAGTGATATATTTTTTACAATTTCCAATTAATCTAAAAAAAGCGCTCGTACTTGACTGTTAAAGCTATACAAGAAGCTACAGTTACAATTTCAAGTCGATTGAATGAAAATTGATCGGGTTCTGCGGCGTGCCGATTTCAAAAACATGGTTTTGAGAAAAACGTGTTTTAAGGCAACGGTTTTATAGACGCCACAGCGGATGAAATTTATTTTCGTAATCTAACGCCACCTATTGGTCGAAAATAGAACTATTTCAGTCAGAAACTTTTTCCCCAAAGATCATTGGATAGGCTTACAAGAGTCGAGAACTCCGTCTACAGGCGTGGCTTCACTAAAGGTGCTTTCCAGCGCTCGGAGACTCCTAAAAATAGCTTGAAAAACACTATCAAACCTTTTTTTTCGAAACTTGTTTCAACAATGAATATGCATAATATTTTTGAAGGTTCAAACGATATTTCAAAAGTGTTTCCAAAAAAACGATTTTTCGAAAATATTACAGTGGTGTCCTCCCTTGAGCCTTTTTTAACGCGCTCATTAAAAAATGTCCCATCTTGAGATCCAGAAAAGAGTTTCACTCGCCGTAAAAATGAGGAGACAAAATAATTAAAAAGAACTGCTGTTGCATTCCGACGGTGCAAACATCAATATCATTCTTTTCTTTTTCCCGGAAATAACTTTTCCCTATGCATATATCTGGCTATTTTCATACGGTTTATGATAACTCGTGGCGGTTTGTTTATGACCGTACACAACTTGCAAGGCTCCAGCGTTTTTCAGGCAACTCTTTTCAATTATTTCATACACTTGGAATGACATGTACAATAAACATCTTTAAATTGATTTTTAATTCACCCTTTTTACAAAACCGAAAAGATTCGTAAAGTACCTATTTTCGGGTCTCGAGTAGTGTTTTTTTTCGGCTGTACAAGTAGTTTTTTTTCAACCGCGTTTTACTTAATTTTCATTGACTCAGAGATTTCTCGTCTAAAAAGTCATTTTGACATATATTTGAAGTTTCTTCTTTTTTTGTTCAAGGCACTTTTTCACTAATATAAGTTGTTGAAAATTGGATTTTATGTAAGTAATTGTATTCCTTATTGAATAACGGAGAGATTTATCTGTGCATGAGCCCTATAAGCGTCCATGAAAAGCAGTTCACACTGACGCAACGCCTGGGGTCCCAAAGACCCCACCTGCTTCGCAGACGACAAGAAAGAACGCCTCGGCTACGGTTGAGACTAGAGTCTTCATTTTTCGTGGAATACATTTTTCAAGGCGGTCATCCCATGTGACAGGTTCAAAAATGGAAAAAAATTTGTTTGCACAAATTGAAAAAAATCTTGTGAGTGTTATATGGATCCGGCGTAGCAGACTAATGATGAGTCAACGTTTTCTTTGTGTTAAATCGTACTTGAACTTTAGAACGCGTTTTTTTTTCAAAATTTAATTTTTCCAATTGGCTCCCGTGATATCTCAAAAATGATTGAACGGATTTTGCTCAAATTTTAATGGTATGGTCAGCACATCTATAGTTCTCACCCGAAATAGAATTATTCTGATATCCGCCATAGTTTTTTTAACATAAAAAATTACAAAAAAATGACGAAACTTGGAACTTAACTCTTAAAACCATGCCAAAACTTCAGATTTCGATATTTTTACTTTACTCTAGTTGCGACGATAGCCTCAGGTCTACGCATTGAAATGCCGTTTGATTTCTCTTATTGTAGATGAGCGATACCTCTGGAACCATAGCAGCCGTCAGCCAACGTTTTTTAAATACATGAGTGTCTTCCGAACGGTGTAAAGTCGAGTCAACTCGTTATTTTTGTTTGATAAAATTCTGAGGGACTGTCAAAAAGTTAATAAATGTGTGGTAAAAATTTGAAGACGGTATGTTTTAATAGTTCTTTAAAAAAAAATCCCCAAAAAAGCGAAAGAAATAGCTGTTACATGGGATGGCTCCGTAACGGGATTAGGCTACTGTGAAAATGACGAACACTCGTTCGTCGCTTGAGACAACTCAAATTGAGGAGGATGGTCCAACATATGATCCAGGAATTGCAGATTGAAAGTGAACTTATGACTATAACGATACAAGTGCTGATAAAACTTTAAGCGCGTTTTTCTCAAAACTATGTTTTCCTAAACTGTGCACACGATTTCTCGACATTTAATGAACGGATTGGATTGAAATTTGGTACACTTATTCAGTGTAATAGTAGTTTAGTCTTAACCAATGTTTTTCTTCAAAACATTTTTTTCATTAGTTATTAACAATAATGATGGCATTTTTCCTCGAAAAATTGGAAAAAATAATGTTTAATTATTTTTGATGATCTAAACACGATAACAAAAAAAGCTTTGTCAAATCTTAGCCAATGATATCTATTTTCGGAACAAAACTCGTTTTTTTGTTTCAGATCAATGTGGCGAAAATCAAGTACACCGTTGACCCCTTCACGTTCGAAGGTCCTTCACGAGATTGTTTAAAACTTCTTCAATTACTAATATTTTTCAATGAAATTTGCTAGACGACTTTGTTAATGCACATTAAGGTGGCATACTTTTGAGTTGAATTTTTTTCCTTTTTCTCACCATCCAATTATCTTTTTTAAAGAAAAAAAATGTCGCAGTAGCTGCGAGCTATCAACAAATATTTAGAGGTCGCTTATGCCTCCCAAAAATGCAAATGTTCATTGAAAAATCGATTTTTTTTCGGCCTCTTCGCACCCATGAATTTTACGCTTTGTAATTTTTAAATTAACCTCGCGAAAGCTGTAGCCGGCCAACGAAAATTTCGTGGTCGCTCAAGGTTTTTGAAATTCAGAATTTACGGCAAAAAATAAATCTCGCATGCACTATAATTTCTTGTAGCATAAAAACAAAATAAACAGCGAGGTGTTACATTTTCTCAATTATTTATCATAACAATTTGTAACAAACGCCAATGAGACGATATTTGTTATTATGTACTATTATGTATCATTGTATTATGGCGTCGCTCGTGATAGACTATATCTACGATTGGTCAGCAGTTTGACTAACGAGACCAACTGTGAAGTACGATGCGCGGAAAACCGCTGCCATTTAAGTTTCACAAATAAAACGACCTATAATCTTATTTACGGACAAGAGCTTTAAATAATTATTTTATGAGAACAAAAGTTATAATTCTTGGGTTAGAAGTGTGAGGTAAATTTGAAAAATCTGTTTCTAAAAAAGGGGTTAACTGTTTTGAAAGTTTTAAAAAGCGTTAAATTTATGAGTAAGAGTAAAAAAAGTTTATTTAAAAATTATAAAGCATAAAATTCACGGTCGAGAAGGGAACGAAGAAAAATCGATTTTTCAATGAAAATTTGCATTTTTGGGACGCTTGAGCGACCTCTAAATATTTGTTGACAGCTCGCAGCGTTCGCGACAACTTTTCTTTCTTCAAACAAGATAATTAAATGGTGATAAAAAAAAGTATAAAGCTCAAAATTGTGCACATACAAATAAATATCCAACCGAATGTTTCAATGATTTACTTGTCAAAAGTATTTTTCTCAAACAACCCTGAATTTCCGGTCGTCGCAGTAGCCTAACGCCTTAATCTTCCAGGTAATCGAGTCTATCGATGACATTTTTCTCGAAAGTAACAGTTTCCATTTTCAAAAATTCCTAACATTATAAACAAACCATTTGCGTATAAAAGAAAACTCCCTATCCGATTGGTCAGTTGACGTATACACGGAGAAAAATACGGCCTCAAATTCTAACACTGGTTGCCAGAATTGTAATATTCAGTGCTAGAAAAGTATAGCAGTTTACTGCCAGTTCGGAATTCTCAAACTTGTTATAGAAGTGTAACAATGATTCTCACATTTGAAACTATTCTCGCATAGCCGCGAGTCCTATATGCTGTATAGTAAAAATAATACGTGCTCTGTAAAATACCAACCTTTATGACACGCTATATTTTCATATGGATTTTTACTATACGTATAGCATGAATCTTCGTGTATGCATAGATTTCACTATACGCATAGCATAAATCTTCGGCGTATAGCGAAAAATATTACGAAGTTATTAGTAAAATGTGACTCTTTATACCGTACTTTTTGTAGAATACTGGAAACTAATTGTTCCAATCACGTGGGCAAAATATTTTTTGCATACTACAAAAAATCACAATATGCCGAATAAAATGTATTATTTGTATCAGTTTACGAGCCATATCGTAGGTTAAAATTTAAATTTCTTCATTATTACTACACGGAGAGAATTTTAAAGTATTTTTTACGGTGAAATCTCCGTAAAAATTACATTAAAAATTTGAAATCGGTGACAAATGTGCACATAGTCAAAAATTGACACTAGCTTTTGATATTTTGCTTTCATTCATGTAAAAATTTAAGCAGGTAGCATAATTTTTTACATTTCTTTCAGTAAAAATTCTGACACATTCTCATGTAGAATTTTAACAATGGGCTGCCTCAAAAATTCCACGTTTCTACAGTAAAAATAACCTGGACAAACTTGAAATTTCTAAAATCCCTAGCGAAAAATTGATTCCCTATGATTAAATAAATACTCTATATACTGTATTTCTGAACATTTGTGTTCTTGATTGCTACTTATTTTAGCATATCATCTTTCCGTACCATTGTAGACGTCCTTTATCGAAGTTTCTTTTCTCGTTTCTTTGTTTTCTTGCGTAGAACTGCGTAGAACACGTTAGACTGCACGAGACCACGAGGCTTTCTTGGCCCATGCTTCGTACTATAATGCGCATGCGCGGTACCGCTGTTGCTAAGCAACGCGGGTCGGCGTCGTTCGTGCTCGTCATACTGCGTCATATACAAGCACACTCTCCCAGCTTGCGTTCACGTATACGCACGCTACACACCGAGCTCACGCGTACGGTCAGGCGACCTAGCCCTAACTGATTTTACTATAAAGAACGTAAAATTCCGGTGGACGCACGGAAAATTTCGGCTTCCTTTTTTAAATTTTTATGGAAAACACGCAAATTTCTCAATGTTCCACTGAAAAATTTAATTTATGTTAGCACTTTTTTAACTTATTGTCGTAATCTTTACGTTTCATGAAATTTTACTATTAATTTCAGTAAAAATTCTGGAAAATATTTTAAATTTCTGTTACGCAAAAGTAAATTTTGATTCATTTCCATGAAAATTTATAATTTATTTCCTAAAAACCTGAAGAATTGCACATTTGTCACCGAGTTACTGTGATTTCACAGTAAAAATTACTTAAAAATTCTCTCCGTGTATACCATAATTACAATTTTTATCTTCGATTCGATACTTTTTGATATTCAATGATATTGTTTTTAGAAGCATAGTATTAATTCTAAACTTCGAGGCCCCTGTTTCCTCCGTGTAGCACGTAACGTTGGTAGTTCCGAGTGCGTCAAGTAAATACACGTGTGCGCAAGTAAAAGGGCAACGGAACTCTTTATCAGGCGTTGAATGTTCGACCACAGCGGGTACAACTGTAGCGACAATTGATCTCAAAGGGGCCTATGCACTCGAAGCTTGCGCACTCGATCGCTAGGGCAACGCAATCGGAACTTATCTATATTTCCAACTGGCTTCGATAGCGCATCGTCCAGAGAACGAAAAGATGCGCGTTGAGCGGTCGACGTAGATTATCATATCGGCCGTCTCGGGACTCACCGAGGAAGAGCAGAGCGCCGGCATTGATGGGCTCTAACAAGGCTATTCTCTGGAGATAAATAAGAGTGTACGAGAACCACATAGCAGCCGCAAGATCGTTGAAAACGTGCCCAAGGGCGTAGGACAGTTTCGTCGACAGGGAGATCGTTCTCTCCACGAACAACGGTGTTATCTCGTCCGGCCGTTCCATTTTTCCTCTAAAGACTCCTCATAGCGATTTATCAATGTTTTTTTCACAACAAACCTCCGGGCCTCCTCGACGCGTAGCGGCAGTGTTCCGTAAAAAAATATTCACCAACGTTTCCGCCAATATGAAAACACTAGCGAGTGCAGTTACGGCGACAAAAAGATGCCTCGATTCTTCGATCTACCGGTGAATGTAACGTGCTGCAAAAAGGTGGCCGTTCTATACCTTCGGACATGCGGTTAACATTTTTATTTGATTTTATCGAAATCTACCGTCTTCGTCGAGGGAACACGTGCGTTTCGAATCGATGCCTCGCAATCGGAAAAATATATATCGAAAATCGCTGAAACGTCAGCGAGGAAAGTAAATGCGAATGACCGGCAACATCGTCCAACGAACGCGACGCTCAATGAACCTCGTATCTTCGCTTTGAATTTTTTTTCACAGCACCGCCTCGTTTAGAGCCGCGTATCGTTGGATTTTACCACTTTTTTGCCGAAAATCTCCGAAAAATATCTCGTAACGGCGAGTGACAATAATCACGTGATATTTATCACCCGCATTGGCGATAAACCTTGGAAGTCAAGTTTACGAGACCTCGTGCACACACGTAAAACGATATTACTATGACAGTCGTGCGGCGATCTTTCGCGAGCCACGGAGACCTGTCCGAGCCAACAGAGTGCTCCCACGTACGACTCACCTCGGCCGCGTCGCGAATACGACTATTACACTCACCTACGGATGACTACCGATCGCTCGAGGAGCCACGAGTATGCGAAGGAGGAAGAATAGTGACGGAGAGATACGAGCTTCTCAGGCGCGTCCACCTCGGTAATTTGACGCAATGTCTTGGCCAAACAGTGCGATCAAAGTTGTAAAGAATTTTATTTGATATTCGGGGCCGCATATGTTTCGTGATTGTACTTCGAAGACCGGAGTCTGAATTGCAAGGTCCACAAAAGCGTTTTTTCGAGAACTTTTTTCGAAGGCAAAACTACAAGTGAACCCAGTAAAGATTGAGGAATATTTTTATGTATATTTGGAATGTATGGAAAAAAATGTCAACATTGAACGATAAATGACTGCAGATTTATCAGGAGGGAAAGATGCAGCTCGTAATTCTTGACTGAAAAAAAGACAACATTTTCAATCGTCATATATTTTTATTTTGGGTGAACGAAAAAAAAAGCTGAAAAAATCGTGAAATCATGATGTTTTTTAGATTTGAAAAAAATGGGTTGAAAAAACACTTTAATGTGCTATGAATATTATGTAAAGAGACTTTTTCAACAACTTATTTAGTTTACTTAAGGGGCTATACCAGTGTGACACTTTCAAAAAATCGATTTTTTTTGCCTTTTTCGACAGTTTATACTTTCAAAAAAATCCTGTAAATGTTTCAAGGCCGTATCTCCAATACTCCCCGAATGACAGCCTTCTAGAGAGCAACCGCTCGTCGGGATGAAATGCCCCAGTTAAATAATTAAATGTGTTTTTGTCGAAATGAGATTTTTTAAATTTGCTGACATATCTCAACGAGCAATTATCCGATTGACTTTAAATGTGAACTGTGTGCTCTTGAATATATTTACAATGACGTGGGATATTTTTGATTGGATGAAAATTGACGATTTGGCATTGAAAAAAACGACCATTTTATAGGCGAGAAAACAGACTTTTTTTTTTATAACCACACCATTTTGTTAGATTTTGACATTTTTCGAAAATCCTAGGTCATTGTACAGGAAATACCTTCCAGTTTAACGACATTTTTTCTTTTTTCGGTTTTGGCTACTCAATCGGCCGGAATCATGCCAGCAGTAGAGGAACTTTTTTTTGACGCCTCCTAAGGCAGCGCATAAGTCGCTTGGATCTCAATATTTTTTTATGAAAAAATTATGTAATATAGGTCAAATATAGCCAAATATATTCTTAATTTTCCGAAACATTTAATTGAGTACTTTTCTTCCAAAAAATTCGCGAAAATTACCCAAATGTTCAGCGTTCACACATAGGGGATATACCACCCCTTAAAGGAGATTTTCATACTGAAAAACGTAAACTTTGGTTTGCTTCAATCAGTCGTTTAGTTTTTTTGCTATCACGCCCGCCAATGCAGTGGCACGACGCACATGGACTAGGCTGATAAATCTGCAGTCATTTATTATTTCAGGTAGAACATTTATTTTTATACATTTCAAATATACATGAAAAAAATACCCCAATGTTTTCTGGGCTCACGTGTTATTATTGTCTCCTAAAAAAATTCCCGAAAATAACGCTTTTTTGGACCTTCTGATTCAGGCTCCGGCCTTAAGTGCCGAGAATCGCGGTTATATGAAGAAATTCATTTTAAAGGCATAAGTCAGATTTGGAACTCGTTTGGATATTTATTTAAATGTACATTAACAAAGTTGTGTACCAAATTCATTTTGAAATATTGATTATTAGGTACAAACAATCTTTTGAAGGACCTTCGATCGTGAGGGCCTCAGCGGTGCACTTGACTTTGGCCACCCGATTGATTTGAAACAAAAAAAGGGTTTTTTTAAAGGAGATAATATTGGATAGACTTAACCGAAATTTTTTTGTAATCATGTTACAGCCATGAAAACAATGTTGGTTTCTTTTGTTTTAATTTTTGGAGGAAAAGATGACATTATTGTTCGTAACTAATGAAAAAAGAATGTTAACGGGCTACAGCTATCTAGGTGGGTAAAAAAGTTGCATTTCCCAAAAACATTTTTATTCGTTCACCTTTTAGCTATATTCCTTGAAAATGTCATTGAAATATTGCTAAAATTGAGGGAGCTACTATAGTTCGAACTTTTAACGGGTAAGGGTCCGCCCCCCCGCCACCTCTCCGATCGAGCTGGAATTTTGCACAAACGTTCGTTTAAATATTTCAAGACAATCTCTAAAGGGATTTTTGGCGACGCGCAATAGTTTTTGGGTTTTGATTTGTTTGGGTTCTTTGGGTTTATTTGGGTTTTGTTTGAGTATTTTTCTTTAGACAAAATGAAGAGCGCGATCACATTATAGGTATGGAAGAGGGGTTTGGGGGGGTTCGAAACCTTACCCTTAAAAAAAAAATTAAAAATTCAATATCTCGAAAACTGTTGCGAGTCGCCAAAAATCCTTTCAGGAGTTTTCTTAAAGTATTGAAAGGATGGTTTGTGCAAAATTTCAGCTCGATCGGAGGGTGGGGCTTTTCGGAACCTTATCCCTTTGAACGTGTTCTTGTCGAGACGCTGTTTTTAAAGTCGGTTGAGATGATATCTCGAGAACCACTCGATGGATTCTTACCAAATTTACCGAAAATACGAGGAGAAACATTTAAAGGTCGTTGACAATCTCACTTTTTCAAAATCAATCTTCATTTTTATATCAGTTACGTAAAAATTACGACTTTTTTCATTGATTCTGTATGCTCGAGTTTCAATTAGTCGCCACGTTGTTAAAAAAAATGATTTTACAAATCGACGATCCTCAACGACTCGTACTCGTAAAAAAATGTCATCACCTGTCGACGACCATGTTTTTATCGTTTTTACGTATTTTTTGGTAATTTTTCTTTGACGGCTCTCAATATATGGACCTTTATGTTAAAAAATATGCGTTTCGGTTCTCGAACCGTTTACCAGGAAAAAATCGGAATAGGGTTATTTTTTGGGCCTCTAGGTAGATGTAGCCCCTTAAGGAGAAAAACGTCGGCCAAAACTAAACTACCATTATCCTAAATAAGTGTAGCAAATATCAAGTCGATCCATTTATTAGATGTCGAGAAATCATGTACACCGTTTTGAAAAACGCAGTTTCGAGAAAAACGCGTTTAAAGTTCTACTAGCAGTGCTATCGTTGTGATCATAAGTTTACCTTCAGAGATTCATCATTTTCACACTAGCCTAACCCCTTAATGACAGATGACGGGAAAAAAGACCCGGCACAATGCACAGTGATCTGCACGATGATGGAGAAAAACGTCGCCATGTTTTTAGATATTAATTTTCGCATAAAAAACAAGGATTTGGAAAAAAAATCATTTTCGGAAAAAGAATTTCGTGGAAATTATTTATGAGAAGAGTTATCGTATCGAGAAATCCATTCGTATTGCTGTCGAAAATTTAGTTGAAAGCTTATCGCAAAATTCTTGATAAAATCGGATAAAATTTGTTCAATTATGTTGTGAGCTAATTTGTAAAAAGGTTTCGGAAAAACGCCTCTCAAGTTTTGCGTCACACTGTTTTGAGGTTGAGGGTGAAATTTTGGTAGTTGAAACAACAACTTTTCGATATCGGATAAAAAGTAACTTTTTTCAACTCTGAACTAGCCTTATTACGTAAATCGTTCAAATGCCGCAGAAATGTTATCAGAACTGCGGGGCGAAAGATTACTAGGAAATTGTTACAGATTTGATTGTTACCGACAAAGTTACAGAAACAAAGCTTTTTCTATCAGAAAGGAAATAATTTGATGCGCTTTTCAACCTTTCATCATTGTTAAATATTCTCCGTCTGATTAAAGATTACGTTCAAAGCTGATGATCAATTGTGAATTTGAAAGATCGCGATGAAGACATAACACTGGGTTTCGACAGTGTATCATTCGAAATATTGTCTATATTAAAATAATAGTTAAGTTATAATCTCACGATAATTTAAATTAAATGATAAAATTTAATGATTTAAAGTACATATGAAACTTAAATTGAAAATTAAATTATAAATTTAAAGTTAAAATTTAATAATGTAAATTGAGTTTCAAACGTAAATTTACAATTAAATTTTGAACTTGAATTAAAAGTTAAATAATTCAAATTAAATTTTAAACTCAAAGTCTATACTTGAATAAAAAATTGAGCAACTTGAGTTGAAATGGAATAATATAAAGTGATTTATCAACAAAGAAATGTACAATTTTTATCTTTCCATATTGACAGGATAATCCCATTTGACTCCTCTGGGTCGTTAATAGAAAATGAATTCGATTGAAGTCGCGGGGTGCAAGAGAATCGATTAAAGAATGTGACGTTGTATCGTGCGACACCGGTTTTTCAAGCCAGCGCGACGCGAACGCCTTTTTTCGCCCGGTACTCTCTCGTAGTCTTTCCCGCGTAAGTAATCCGAGATCTCGTCGTGGACAATACGCGTATGTGTGTATACGTGCAAAAAGTTGCGGCGAGCAACCACCCGTTGGGGAATCGACCCTACCTTCAACGAAATCTTGTACGGTCTCTTGTGACTTTCTCTCTCTCTTTCTTTCTCCCTGACGCGACGCGAACCGTAGTCACAAGTTCGTTAACCGCGTAGCCAAGCTCTCGCGATTCGTTACCTACACGCAGGAATAATAGAATCGAAACAAGCGAGCAACCAAAACGCACGATAAATTCGCAAAACTTTCGAATGCGATCGAGCGAAATTTCGCGAATTCTCAATTCGTAAAATTGGATTGGAAATAACTCGAAACTTTCGAAGGAAAGTTTTCGAAACCGCTGAGAAAAAATTATGGACTTTTATCATTGAAAAGAAAGATTATTTTCTTATCGCATTGCTTGATTTACTCTGTGAATAGAATATTTTACAACAGCAATTTTATTTCGGCCGACTTTTTTCCCTCTGCGGAGCTGGTGGGGTCTGCGAGACCCCACGCGTTTTCCTAGCGTGGACGTTTTGTTTTTAAACGATAATAGGGTTTGTGTATAAGTTAATCTCTACGTTATTCAAAAAGGATCAGAATGGTGAATCTGAAAGTTCATTCTCCAGGACTGGAATCGGTTACAAATCGCTGAAAATTGAATTAAATTTTTCTAATTCACAAATGCAATAATGACTTTAGAAAATCACTTTTTTTGTTGTAAATCATTTTGAAAAATACAATGGCCCGGTAAAGTTCACGAAATATGCGATTAGGATAAAACATATTCTTCACGTTTTCTCGAATATTTGATTGAGCCCACGAATGTGACCGATTTCGAAAGTTACAGAAATGTCAAGAGGGAAGAAAAATATTGTAAAGAATTGTTTTTTTTCCGAGCAATTAATTAACAATTGTTACATATTTCATTGTGAATTGAACATTTTATCGTAATTTCCTTCACGCTCAAGCAGAAATGTAATTGGAGCGCGAGCGTGAAGTATTTATTTTTTAAAAAATCATTTTCAAGGTGTATTTTTGACGATCGTATACACGCTCGAAAAATTGGTGGAAATTATGAGATCTCAGGATTGAGTGGACGGATCGAAAAAGACTCGAAATAAAATCGATATGACAAAATCACATTACATTGGTAAAATGTCATTAGATTTTCGAATTGTCGACGGCTTTTCGCGTGACGATTTGAAATTTTCTTTTTTTTTTTTTTTGTTACTGCGCGTCTCTCGATTTTGTTGAAATAATAAACGTACTTTACTGGTATAAAACGACAAATCTATCATCCATTTGCGTCCTCAAAACCCGAACACAGAAGGTACGTGGGTCGGCCAGGACCCCAAGCCGACATTTGTTGATTTCTGAGGGAAAACTAGTACCATAAAACGGAGTTACTTTGACTGTTTTTGGGGCTACTTCAACAGAGCCCCAAAATACGGTTTAAGTGTGTGCGCAGCGAGACCGCGTGAGCTGTGGTGGGCGGCGGGTACGGGGCATAAACTTAAACAACAATTTGTTGTTCAACTTTATTATAATGTTGCTAAAGTTGGTTGTAATGTTGCTCAAGTTTATTTTGATCTCAATGATAATAATAAGACTAAGTGCCTATAATAGTACCCTAGGTACTTGATATTTTTATGCAAAATGTTTCCTTAAGGGAGTACACCAACTGTAACTGCCCATTTTCGACCGTTTACTTTGGAATTTTTTTTGGTACATAATCGGAAGTGGGGCTCCTGCTAGAATCAGGCCAGTTTTCTTCGAGGGTTCGAACAAACCCAAACAACCTCAAACAAACCCAGACAACCTAAAACAGCCCCAAACAAAAGTTTGCCTGATTCTAGCAGGAGCCCCCTTCCGAATATTTACCCTTTGTTTTTAAGAAAGGTATAAAATATCAGGTGTAAAGAACTTATAGGTTTTATTGGGTATATATTGCAGTATGTGAAAAAGAATAATTGGTCAAGAGGAAACATTTGAAAATAATTGAAAAAAAATGAGACGAGTTTGAAGAAAAAATCGTATTTTCGCCCATAATTTTCATTTAAAATACGATATATCTTTACAATTTCCAATTCATCGAAAAACCACTGATCATACTTCAGACCTGTACAATTTATATTTTTTAAATATGCAAAAAAAATAATTCGTAATATCTAAAATTTTCCATTTGTAAAGTCTTTAACGAGTAAGGTCACTGTAACGGCCCAAAAAAAAAAGTTTTTTCACTAATTTTTTACTCCCGAAATTGAAGGTATTTGAAAAAAAACTTTTAATGGTGTTATCGGGCATACATTAAACTTTATTATAAAATTTTTTTACAGTAAAAAAAAACAAAATGGCGGTTCCACAGCTATCTTCCCGGGACATGTTTTGCTTCCAGGGCTCCGCGGCACGCAGCACCACTGGTGCACTTTTGAATCTAGAACAAAAAAAAAACCATTAATCTAGAGGGCTATAGCTAGAGAATGTCGATCGGATTTTAAAAAGTATCAATTTTTGTGGATTTGGCGTGCGTTTGAAAAAAAAATTGATTTTTGACGAAAAAAACGGCAAGTTTTTTGTTAATAAAAAATCAATAAATAAAGTTCTTGAAAATTCCGATCGACATTCTCAAGATAATGTAAATGTTCACATCTGGTTAAAATTTCAAGTAAAAAAAATGAAAATTGTTCGAGTTATGCTGCGTGCCATTTTGAAAAACCATGTTTCGAGAAAAACGCGTTTAAAGTTTTGCGAATAGTTTTTTATTGGAAAAAATTAAAAAAAGAAGTTAAAAAAAATTTTTACCGTTAGTCTGCAATCCCAGCACCATACATTTGTCCTTCGATAGCCAAATTTTCGTCTTCTTCGTCTTTCCTGGTTGATTTTTGGAGCGCGCGCGCACTTTTGGCCGCGTCGCTCAGAGATGTCTCCGCGTGCGTGATGCGTTTGGCGTCGGCTTCGATGCAGAAATTATATAACTGTACACCAATTTCCACCTCCAATATCTTGAATATTTGCAAGACGTTGGTAAGGCCGCCATTGAATATGCAAACAGCGATATCTGTCGCAATATCTAGTACAGTTTTTCCGCTTGAGGATGATTTGGGGGCCAAACTCCAAACGGTAGCGTTGAAACTTTCGTTATTGTTTTGAGTATAGGCCCCCAAGCAACGCTCCAGCAACTCGTCCCGGCTCAATTCCATGTAGATGGGTTTGATGGCTTGATAAACCTCTTCACTCATTGGCTGATTGTGATGATACGCATCCAAGGCATTTTCTGCTTTCGCTTTCTTCCAACTGCACCAATTCTCCGAAATTTTTTCGTGCTGAGGCTTTTCATCCGTTGACATTTTGTGAAAAAGGGTTGCCCAGATCTCATTTTTCATATTTTTGATGGAATCGGAATTTCGACGGATTGCTAAGCCGTAATAAATGCTTAGTTCGTCAATCAATTTGGCAGTGAGTTTTCCTCTTCCCCCGAGACCTTTTGTTCCTTTTTTTAAGTTTCTCAATCGAGTGCCCATTCTTTTTTGCACGTGATCTATGCACTCTTTTTTTTTAACATCAACATTTTCATAAGGCTTCGAATCCACGATGCCTTTGAAAGTTTTGGAATCGCCATCTCCGATATAATTGCAGTCGTTTCGGAGCTTGGCGGCGACCTTCATTTCCTAAGGACAACAAATTTTTTTTCGCACAGGACCTTTTTCTTCTTATTTTAGAGGGTTTAAACTATTTTTTAAGCCAATAAAAAAAAATCGATTTTTCAAAAAATTTACAGTGGCCTTACCCCTTAATGAATGTTCGAATTTAATTCGAAAAATGAAAGAATAGCTATTCCAATGATTCGCGTAGTATTTCTAGGTTTGATATTTGGCAACATTGGTTCTATTTCCGTCTCTTTTTACTCATTCAGGCGAGTTTAACCTCCATGCTTTTCAACGTCGATCTGCCAAAACAACGTCAGGCGCGGGCAATGTAAAGCATTGTATTCGGGCGACGAGTGGTAAAAAAGCGTGAAAAATTTGGGTCCGCGAAATATGTCGGTTAAAAATGAAATATGTGTGGAAATTCTAATAAGTGAGATGAGGTTACGACTACAGTCAACTGTTGTCTTGCTGTCACGTCTCTTTATCGTATCAAGTGGTAATAAATCCAATATCGGAAGTTCAAATTAAACTTGATATCACATGAAAATTAGGTCCATAAGTGTATTTTTTTCCGAGAGCATTGGGCCGGAAATTGGGTTTCTGTATGTCGTCTAGGGATTTTTATATTTTTTTTCTCTGTAACAAGGTCTATAACCGTTCTTCAAATTTTACCGAGACGATTATTAATATATTTAGTGGAAACGAAAAATTATGAAAATCCTATGAATTAAAGCCTGTCGATAGGACTACCTTAAAGCAATCTAAGAAGCTACGGTTAAAATTTCAGGCCGATTGGACGAAAATCGTTCGAGTTCTGCTGCGTGCTGATTTAACCCTTTCAGTCATGCATTTTTCATCTCCACCGATTTTGATGAAAATTAGTACTCGGGGGTTTTCGGGGTCGCTGATTACGAATCCGGCATTAGATTTTCAAAATTCGAAGTGGCGGATCCAATATGGCGGACGTGAAATTCCAAATACTTATTGAGTCTTCTAAAACTTTGTACTCAGGGGTTTTCGGAGTCGCTGATTGCGAATCTGGCATTAGATTTTCAAAATTCAAAATGGCGGACGTGAAATTCCAAATACTTATGAATTCTTCTAAAACTTTGTACTCAGGGGTTTTCGGGGTCGCTGATTGCGAATCTGGTATTAGATTTTCACAATTCAAAATGGCGGATCCAATATAGTGGACGTGAAATTCCAAATACTTATTGAGTCTTCTAAAACTTTGTACTCAGGGGTTTTCGGGGTCGCTGATTGCGAATTTGGCATTAGATTTTCAAAATTCAAAATGGCGGATCCAATATGGCGGATGTGAAATTCCAAATACTTATCAATTCTTCTAAAAATTTGTACTCAGGGGTTTTCGGGGTCACTGATTACGAATCTGGCATTAGATTTTCAAAATTCAAAATGGCGGATGCAATATGGCGGACGTGAAGTTCCAAATACTTATTAATTGTTCTAAAACATTGTACTCAGGGGTTTTCGGGGTCGCTGATCACGAATCCGGCATTAGATTTTCAAAATTCTTTTGAATCTAAAACATGGACTTTAATTTTGCAGTCGTAAATTATTTTAGTTGCAGAATGATCTCAAATTAACTAAAATATTTATTTCTAATGTATATTTGAAGGAATATTCCTGATAAAGTAGGATTTTATATCATTGAAATTTTTATTGTTACATTGCCCAATTGGATCGACTATATCGGATCCACCATGTTGAATTTTCAAAATCTGACCTCATATTCGTGATCAGCGACTCAAAAAAGCCCCAGATCCGTATTTACAGAGGCATTGGTTCAATGGCTCCGAGGTGATTTTTTAAAGGGTGGAACTCTAGCGGCCCCACTGTGACTGAAGCGTCAAAAAACATGATCCTGAGCAAACCTTTTTTTTTTCAATTTTCGTATGCATTAAAAAAAAATAAGAATGTACACGAAATAAGTTCAACGTATGTTTAATACCATACCTTTTTTCCAAATCCTAAATAAATAACCCAGTAGATAAAAAAACGGCGAAAACGACCTTTTTCGGCCTGTCACAGTGGGGCTCTCCCTCAATAAAGATGACAATTTGATTGTAAAACATTGTCGTTTTTCATCGAATTCCACGTACAATGCATAAAACATTAATTTTTTTGTCAAAATTACGTCAAACTAACACTCAATCTTTGACACAAGTTGCATTTCAATGCCTTGTCAAAGAAACCCCAAACTCGAGGTTACTTTGACACTTTTGAAAAAAATATTGACTTGACTTTCCCATGCATTTGATAGCCGCAGGACACATTGTTCTATCGGAGCAAAAAAAGTAGGAATGTAGAATGTTAAAAAAAAGTTACCTCCGAAAACCTTCCAACCCCTGTTCAAAGTAGCCCCATTTTACGGTGCTTCCTCGATTATATTGATGATGAGAATTCTCCAAAGTTGGATTGAATTCCCAAGAGTCCAGATTAAAAAACAAACGGGTTGAGGAGCGCATTTAGAATTTAGCGTGGGGTCCGTACAGACCCCAAGTGCCCCAGGGGCAAAACAGTTGGTGGTTCTGAATACTTCCAAATTCAAACCTCGTGCTTCATTGCTTTGTCCACTCTTGTTCAGCCATGAAAATAAAAAGCAAAAATGCACGACGCCTCCCAATTCTCGCAGCTAAAAACATCGTTTTTCGGGTAAAGTTGGGTACCTTTACAACAGCATGGTACAAAGCGTTCTTTTTTTTCATATGTTTTGGTAACCCGAGCGAAGAAGGATATCTCGTCTCTGTAAAGAATAGCTCGGCTTACATGTGGGGCAATTCAATGAGACGCGTTATTCGTCCTGGATATTCGATACAAAAGTATATGTGTATATATATTTTTTTCAACGTCGCTCGGACAAGCTTTCCGTAACAAAACATTCGTATATGTATATATATGTATTCATGTACACACACGCTGTTATAATTTTCGTATATATATTCGCTATGTACATTATGAACAACGGGAAGCTCGTATCCCGTGTTTATCATTGAACAAGAATCGTTATATTAATTTAAACGCTGTGAGCATTGTAATCAGAGCCCTGACGTGCAATAACGCGCATGTTCGATTATGGTGAAGTTTGCATCGTTGGAATGCAGCGGAACGTATATTCATTCCGTTTGCTGGCATTTATTTTTTGGTTTTATCAGGCTGCGAGTATGGCACCAACGTTTTTCCGTATTCGCATTACGGGGAGGGCAGGGGTTCGCACTTTTGAAAAATCAATTTTTTTTCTCGTCTTTTCGTACGGTTAAACATTTTAACAATATAATCCCAAAGTTTCAAGTCGATCGGAGCAAAACTCTCGAAGTTGTTGACTATTCAGTCTCGCTCCTCTAACACTGTAGCTCGCGTTTCAATCTGTAGCTAACACTTAAAACGCGTTTTTCTCGAAACCACTTTTTCGAAGTCCGTGTTCACTGCCATTTGAAAACTACAATGTACTACACGTACAAAAGGTTTCAATAAATTTACTCCGTCCATACAGATGAAAAAAAAATCGAAAAAAGGGTTTTTTTCCATGCTGAAACTCCTACCCTTCCGTTAAAGATCTACGGCCATAATTGACGCGAAAGAATTTTGATAGCAATGAAAACGAAGAATTGAGAAAAAAAAAAATTCTCGTTGCGCTTCAACGATGCAGGCTTTGACGCCATCACATTGGAGAAAAATACATCACAAGCACATAATAAAGCGCAACTTATTCTTTTCCGTGTGTAAATGCACGTTGCAATGGAATCTCGCGTGGCTTCGGTCATTCAATCGCATCGAGAAACTCGAAAGCCTCCGAGAAATTCAAATTGTCGCTGTTTCGCGTACGAAAGCTTCGAACTTTCGAGCAATAATTGTAGGAATGCATGAAAACAAATTGGACACTTTCATGATCGGAACGAAAATCTCTTGCTCCGTTGGCTTGCGCTTTTTCGAGGGCTTCTTAAAAATATAATATTGCACGGTGGCAATTATAATTAGAGGACTATTCCCAGTCTTAATCAACAACGAAAGAAAACAAACGTAATTATCCTTTCGACTTTGCAAAAACTAGTTAACGCTATTGACGCACGTTCGAGTTGCATATTCTTTGAGGGGTTGGAATATTTCGACGGTTCGAAAAGTATTTAATTTTCAGATGCGATTTGTGATGAACGGTAAATCCGATTAACAGTTTTTCAAGGCCTTTATGCGTCTTATAAAAAGTGTAAATGGATCGTATTTAAAGTGAGCATAAATTTAATTTTGAGAGGGTGCCGATCGGTTGGAATTTTTGCAGATGCCTGAATGATGTGCGTCATAACTTCATTTTTTCATTACCTCAGAGAAAAAACCAACGCTCGTTCAATATAATGTAGTTTTATGCACTGTCAACGGAGCCATTTTTTCCCCTCTGCAAAGTTCGCATAATCGCAGAATTTCAAGTAGTGCTAAATTGAATCGAAACACTTTTATAAATTTGTCACTTTGCAACTTTTGCGCAAATTAATAAATACTTCGTTCAATGCTGAGGAACAAAAGTACATTTGGTTCAACAACGTTGGTTCCCGTTTCAGATAATCGAAAAAGAAAGCATGGGCACCTCTGCAAAAAGGACCAGCAGCTCGGCGTCCGCAACGATGTTCACAATGATTTTTAACTTATTATGATCGTTGTTTACTTTTTATAATATACTCGACTACAGTGCGAAACCGAATATGAATCAGCTGTTTAGTTTTTTCTTAAACGAACCGCATCTGAAAGTGGAACGGTCATACTTTATACTAACGGCGTCAAATATTGTCATGGACATTGACTCGAACAGTGTGCGATGTTTCGGTATATAATTCTCTCAGCAACGTCTGAAACGTTATTTGTGTATAGGTGATCACTGGGAACATTTCGTATTCCCATTACCTCGCAAATGACCGATTGACGATGATTTTTTTTTCTTTTTCGTTATCAAAATGATCGCACGTTGATCGAATAAGGGCATTTCTTCTTAGGAACGTTACGACATTTATCGAGGGTGTATGTATGTACAAGTTCGCGCTGCAAATTGAGGCAGTTTACAATTGATCGTTTCTTCTTCTTTTTTTTTTCGCATCTACGATGAACACGTTTCATGTGTTTGGTTCAACTGTTGTGTGATGAGCTCTCGACGAAGCCGCGTACTCGGTTCCCTCGAACTGTCGAAGATGGATCTATGTGCAAAAATATATATCATCATTATTTCCGGAGTTCCAACGTACAGCCTCGCGGATTAAACTTACGATTACGACGATAAAACTGTTAGCACGACTTTAAACGCGTTTTTGTCGAAACTCTTTCTTTTCAAAACGGTGCACACGATTTCTCGACACGCAACGAACGGATCGTCTTGAAATTTGGTACGCAATGTTTTCTCTCAAAATACGTAAGAACTCACTTGTGGTATAAATTTTAATATAATTGTCGTGAATTCGATGTTAATTTTCTTCAACCCGAGGAAATTCACAACTCATTTTGTGAATTTTTTCATAGTTATAATGTAATATTTGAAACTCATAAGTTTTTTTGCAAAAATTTCTTTGCCTCGACGCAATGTTTTCTCTCAAAATACGTAAGAACTCACTTGTGGTGTAAATTTTAATCTAATCATGGTGAATTTGATTTTAATTTGTCTTAGATACGAAAAAATTCACAACTTATTTTGTGAATTTTTTTGTATTTACAATTTTTTGTGGATACTATTGCATTCACAGATTTTTATGTGATTTTTTTTTAATTCACAGGATTTTTGGTAAATATTCACATTTTTTGTGAATATTCACAATTTTTTCTGTGCATTTATTCGTATTTTCAGAATATTTGTGAATACAATTGGATTTGTACACATGCATGTGAATACAAACAAGTGAAATATGAATAAATTTGTATTTATATTCACATGAAAATCACGATGTGAATACATTCGTATTCGTATTCGTATTTATAAATACAATTACGCCCAACTCTGCCGTCTAACAGCTGACGAAGATTTTCAACACCCAACAACCCAAGTCCCCTACACCGGTATATTTTTCTATAACCTTAAACATGTCGAGTTTTGTGCCTACGAACTACGATTTGCGGACAGCATTGGTTTCCTGTTATCATTTGAAGAAAACTGTTGCAGAATTAATCAGAAATTCCGTACGTACTTCTCTACGAAATGCAGTGAAGAATATAACTTTTAAATTTGAAGTAGATGCAGTGAAAATTATTGAAGTTATTTTTCACGCCAATTGGAAAAAAGCGGTTTCGAGAAGTTTCGAGTACTCGGCCATTTTGTACATCGAAAAAAAAAGAAATATACATTTTCTAACAGCTTGATATTCATACTAAATAGATGTGTAATTAATTTTATGAGTGAATCACTTTTTCATACGAAAAAAAATGGTTAAATTCGCACATGACTTTAGATCCGTTACTGTGGCCTAACCCCTTAAACTACAGGCTTCAACGATTTCGTCAAAAATCAATTCTGACGTATCTTCTTGTATTTCACATTAATTTGATAAGTGTTAAAGAGACCTACAATAAATTGTAATCACAGCGAAATATGAGTGTGAAAATTATACGAATTAAAAGTGAAAATATAAGAAATATAAGGAAGTTCGTTTACTATAACTTCCTTTTTCGGCCGTAAAAACAGTAATCAATGTTATGAAAATGCTGAAACACGAACAAACGATCCAGGCAATGAATACTGCCTTAAGGGGTTACCCCCACTTGCGATTTTCAAAAATCGTTTTTTTTATTGCATTTTTTGAAGTATAAGTATCTGAGAATATGTCCTGAACATTTCAAGTCGATCCGAACAAAATTGACTGAGATATGAGCGTTGAAAGAGAAGAATCCGTTTTTCGTGTAAACTGAAATTGAAACTTTAAACGCGTTTTTCTCAAAATGGCATTTCTGAAGTCGGTGACCAAGATTACTCGAACACTAATGAACCGATCTTCTTGAAATTTTGCAGGCTTATTTAAAACATAAAAATGTAGTCTTTGATCGTTCGATTTTTTTTTTCGAAAAAAATGGCCGTTTTATAGCCAAAAAACGGCCGTTTTTTTTCGTTAAAATCGAACCATTAACTTTGACTGTCCGCCATTTTGTGAAAAATGAATATTTTTCAAAATCCTTCGATTAAAGACTAGTTTATACTTATATTTGACTAAATCCATCCGCATTTTTTTTTCAGATGATCCACTTCGCCGCAATGTTGGTCACCGCAAACCGTGTATATAAAAACATTATTTCATTGACGGCCATTTGCCACTAAACAATGTAATATTTTTCAATAAAAAAATTACTGAAAATTCTTCAAGATGTGTTCTTTAAGATGGTATATTGATCGATTAAAAAAGTTTTATAGTTTTCTTTAAAAAAATTCATGAAAAAGGCCTTTTTTGCGCTACAAGTGGGGGTAACGCCTTAAAATCTTCAATATTTCATTGATTTCTGCGAAATTTAATACCAATATGCAGTGCAAAACACTCTGTCCCTGTATACAAACTTGTCACCATGTTGAAATTTGCATAATTGGAATGCAACGAAAGTCAGAATTTTCAATATTCTCCAATTTCTTTGAGCAGATCTCAGCTATGAAAAATGTCGAACAATGTTTTAATCTGCTTATTGAGAGATGTGTAATCTAAATTTTCGAAAAACGATTTTTCGGAATAATGACACCGAGGAAATGAAAATATAAAGAATTTCCGTTCCATTACAACGATGCAAACTTTAAGAGCATGTTTTAAATTGTTATTTTCTATTCTTGTGATGTTATTTTTTAATCGTTGCGCACGAACTTATTTCCGTTAAGCTCGAGCCATTGAATGCAAAGTAAACAGCGATATCGAAAATTCTTTTTTTTATTTTGATTTACATTCAAGCTGTGGGGTTCTGATGATGCTGTAGAACGTTTCAATGTTTTTCGTACCCCAAGTTTGCCAAACAAAATTGCCGACACTGAACTTTCGTTGCGTTTTAACGATGCCAAGCCTCAATATCATAAGTGGGCCCGATATTTTTTTTTGTAGAGTATGCATAAGTTCGAAAATTCAAAACAAATGTTTTTTTTTCTATTCCGTTTCAATACCTCAGAGTTTTTGATTGAACTTGCAACAGAAGTTTTGTAGAAAATTCCTACAATTCGCCGATTTATGAGTTGCGAGTTGTACAGGGTGAGGCACATAAAGTGTTACAGAGCGATGGCACTCAAACTATTGATCATATCCAAAAATGTTTCAGACAAAAGTTTCAGTGTTCGAGAAGGCCGTCATACTGGACCACCCGATTTTTTTATCGGTAGAGGCGCTGAAGGTACGTCAAGGTCAACTTCACTTTTTTAAATGGGATCCATGTATTTTTTTTCGATGACATTATTACCGATTTTAAGAAGAATTCAGCGACCTACAACACAAAGTCATTATAGTCACGCAAAGTATAAAAATAGTCGAATAATCACTTTCAAAGGATCCACTAACCTTGGTTTGGGTCTACCTACAGAAGATGCTCGAAGTGACGACCCTCGACTTGTGAGCACTTGTTAATTCGCTGATGAAAAGACCGCCTAACTTCAGCCAACATTTGTGATGTAATTTCGGTACATGCTCGGCGTATTCTTTCTTTCGTGACGTCAGGCGTGGTAGGTGCTACCGCCATTACGCGTTCTTTGACAAAACCCCATAAAAAGTAATCTAGTGACGTTAGATCTGGCGAACGAGGTGGCCGAGCTACAGTGCCGACCTTGTGTTGTAGGTCGCTGAATTCGTCTTAAAATCGGCAATAATGTCATCGAAAAAAAATACACGGTTCTACTTAAGGAAGTTCATCTAATGATCGAATTAACAAACAGATATTGATAAAAAAAATCGAGTTCGCTTATGAGTATCTAAAAAGTCACCTGTCCAAATTTCAAACTCTCCGGATACCTTGTTTGTGAGCAATCAATAAATGAAATTTTTCTAAATTAACATGGTCTCTTATGGATCGTCCTGTTTTTCCCTCCTGTAAACGTGAAATTAGCAAGCATTGACAAACAGTTTCGAAAGAAACTTTTATAACGGATAAAAAAATATCTAAAGAACGTTTGGACAGCTTTCTAAAATCCATTAGATACTTGTGAACTTCAGAATAAATTTATTTGTCTCGAAAAATTGTGATTTTTCGGAGGTTAACCTCCATATTACTCCAGCCGCATATTATGGTGGCAACGTCGCAACCGCGCGCTTTTTGAAATCAACACTAATACTTTCCGAACGACGCAATGTGCACTACACTTCTACAGCAAATTATCCAGAAGTGACTGGAAATGTAATGACTAAATCGGCTTAAAGAATAAAATCAAATAAATTAATCGCAAATAAAATCGTTGTAGTTATAAAAAAGGGATACGAAATAATAACACACAAAAAATTGATTTCGATTGATTGAGAAAAAATTTGATTTTCGAAAATTGATTTTGTTTGCTTTTCCAGAAAAACGCTTTCTCTTTTGAATTTTCTTACATGGTCGAGAAAGAGATCGACGATGAACCATGGACGCGAGTGAAAAATTTCTAGCACATGGCAGCTGTACAGGATACGCGGTCACGCTTGGTTGCAGCGTTGCCAAACTTATTGAACGGACTACGCTAGTCGTAATAATTATTCTTTTGACTGACTCGGTACCTGATGAACTTCCTTAAAAAAGTAGAGTTGACCTTGACGTAGCTTCAGCGCCTCCACCGATAAAAAAAATAGGGTGGTCCAGTATGACGGCCTTGTCGAACACTGAAACTTTTGTCTGAAGCATTTTTGGATATGATCAATAGTTTGAGTGCTATTGCTCTGTAACACTTTATGTGTCTCATCCTGTATTTTGTCGAGTGTCAGATCGCCCAGTGCAATACCGATAACTACGCTCAATTTTCGCTGAAAACTGAAAACTCCCTCCAGTGCGCACACATAAAAAGTTTTTTACTCTCAATTTTCCGACGGTTCGAAACACTCCACAAAACATTAAAATCCAGCGAGAAAAGAATTTCCACCAAAAGCTTCTTCCATAAATGAAGCAAGTGTGTCCACGAGCTTCATTTATGGATCTTACCTGCAGATGCAAGTTGACTTCGGCCGAACGGCTCAAGTATGGAAAATTGCCGCCGCTCTTGAGATGCGCCAATTTCGCATTAGGATAACACTTGTACATCTCCTCTCTGACGACGTTCGACAGAGCGTATTCGTCGAAAACGTCGATTATCGTTATTGGCAAGTGCGTGATTTTCTGCGGCTCCACGTAACAGCTGACGCAGTTCATCGTTAGGCGGGACGCCAGTTCCGATTGGTTCAAACTTTCTAACTGCGGGGTAGGCGAAAAAGTTGATTAATCGTCGGCACACATTTGCGATTCACGGCGGAGCCGAATCTCAAGGGATTAGGCTACTGCGAAAATGCGGAACGCTCGTTTGTCGCTTGAGGCAAGTCAAATTCAAGAGGAATGTCCATATGTCCTGCATATGGCGAAGGAATCACAAATTAAAGGTAATTTTGTTATTTCAACGATAGAACTGCTGGTAAAACTTCAACGGGCTACATCTACCCAAATGACGACTTTTTTCATAGATTTCGTATACTCGAGTTTCAATTCGTCGCCACGTTGTTAGAAAAAAGATTTTAGATATCGACGATCGTCAGCGACTCGTATTGATTGTTAACTGAACGACGCGTTTGGTTTTTAGATTTCAGATGGACCGTTTAAGATGGTAAGTGTCCACCGCCAAACGTTGCGGAAAAATTGTCATCATCTGCCGACAGCCACGTTTTTGTTGTTTTTCTGTATTTTTAGGTGTTTCTTAAGTCTCAATATACGAGGGCCGTTTGAAAAGTCCGTGCAAGTCTTCCAACTCGTTTCACATCCCCCCTATTCTCCAGATTTGGCTCCCTCGATTACTATTATTTGTTCCCCGATATGAAGAAATAGCTGGCGGGAAAAAGATTTTATACAAACGAGGTGATTGCAGAAACGAATGGCTATTTTGCAGACTTAGACAAATCTTATTATACGGAAGGGATCAACAAACTAGAGCAGCGTTGGATGAAGTGTATAAACCTAAAAGAAGACTATGTTGAAAAATAAAAAAGGTTTATCCCAAAGAATTAAGTAGTTTTCATTTTTGCGTGAACTTATCGAACTACTCTCGTATGTGCTTTTGTGTTAAAACGATGCGTTTCATTTTCACTAAACGTATTCCCGATAAAAAAATTCGGTATTTAGCAATTTTTTTCGGTCCTCGAGATAGATGTAGCCCCTTAAGGGATCATTCTAGTGTAAAATTTGCAAATAACCGATTTTCTTGCGTTATCCGATAGTATAGACGGTTGTAAACATGGTATTATTTGACATTAAATTGCGTTGATTTGACATTTAAAAAATCAGATCGATTAGCGTATTTTAACCATCGAAAAAATCGCGAAAATCAGCTATATTTCGACCCGTTATACTGTGATCCCTTAAACGCGTTTTTCTCGAAACTGTTTTTCAAAACGGTGTACAAGATTTCTAGAGATCTAATGAACGGTTTCTTGAAATTTGGTACACTTATGCTATACTAGTTTAGTTTCGACCGACGTTTTTCTTCTAAACATTTTTTTTCCTTAGTTATTAACAATAACGTCATTTTTATTCGAAAAATTGAATTCCAAAAAAATAAATTTTTTTCGGATGATCGAACTACGATAACAAAAAAAGTTCATTCAAGTCAGCTGATATTATCTATTTCGAGAAAAAAAAACTTGTCTTGTTTCCGATCAACCAGGTGGCCCAACCCAAACACCATTGAGCTCTCACGTTCAAAGGTCCTTCACAAGATTGTTTATGACTTCTTCAATTATTATTTAAAAATGATATTTTGTATGCAACTTTGTTAATGTACACACAAATAAATGTCCAACCGATTTGCCAAGCGTCTTGCGTACTTCAAAATGTATTCTTTCAAATTCTCCCGATTTTCGTTACGTCACAGCAGCCTAACCCTTTAAGTTAGCAGCCGTGAAAAACGCCCGACTTACCCTCTCTACCATGAAGTCAATGGCGTCGATGATCTCCGGGTCACCCTTCCCGGTTGTGAAATTTCCCATCACCATTTTCTTCAACACCAGCGACGGAAGAATCCAAAATCTGAAAATCGTACGTTTTCTCACATAGGATTCCAAGAGAATCGCCGAAATAGAGAAAAGATTAAGGCTGACGTCGTCTTCGTTCGCTTACATCGCAGCCGAATCGTTGTAACTGAATACGGACGTGTCTGTGAAACTGTTGCACAAAATCAGCGAAACCACTCTCGGACAGTGCGAATTGAGTTCGGTGAACTTTTGTGCTAGAAAACCGCCTAGTGATGCCCCGAACAAGTGAACCTTGTCTAACTCCATGTAATCGAGGAGCTTCCTGAAGCCGTCGCACCATTCCCTCACGTTCCAGTATACGGGTGGCTCAGCCTGTAACGATTATTCGCCATTGACATTCTCAATTGCATCTGCATATGTGACGATCGTCGTTAGTTCTCTCCCTCCACTAATAACAATAAGATTTCTTGCAAAGTAACGCAGAAACGACAAAGAACAATTTCCATGCACGAAAGCTCATCCCTTGCGACTCAATATTCGTAATAACACACGTTGGGGTTGGGCAGGCGATAAATTAAGGTCGAGTTAACAACATAGGTTGTTACAAAAACTGGACATTCTGCTCGATCCAGCTACGCAAAAGCTGTGACACTTACCGATATGACGCGATAACCTTTGGCCGCCAGGCCTAAGATCTGTTTGAAAAATATATCCGAGGTGCCGCTGACCGGCGGTAGGCAAACGAGCGGACACTTTATCGTCTTCGGGTTCGAGTCGTAAACTTTCCATCCCTTCAAAATTTCAAAGAAATGCGAGCCGCATGAAAATGTGAAACTAAACGAATATGGAGCTGAAAATGAGCATCTAATTTTGCGATAGCGAAGGAGGGGAAGAAAGGTACTTAGGGGGACGGTAATGGAGATTTCTGCATTACCCATTATTTTGATAAAACGTAATCAACCATCGATGTGTTACATATGCTCATTGTGATTTTGACGAAACTGCCGACTCGTTCCATACGAAATATTCTCAAAGGCAAAGCTGTATAGCGAATTGAAGCAGAGATTCATCGGAAGTAATTGGAACAGCAAGACTGACAACACCGAAGGGAGGAAATATTCACAAATAAAAAATCTTAACAACCTAACCTCACTTTTCCGGCGTTACGTCGATCTCGTTCGGTAGTTGCGAATAATTTTATCACTTTAACGCGATACAACAATTTGATAAAAATTGTGTAGTATCGCGTTTGAAACTGTTGGAAAAACAATTTTTTTTTCTCGAAAAATCTGAGTTAGGAAAAAGAGAAAATATTCGAACGGACGTAGATTCGGCATTGGCGATGAATGTAAAAAAAACCTTTAAACGCATCATCACAGAAGGAGTGATAAGAGGCAAACCTGATAAGTATGCATTGACAGCGCGTTACCTTCGTTCCGTCCGTATCAACAACGATTTTTCGCAACGGCACTGAGCTCCGAAAGCTATTGTACTCCTTCGACTGTGACAATTCACTCGTATAAGACATTGTTCGTGTTCTTTTTCTCTTCGCGTATTCAATTGTTCGGCCAGACGGACAATCGTGCACAAGTTGCATGAAGGAGTAAATATTCGCGAGAAGGACGAACGAGTAATCATTACACACTGATAATTTGACACAAGGCACGATTCCGAATGCGGAGCGACTGTTGGTTCGTTGCGGATGCGCCAGCAAGTGGCGGGACGTGGGGGCGGCAACGCGACGGCGATCGGAGCGCCGCTGCTTACGCACTGGCGCCATCTACCGAGTGACGACATAATGTGGCTCGTCTGAATAACGAAGAGTTTGAGCGAATGAAAAAAAATAAACAAAGGTTGAATTTTGTATAAAATAAGCCAATTTAACGGCATCGTTCAGAGGCAACTTGTATTGTATTTTTTAATTTTTTATTAATACAAATCTTATATTATATATGCATCCGGCGCAGGGATGGCATCTAGTGGTAGGCAAGGACGTTACGGCGCTAAGAACCGACGGAGTACCGTAGCAAGGTACGCTGGTGCTGCAATTTTTCAGCGCGTGTGTCACGAGATACCGATCGATGATAAACAAAACCATAAATACATGTTTCGGTGCTGTTTCCGGTATTATCGGAAGAGTATCACTCTGACTTGCTCTTAGGGGTAAGATCTATTTCTTCCATATTTCCATCCTTGTCTGGCAAAATACTCCGGCCGATAGCAGTATTGCTTTTGGTGCGATGATTGTTTAAGAGGGAATGATACCTTATCGCGGTCGGTATGGTAGAACGATTATAGATTCCCACGAATCTCTGAAACGGCTCTTCAGATCCCGTCGAAACTTTGCCAAACGACGTCAAATAGATAGGTGAATGGCTCTCTTCTTCTCAAATTTTTTGATTTTGAGAAAAAGAATGTAGATTGGCTTATGATAACCCAAACCCACTCTGAAGAGCCGTTTCAGAAATTCGGGGGAATCTATAATCGTTCTACCATACCGACCGCGATAAGGTATCATTCCCTCTTAAGGCCATGTATCACCCGCCGCGACAGCTTCGATATTTTAAACCCTAATTACAACCACACGATACAATCAATTAAGATGAAATTGATTGTATCCATACGATATTGTTGCAAAAATGGCCTGACGGTCGAAATTTTCCAAATTTTGGAAAAAAACTTTACGGGTTATAGTTACTATAGGATGACTTGTGAATTGCTAACTGATGCACCGAATTCATGCACTTTCGAGACCGTCCGGCTCTCGACAGTGAAAAAACACATTTTAGCACTGTTTCAGCAGATTTTATGGAAAAGTTAAGGAAAAATTGGGGTTAAGAGTTTTTTTTTACACAAATGAAGCAGGATTGTAACAACGAAGCTCAAAACAATCCTGAAAACCACTAACTGCTGCGAAATGTCACAGCGTGTGATACATGGCCTTAAAGGCCATACTTTTATGGCCCTTAAGGCCCTTATACTCGTATATATATACTTTTGAAAAAAAATATCGTTTTTTCTGTAGGCTTACATTTTGTATAACAATCCCAAAAATTATATGGTTCATATGTATAAACTTCTCAAGAGCGATGTAGTTGATATGTATAAACATCCCGACAATTTAGTATGGTACGAAAAATATGGTTTTAAACTTTTAAACACCGTTTTTATTAAAAACATTTTTTTTTTAATCGCCCGGACTCAGCTCTCCCAATTTTTAACCGTTTGACTTCAAATTTAACCCCAGCTTCTGAGATAGATTTTCTAGTGAAGTACACACGATTTTTTCGATCTATGAACAGTGACGGTTTTTATAAATAGATCGAGGTCGGAAAAGCGACTTTTTTTTACAATGGTGCCAATTTGGCGGAAAAAACCAATATTTAGTAATAATCGTGTGTATATCGGTAGAAAACTCATGTAGATTACGGGGAAAAAAGTTCGTACTAGGTGCTCATGTGCGTTTCCAACAAGTCCGCTAGTGGAGGACCTCAAAAAAAGGCGTTCTCTTTCTATCGGCCACTGGGCAGTTCAGTATGTATTTTGTGGAAAAAAAAAGTTGACTTGCGTACCTACAGATTTTTAGAATAAACCCCCCATTTTCACTAAATCCCAAAAAGCCTTGTTTTCCTACGATCCAAAGGTATATAAGGCCTTAAGGCCTTAGGCCACAGTAACGGGTATAAAATCATGTGCGAATTTAACAATTTTTTTTCGTATGAAAAATTAATTCAATCATAAAATTAATTACACATCTATTTAGTATGAATATCAAGCTATTAGAAAATATTTTTTTTTTCGATCTACAAAATGGCCGACTACTCGAAACTTCTCGAAACAGCTTTTTTCCAATTGGCGTGACAAATAACTTCAACAATTTTCACTCGATTTACTTGAAATTGAAAAGTTATGCGCCTAATTGCATTCCGCAGAGAAGTACGTACGGAATTTCTGATTAATCGAAAAATTTTCATTTTATGAGCAGTTATAACGAAATTTTTCACTGAAAATTCGTTTCTTAAGTTCAAACACCTACAACTTTTGAATGAAACAATATTTGAATGAAAAAATTGTGGATGCAAAACGTCACGCCACGAAGCGCCTAAAAAAAAGATAACAAAAGAAAATATTAGTAGTCGGCCATTTTGTACATCGAAAAATATATATATATATTTTCTAACAGCTTGATATTCATACTAAATAGATGTGTAATTAGTTTTATGACTGAATCACTTTTTCATACGAGAGAAAATTGTTAAATTCGCACATGATTTTATACTTGTTACTGTGGCCCAAGGCCTTTAGGGGAGGAAAAAATTTACTGATTTTCATGATTTTTTTAGAAGGAAAGATTTTTTTACGATTTTTGAGACTTAAGGTATGCTTTATTACTACTTTTGGCTGTTATATGGTATTAAAAAAAAATTGGTCTTTAAAAATGACGTAGGTGTGGCACGGTCTTTTAAACTGCAACTTCAAAACTGACGTGACGTATAACTAAAAAACTAATCGACTGATTCTGATGAAAATTCATATAAATCTTGCTACCCTTATTGTCTCTTGAAAATGAAAACAAAAAGAATGTTTTGCTCCAAAATTTAGCCATTTTTTCGGAAAATTGAATCCTCTTGTTTCAAAGCGTACTATTTAATCGATTTTCAACATTTCTCACTTTTTCTTGGTTCATATTCTGTGTATGAGTGTTAATGAAAGAAAAAGCTTCGTTGATTTTTTTGCAGATTAATCGCGCCGACGCTACGTGTTACGCTGTCTGACAACATCCGCTGCGACCCGTTTAGAAGATTGTATCATACCTCCCCCATTTTTACAGATTAAAGTTTTTTTCAAGTACCATTTAACGGAGACTTTGTCCTTGATTGAGCAGCGGGAGATGTTAGCGGCTCAACATGAGCAGCTAGAAGAAGAGGAGGGATGCCCTCTATGGACCAGGCATTGCCGATTAGCGGTAATTATAAACACATTTGTGTAAACATATTACAAAACTTTAAACGCGTTTTTCTCGAAAACACGTTTTTAAAAATGGCTGACATTCTCCTGACCGCTGTATTTAACATATCGACCTGAAATTTGAAGAGCGTACTCAGAAAATATGTCTTCATGGAATGACGAATCGTTTTTTCGATAGATACATTTTTGCATTTATTATTTATCTTTTTATGCGAAAAAAACGCGAAAATTCGATTTTTTTTTAAATTGCCGCCATTTTCCGAAATTTGTACTAAACGAAAAACCCATCCGTCATTCCATGACCAAAGAATCACAGATTGATAATATGTTTTGAATTTGTGTTACAGATGAACAAAGAGGGGGCAGTGATGTCAGCCGTTTACCTCCCGCCATTTGAGGACCTGTTTTCGCGGAGCTGCAACGGCCACCATTTTGGTTTTTTTAAAAAAAAAAAATTTTTTTAACGCTCTGTATATCATGAATAAAGGCAAGAAAAAAACCGCGCTCAAAAAGCTTTACTCGTTTCCTTTAAAAAAAATAAAATGTATACACCTGAAATATGGCACTCCAAGGACAAAGTCTCCCTTAACAGTCAAAAGTAGCAATAAAACGTACCCTAAGCTTAAAAAATAGTGAACAAATCTGTACTTTTCGAAAAATCATGAAAATCAGCATTTTTTTCTAGCCTTAAGGTATCTCCCCCCTAATATTTTGCTAGGGAAGAAGAACTTCTTTCGCCACTATCGCTGGGCCATCCAGACTAGTTTCTTTGCATTCTGGTAGCTACGACTACGTTGCCTGGCATAAAACGTCCTAATTTTAATTTTGCTTGTATAATACTTATTTGTCTTGCATAAACGTTCCTAATTTATGTTTATTTATTTTATGTTGTGTCGTCGAATGTATTTAAAAACACAGCAGAGTATGCTTATGAATGTATGGTAGATGATGATCTCAATAAAAGTCTTTAATTTTTTACCCTACGTTGAACCGCTGCATCAGTTTGATCCGGACGATTTTGAAATAAAATGCTCGCCTTCGAACATGAAATTTTTAGATAATTTTGAACAACCGAATTAATATGACATTTTCGGAATTTTAATTATGCAGACATATTGGGAAATGTTTGAATTGTATCTCAGATTTTTTTTCCGTAAAAACCGACCGAAAGTTTATTAAGACGGAATGACACCTCATCGCGGTCGGTATGGTAGAACAATTATAGATACCCAAAAATCTCTGTAACGGCTCTTCAGATCCCGTCGAAACTCTGCCAAACGACGTCAAATAGATAGACGAACAGCTGTCTGCCCCACAAATTTTCTGAATTTGAGAGAAAAAAACGTAGGTCAGCTGGTGATAAGCCAATCTACGTTTTTTTTCTCAAATTCAGAAAATTTGAGGGGCAGACAGCTCTTCGTCTATCTATTCGACGTCGTTTGGCAAAGTTTCGACGGGATCTGAAGAGCCGTTTCAGAGATATTTGGGTATCTATAATTGTTCTACCATACCGACCGCGATGAGGTGTCATTCCGTCTTAACGAGTAAGGCCACTGTAACGGCCAAAAAAAAAGGTTTTTTCACTAATTTTTTGCTCCCGAAATTGAAGGTATTTGAAAAAAAACTTTTAATGGTGTTATCGGGCATACATTAAACTTTATTATAAAATTTTTTTACATTAAAAAAAAAACAAAATGGCGGTTCCACAGCTATCTTCCCGGGACATGTTTTGCTTCCAGGGCTCCGTGGCACGCAGCACCACTGGTGCACTTTTGAATCTAGAACAAAAAAAAAACCATTAATCTAGAGGGCTATAGATAGAGAATGTCGATCGGATTTTAAAAATTATCAATTTTTGTGGATTTGGCGTGCGTTTGAAAAAAAAATTGATTTTTGACGAAAAAAACGGCAAGTTTTTTGTTAATAAAAAATCAATAAATAAAGTTCTTGAAAATTCCGATCGACATTCTCAAGATAATGTAAATGTTCACATCTGGTTAAAATTTCAAGTAAAAAAAATGAAAATTGTTCGAGTTATGCTGCGTGCCATTTTGAAAAACCATGTTTCGAGAAAAACGCGTTTAAAGTTTTGCGAATAGTTTTTTATTGGAAAAAATTAAAAAAAGAAGTTAAAAAAAAATTTTACCGTTAGTCTGCAATCCCAGCACCATACATTTGTCCTTCGATAGCCAAATTTTCGTCTTCTTCGTCTTTCCTGGTTGATTTTTGGAGCGCGCGCGCACTTTTGGCCGCGTCGCTCAGAGATGTCTCCGCGTGCGTGATGCGTTTGGCGTCGGCTTCGATGCAGAAATTATATAACTGTACACCAATTTCCACCTCCAACATCTTGAATATTTGCAAGACGTTGGTAAGGCCGCCATTGAATATGCAAACAGCGATATCTGTCGCAATATCTAGTACAGTTTTTCCGCTTGAGGATGATTTGGGGGCCAAACTCCAAACGGTAGCGTTGAAACTTTCGTTATTGTTTTGAGTATAGGCCCCCAAGCAACGCTCCAGCAACTCGTCCCGGCTCAATTCCATGTAGATGGGTTTGATGGCTTGATAAACCTCCTCACTCATTGGCTGATTGTGATGATACGCATCCAAGGCATTTTCTGCTTTCGCTTTCTTCCAACTGCACCAATTCTCCGAACATTTTTCGTGCTGAGGCTTTTCATCCGTTGACATTTTGTGAAAAAGGGTTGCCCAGATCTCATTTTTCATATTTTTTATGGAATCGGAATTTCGACGGATTGCTAAGCCGTAATAAATGCTTAGTTCGTCAATCAATTTGGCAGTGAGTTTTCCTCTTCCCCCGAGACCTTTTGTTCCTTTTTTTAAGTTTCTCAATCGAGTGCTCATTCTTTTTTGCACGTGATCTATGCACTCTTTTTTTTAACATCAACATTTTCATAAGGCTTCGAATCCACGATGCCTTTGAAAGTTTTGGAATCGCCATCTCCGATATAATTGCAGTCGTTTCGGAGCAAGTTTTGACACGCTTGGCGGCGACCTTCATTTCCTAAGGACAACAAATTTTTTTTCGCACAGGACCTTTTTTTTCTTATTCTAGAGGTCTTAAACTATTTTTTAAGCCAATAAAAAAAAATCGATTTTTCAAAAAATTTATAGTGGCCTTACCCCTTAATGGCAGGTGGATGAAGTACTATCTGGGTCGAATTGACCCAGTTTGTCAAAATCGTGGCCAAATATAAGTGTGTCAATAAAGAGTTAATAAATAGTGTGATTTCACTTAGCTATACACCATTATTTCTACAAGTACCATCTTTACTTTCAACCTTTTAACGTTTTTAAGGGGGGATTGTCTTTTTTTTCGCAAAATTTACCGCTTTTTGGGAATTTTTTTGTGAAGAAAGTATACAACGGAAAACTTGTGAAACTTGGCATATAGTTTTATTGATCTGTTTACTACACACAAAAAAATTTTTAAACAATTTCATAACAAAATCCGCCTCCCACCCCCCTCGACGCGCCATGGTCCTTTTCTGATGGTGTGCACGATTACAGCCTTCACGTTCATCCTGCAACAAAAACCCAAAAAGCATTTTACTTTAGACACAAATAGCTATCGTTCGATGAAGGGGAAAAAAAAAAATTGACGATTTGGTGACGTTTTGAACTTGAAGTATCGATTTTTCGAAAAAAATTGATCGATTTTTTGTTATAAATAAAAAACTATTAAACGTATTGCTTTTTTGCTTCATCAAACGATAGCTATATGTATCTAAAGTAAAATGCTTTTTGGGTTTTTGTTGCAGGATGAACGTGAAGGCTGTAATCGTGCACACCATCAAAAAAGGACCATCGCGCGTCGAGGGGGGTGGGAGGCGGATTTTTTTATGAAATTGTTTAAAAATTTGTTTGTATGTAGTAAACAGATCAATAAAACTATATGCCAAGTTTCACAAGTTTTCCGTTGTATACTTTCTTCACAAAAAAATTCCCAAAAAGCCGTAAATTTTGCGAAAAAAAAGACAATCCCCCCTTAATCAAAGTTTCACAGAAATTTCTCACCTTATACGCTAAAAAAGGCTATATTCATAAATTTTTTTGTTAGCTTTATATTACAGATATAGATATAAAAGTTGTTACACTTAGTAAATAGGGGAGACCGGGGCAAAATGGTATAGCGGGGCAAAACGGTACCGGGGCAAAACGGCACTGGGGCATAATGGGATCGGGGCAAAATGGGACAGAGAGGAGTGGAATATCAAATTGGGGCAAAATGGGACACACAGTCATTAATGCATTAATAGACTACACCAAACTTGCGAAGATTCTAACCAAATGATAAAAAATTATTATTTAAACAATTTCATTAACAATTAAATTGTTTGAATCGAATTGTTACGCCAAACAAACCCGTTTTGCCCCGGTCCCATTTTGCCCCGGTCCCATTATGCCCCGCTATACCATTTTGCCCCGGTCTCCCCTACACTTTCGAAAACCATTTAAAAAATGAATTTATTCGAATCACTAATTCTAGGCAAAAATGGTACTAAAAAAATGCCCTAAAAAAATTGTAGGTCTGCGCTGTTGATGAAATCTTGGAGATGGTTCGTTCGAAACAAAAAAATGAAACCGTTTTAGATTTAGTATGTTAATGGCTGTAGGGCCATTAACATTTCGAAAAAACAAAAAAAAACGTGTTCGTTTCACCGTTTTTGGCACAAAAAATAGTAAATATCAAAATTGAAAAGTCCTTGATATGTGCTATAGCTATAGTTGTAGAGAATATGTAGTTAAAATTTCATAAGGATCGGTTCGGTAGTTTCGAAGATTCGAAAAACGTTGCTTCGAGAAAAACGTGGTCAAACATTGTTGGGTTACATAAATACATTGCAAAAACTGTTTTAAAATGTATTTCGAAAGTATATTTATTAAGTGTAAGAACTTTTATATCAATATCTATAATATAAACTTATTTTAAAAAATCATAAAAATAGCATTTTTTAGCGTTTAAAGTGAGAAGACCCCTTAAGGGAGATTAGAGATGTAAAGATAGGAAAAACGGTGAATTTGGACAATTTTTTATGAATACCAGTTGATAGAATAGAAACTCCCCTTAGTGGTCTTTATTCTACTTATATTCAAGGATCTTTAGCATTTTTTTTCACAAGATCTCGTAACGACCTGGCAGTGATCAAGGTAGATGAAGCCTGCAGCCAAGAGTACTCCTCCATTTTTTCATCTGGAATGAATATCCAAAATAATATGAATTCTAAACAAGATTTGCCTACGCAAGGTAATTGAAAGATGGCGATTTTTTAAATTAAATGATGCATGTTTGAGGTATAAGTTTTAATATAAGTTAATAAATAAATAAGTTAATAAAAAAATGTTTTTCGGTAAAAAAAGAATTTTCGGCATAAGTTTTGAAGACATCGAGAACCGCCGACGTACTTGGACGTAAAATGTTACAAGGTACTAAAAAAAAGTCAAGTCAATCGGAGCAGAATTGACGATGTAGATATGTCTAGACTCGTTTCATCCAGCTTCAGCGCCGCCATTTTTCCACATAATCTCGTGAAAAAATGTGTAAAGATACTTGAAGATATGTACAATAAACGCCACTAAACGAAATTTCCATTGCACCAACTGGGCAATCCATAAGAAATTGCCGAAATTCTTCTTTTTCCAGGCTCTACACTTCCAGCCTCCCTCAAGTTCTACAATTCCTGTAGAATATTAAACTCCACACACATTTCCCTCCCCCATCTTTGCAAAGCAATTTACATTTCTGTACCCCAGTTATCCCGAGATTTCTGCAGTCCGGCACAGCATATAATTTCGATAATTCGGAAATTATTTTAATTGTCCTTCCAACTTCCCGATGTACTTCTCGTTTGTACAGTACAAGGAGCCCAAGCTGAAATTAATTATACTGCTTAGGATCATCACTTTCAAAGCGTATAATGATAAACGCAATCGTTTCACGTACCGGAGATAGCGCAATGATTATACCTTTGTAGGAAGAAAACAGCCCGCGCGTTCACGCTCGAAAACAAAAAGGGTGGGAAACTTTAAGGCGTTACCCCCACTTGTAGCGCAAAAAAGGCCTTTTTCATGAATTTTTTTAAAGAAAACTACAAAACTTTTTTAATCGATCAATATACCATCTTAATGAACACATCTTGAAGAACTTTCAGTAATTTTTTTATTGAAAAATATTACATTGTTTAGTGGCAAATGGCCGTCAATGACATAATGTTTTTATATACACGGCTTGCGGTGACCAATATTGCGGCGAAGTGGATCATCTGAAAAAAAATGCGGATGGATTCAGTCAAATATAAGTATAAACTAGTCTTTAATCGAAGGATTTTAAAAAATATTCATTTTTCACAAAATGGCGGATAGTCAAAGTTAATGGTTCGATTTTAACGAAAAAACGGCCGTTTTTTGGCTATAAAACGGCCATTTTTTTTTCGAAAAAAAAAAATCGAACGATTAAGGACTACATTTTTATGTATTAAATAAGCCTGCAAAATTTCAAGAAGATCGGTCCATTAGTGTTCGAGTACTCTTGGTCACCGACTTCAGAATTGCCATTTTGAGAAAAACGTGTTTAAAGTTTCAATTTCAGTTCTTCAATTCACGGATTTTTCTCTTTCAACGCTCATATCTCAGTCAATTTTGTTCGGATCGACTTGAAATTTTCAGGACATATTCTCAGATACTTATACTTCAAAAAAATGCAATAAAAAAAATCGATTTTTTCAAAATCGCAAGTGTGGGTAACCCCTTAAGCGATGCGGGGGTGTGGCCTCGTTGCCTCGTTTCCGGATATGCAGTTAGATGTGCAGGAGAAAAAGTGCGGAGAGAACTCGCGATGTATTACCGTATTATGTGTATACAGATATATGATAAAACGTGACGCTGAATTTACCAAGAGCCGTGGTAGTGTTACACAGAAAACATCTACACAGGGGGCAACTGGGAGGACCAACCCCGTTGCAAGATTAACGATCCTCGAGCTTTCGTACTATTACCTTTGGATTCCAAAGCCGGTGCCCTCCCCCCTCCCTCTCTCTCTCTCTCTCTCTCTCTTACGTGAAACGAGAAGAAATGTACCTAGAGTAGGTGGGCAAAGAACTCGGAGCAACGCCGAATAGTGAGAGAAGATGCCGTTTCTCCTTTCTCTCGCTTGCCCAACTTTATAATGTATTAGTAACGCTGTCACTCGAGGCATACGAATATTTTTTCCTCTCGTCGCATCCTCGTAGATGAAGCTTACGTTTGCCCAGAAATTCTCGAGATTTTAATCGAAATATATTCGGTATGTTCGAAAACCTCGAACAATGAGAATTAACCCTTCCTTGACACACTGGGTCATTTTGACCCGGGCGAATTTGAAATGAAATGCTCACTTGCCAAAAATTGAAAGTTTTAAATAAATGTACACGAGTCAATTTTATTTTTTCCGAATTTTAATTATGCAGACATATTGAGAAATGTTCAAAGTGTAGCCTGGATTTTTTTTTAATAAGACCGACCAGAGGGTTGTTAAGGGCAGGTGGATGAAGTACTATCCGGGTCAAATTGACCCAGTGTGTCGAAGCCGTGGCCAAATAAGGGTGCCGAGGAAGGGTTGAGGTGCCCTTTTACGGAGGGCCGCATTTTGTGGGGGCATAAACAGGATCTTTCTGAATCAGAGATATATTAGCGTGTTAACTATATAATATAAACCGAGTTAAAAATTTTGCGCAAATTTAGTAAATTTAGATATTTTTACGGGGCCGGGTTGAAGTTCCGAATTTTGAATGCTCCGACGGTTAAAATCTCCGAATTTCGAAATTCATGTTCCCTGTTCATGTTTGCCTTGAATAGTCCCGGCCACGAAAATTCTGGTAGTTGCATTTTTCGAAGTTTTATCATTAATATTTTCTTTAAACATTTGGCGACCTTCAGTTTTAATTGTCGTTACGGAATTTAGTTTAGATTTACTTTCGCTTTTGGCACGCGTAAGCAGTTTATGTCAGTCATATAGAGCCATTTAGTGTAGAAAATTATTAGATAGAAATGGGGCCGGCATGTCATCTCCATAAGGCGTCGTATAAATGAGACAATTTTTAGAGTCGTAATTTTCCGTTCAAAGTTCTGTGACTTGATTTTTACTTGATTATAGACGAAAATCCGTTAATTGTTGAATATCCGGGTTCATGAAAGGAATACCTCAAGTCCTTCGACTACTGTGATAACCCGAAAATCAGGGTTATTAAAAACAAATTCGAAGGAATATTTAAGATAATTGTGGATTCATTTGGACATTTATTGGTATATACATTACCAAAGCTATTGAATTGAAAAATATTGATAATTAAAACCTGCGATAAGGGATCATGTAAAAGGCAACATCCAGTACAATGGAGTAAACTACTACTACTATTAATAATTTAAAAAGTGATAAACAATCTCGTGAAAGATTTTTAAACGTGAGGGGCTCAATGGTGTACTTAATTTACGCCGTCCGATTGATCTGGAACGACAAAAATTGGTTTCTTCTTAAAATAGATAATATCGGGTACGACTTGACCGAGCTTTTCTTTGCTATCGTGTGTCAATCATTTGAAAAAAAATGTTTGAATTTTTGTCCACTTTTCGAGGGAAATTGACATAATCGTTGTTAGTAACTAATTTGAAAAATGGCTATTATTACAACTAAAAACAAACTATTATTACACTGAATAAGTGTACCAAATTTCAAGTCAATCCGGTCATTAGATGTCGAGAAATCGTGTACTTCGTTTTGAAAAACATAGTTCCGAAAAAACGCGTTTCAAGTTTCACTGGCAACTCTATCGTTGTAATCAGAAGTTTACTTTCAATCTGCGATTTCTGGATCATAAATTGAACATTTCTCTTCAGTTTGGGTTGCCTCCAGCGACTTAAAAAATGCCCCAAAGTCCATATTTGTGTCCAGATTTCTTTCCAAACTTTCAATTCTTATAATTTTTGGGCCAGTGGCAGATAGATATTTCCGAAGCGCGTTTGGAATTGAATTCGACTAGAATCGCTCGAGGACTATCGATTTTATAGGATTTTAAATGCGTTAAACATATTTGTTTTTGATACAGTTCATTTTTTTTTATTTTTTATTAGGTCAGTTTTATTAACTTCATTATCAGCATTGAATTTGGCGATAATCGGTAGGGGTTTTGAAAACCTTGAATTTTAGGAAAGATTGGGAAAATTATTTTTCCAGCATAACCGCGCGGATTGGAAACGTCCCCATCATTGTCCCGTTGCTTTATTTAAGTTGCCGTTTTGTTGCTGCTTTTCATTTCTCAACCCTTTTCGATTACTATTTTTCGTGTCGAAGTCATATTTTTTTTTCTCTCTCTGTCAAGATACCAATACCCCAAAGTTATGGACTCTTTCTCTAGTAATCAGCTATCGATTGTGAAAAAATTAAGTCGAATCCAGTGGTTTTGCGAAAAGCTCCGATAATTGTTTATGCATGGAAAAATCGTCGATGCACATTGGTATAAGTTGATAAATAAATTCTTCGATCTCGTACCTTCTATTTAATTTACAAGTGAAACGAAGTTAGTTTGACCTTTCAATCCAAACATTAACAGAATAATCCATGGTATTTAGAAAAAACGTCCATGGTAAAAGAGGGGATAGTAAAATTCGCTATAGTTTATTGCCACCGCAATCATAATATAGTTAACACAATTATATGCGAAAAGTATATCTAAGCATGCGATGTGGGTAGCGTGTTTGACTATCTATTATCGCCAAAATAATTATTAACTATTGTAAAAGATTTGACAATATGAATATGGTTAATTCAGTGCTATCACAAAATCGCTGTCGAAATACTAATGTTGTATACTGTACGTTAGGTTTTGTTCAGTCCAACTTCAACTATTCTTTCTAGTTTGTACAATTCATATGGTTGACATTAACGTTTGTCGAGTAAAATTTTTTAGAAGACCTTATGCAAAGTGACTATTCGAAAAAAATTATGGTAATGGTCACTTATAGTGAAGACGTAAATCATTTGCAGTTGGAGCAACCACGGCTCAGTAGTTGGTGTCCCACAAACTGTTACATAGCATGTTTGTTACATTGCAAAAATGGTATATCAGTTCGACACTTCTTGTAGTTTACCTTCTGTTCTTGTAAGAAAGACATTACTATGAATTTAGCAGGACGCATTATACAGGGTGGACCAATTAACGTGACCACCCAAAATATCTCCGTTGCCTCTAGAGTGACGAAAAAATGTCACGAGATAATTTAATTTATTTCGAAGGGCTGATATAGTGGTGCAAAGTTCATTTTTGTCAAGGTCATCGTTTTTTCGTTCTCAAGGTCATCAATGGTTTTTCTAATGGGAACGTATTTTAAAAAATTAAGACGTAGCTGATATTCAGACGAATCCACCGACCTATGATATCATGAGCTTGAAATGATTTTTCACCAAAATACACGGGTAGAAACGGGAAATCGTGATGGCATTGACAATAAGAATATCCAAATAATGTAGATGAATTTTTTGTGCAGAAAAGTTATTGTAACAAGTATTCGAAGTGATGGCCATTAACCGTGACACTTTTTTGTAGCCGTCGGATGAATGATTCTCTTGACCTTAGAATAGTTTCTGGTGTGATAGCGGCACAAATTATCCAACGGATACAATGTATACAACTGCTAAAATATCAACAAACAGTACAATACTTTCGGCAGTAACTACGGCTATAACATATTATTGTGCCCTCATGCATGGAATTATCGAAGACAGTTAAAATGTGGTTGAAAACACCATACATTTCTCTCACTGTCTGCAGTGAGATTTTATAATCAAAAACATAAAAAGTAACCTTTACCTGTACCCAAACTCAATGATTTTTTAAACATGTTTATCCATTTCTTGATAACAGTTGATTAAAGTAGTTTTTCAGCCGAAAATCAAACTTAATTTTCTTCACGTTGTCATTTTCGTTATTTTCAAAATTTCAAAAGGGATTTTAAAAGAGATTCAACATTTCAGAAGAGACATTTTCCAAATTTCAGAAGATGTTCCGCTCATACAAAAGTTTTATTATTCAACTGAAAAGACGTTTTTATGTTATGTGCCCTTTCACATTCCCCTAGTTGCCAGAACCACCTCCACCGATTGGCTATGCAGCAACGGACACATTGCTTAAATAATAATAACGTCATTGTTTATGCATTTTTTTATCGAAAAAATCTCAAACTTGGCAAAATTATGTATCGATTGTGTGCAAAATTCCGACTTCGCCGTCGCAATGCTTTCATGAGAAAAACATATTGAAAATCGACCCGTTTTTTGGGCCGAAGCTCTTATACGGACCCGTTAAGGGGGTATCCCTCTCTGGAAACTTCAAAAAATGGTTTTTTTTATTACATATTGTTATAGTGTGAACTTTCAAGAATATTTGAAGACCAACTGGACCCTGTAATTTAAAAAATTGACGAAGTTACACTTATTTTAGTGGAACAGTGTGCGTTGTGTTTATCGCGATCTGTCGAGTTCGAACGCGATTATCTCGAAGCTACATATCTTGACACGGCGGGATTGATATCTTGAGTAACCTTTACTCTATTGACTTGAACGTGCACAGTTAACGTTCAAACAGTCATTTTCGGTTCACGATCGCATTTTTTAATTAGATGAACCGTTTGTTGATAACAATGTCTTCAGCATGCTGTTTTTCAAAAGAAAAATGAGGGTTTGTTCTAGAAGCTGTCATTTTTCGTATTTTTTCGACATTTCGAAAAGTGGATCCTGCATTCATAGCCAGTTGGATATATTTGAAGATTTTTTATTTGTTTTCGTTGAAATTACATTTGGGCCTGGTAGAGATACCGCCGATTTGGGCCTCGCCGCTGGAGGACTGCAACGGCAACTGCAGCACCACGAACACTTGGAAAGATTTTCTTCCGAAAAAATTACATTGCAGCCACAGACATGTGTACAACATGCTGGGAAAAATCTAATTTATTCCAACCAATGTGTTCCTAAAAAAAATTCATCATTCTGACCCTTCAAATTGCGCGTCCAGACAGGAATACCTTGTTAAGGGTTCCGAAGCCAAAAAGGATATTTTCTCTATTAAAAAGAATATAATATATAAATTATTTTGTTCAAAATGTTTTTTTTTAATGTTTTAAATTTAAAGGAGCAACGTGTCAACAATATTTGAAAAAAATTTCATCAAGAAATTTGGGAAATTCAACCGGTAGGTCCTGGTTTCCGGAGATGCCTCAAAAAAGTGTCCTCATGGTGGTCAGGATAATTCATGATAGCTTTATCTGAAATGAAAAAACCATTTTTTTCCTGTTAGTAGATAACTATAGCTCGTGATTAAACGAAGGATTTTCCAAAAAATTGAGATTTGAATTTTTGGCAGAGTTGTATGCAAAATAGTTCAATTTGTGTTACAATTTACACTACCTTGTAAAATTAGTTGTAAAATTGTTAAATTTTGTAAAATTAGTGGTAATCGAAAAAACAACCTTCGTTCAATCACTGAATCTATGCTATTTTGAAAAAGTTAGCAAAGTATCGTTAAGATCGGCACATTAGTTTTTGAGAAATCGTGTCCACCGACTTCAAAAATAGTGCTTTGAGACAAATGCGATTAAAGTTTTTGCTCCCGGCCGGTCTTTCCCAACAGGGGAACCTTCGAAAGGCTCTCTCTCTCTCTCTCTCTCTCTCTCTCTTAGACTTTTACTCCGATTGACTTAAAACTTTGGGAGAATATTCTAGAAATATTGTACTATTAGATAATCAAAATTAAAGGAAGTGGATTTTTTGAAATTTTCGAACCTACGTAAGCCCTTAATGTAAATCTAGAAATATTTTTATTCTGAAACATCCGTAATTATTCATTACGTTAAACGATTGAAGGACATTTCGAGAATGCAATATTTCGCTTAAACAACTATGTCATCACCATAGGGGAAAAAATTCATTCCTAAATCTCGGGGCTGACGTGTGGCCTCATATAAAAAACAGTATCGACGTTAATTGAGCAAGATTGGAATGTCGACACGTGCGTTCGTCCCCTCCGCGAGTGTCGCAAACCTTAGCAAACTTCGTATAGGGCAGGGTATATGAGTCGAAACGATTAAAAAGTTTGTGTATGCATTCGGCCGATACTGTCGTGCGTATTTTTTTAAATTTTATCGTACCTCATCTTTTTCGGGATTAATGATCGACGAAAGGTTGCGTTCTTCTTCCGCGCAAACTTGACGTATCGAATCGAGCGGCAAATATAGCAGCCAAATACCTATCATTAATCTTTCTGGTCGTCTAATTCACTCACCCCGCCGAAGAGCGCGCAGGGCGATTTTTCGCTGCGCCATCTTAAAAGAAAGGAGAGAGCAGGGGGAAAATTCCACGGTAAAATTCCTCCCAAATTATTTTAAAAAGCGACTGTCGTATTAGAGTTTAAATAAACATTTGTTTATCGGTGGATTCGTATACTGATTGACAGAAAAAAAACAAACTTGTTTTTGCAGAGATGACAATTTGTATTTTAAAGAAAGTATTTATGCTAAGATCGCGATTTGAGTGAAAAATGTGGAAATCATTTAGGCTTTTCCAAATTACCGAATTATTGGGCGGGGGTTTTCCCAACGATTGCTCGCCGTTTCGTTATGATGAAAGGTAAAAAAGTAAATTTCGACAATTTTTCAAGGATATCCGCAGAGGCGGATTCAGCACGTGCCCCTGTGCCCCCCCCCCCCCCCGAGACGATGCAAATCGACTATATTTGGAATCGACTATCGACTATATTTGGAATTTTGGATTGACGGTCCAAATCGACTATATTTGGAACAAGGAGTTCCAAAAAAATTACATCCCCCTCCCCATGGCCCGTGCTCCCCCCCATAAAAAATTCTGGATCCGCCACTGGATACCCCGTTGGCAGCATGAGCATTTCGTTTAGTAGACTTTATTCTACCTATCTTCAAGTATCTTTACAAATTTGATCGCCAGATTTTGTAACAAAATAGCGGCGCTGGAAAAGCGAGTCACCCTCATCCGATACTGTCCTGCGGCCGCTAAAAGTGCTCCGTCAATTTCCAAAATAATTCGACTTGTCGATAACATTTCCTTTCGCAGTACGTAGGGAAATCATATCGTTTTTTGTTAAAATGGTGCGTGTTTGAAAAGAAAAATTGTTTTCGATTTAAAAAGCCCGTAAATATTTATTCCAGTAAAAGTTTCATCGAAAATTCCCGACGTACATACATGAAAAAAGTCATTACAACGTTCCAAAAAATGTCAAGTCAATTGGTGAAGATTTGACGATGGAATGTTGCCGGCCGTAGGATAATATCAGAAAAAGGTGACTCGCTTAATCCAGCTTCAACGCCGTCATTTTCTTACTAAATATTGTGAAAAAATTCGTAAAGATACTCGATGATATGTACAATAAACGCTACCGAACGGACTTTACATGCTATCAACTGGGTATCCATAAAATATTGTCCAAATTCACCTTTTTCCCGCGTCCTAGCCTACTGGTCTGCTTCAGGAAGACCTTGTCGGAGTGCATGAAAAAAATGTTGCAACACTTTTCGCCGTTTATTAATAGCAGCATTTGTAACCCACGTCGAATCAAAAATAAAACATCGACGTAATTCGCCGAAAAATCGTGAATATACATTAAAAAGACACAGACACAAACACACACACGCACACACACCCACAAATGGGCAGTGTACTCCCGCGAGGTTAGTATATAACGAGTAGTATAAGCCATTAATCTTTCGAAGCAATTTCGGTCCATTCCCGACGACATTCGCATCTCTGTCTCCCTCGCTCGTGGTTTACTCTCACCTCGACGTTTATCCAACCAAAGGGGACTCCTCTCGCGCGTCTCTAATACGTATTTCTCCTACTCTCACGATTGCCTTGCACTTACACCTTTTTCGCAAACGCCAACAACCCCAACCTCTCAAGGGCTGCAACACCCCCTCTGTACATCTTCCTCTCTCTCTCTCTCTCTCTCTCTCTCTCTCTCTCTCTCTCTCTCTCTCTCTCTCTCTCTCTCTTTCTCTTGCTCTTCATTCATATTGCATGTGTATATACGAGCATTCCAGTATTCAGTTCTCCTCGAACGAGAGAGTTCTCTCTTCTCCAGTCGGTTGGATAATTAATGGTTTCAAAACGATCTACTTTGCGGGTGTCTTATTTCAGCCAAAGACCTCCCTCTCACAGTCTTTCCTTCGTGAGGGACCTCTCTCTCTCTCTCTCTCTCTCTCTCTCTCTCTCTCTCTCTCTCTCTCTCTCTCTCTCTCTCTCTCTCTCTCTCTCTCTCTCTCTCTCTCTCTCGCTCTGTGTGTGTGTGGGTGTGTGTGTGTGTGTGTGTGTGTGTGTGTGGGTGTGTGTGTGTGTGCGTGCGTGCGTGCGTGCGTGCGTGCGTGCGTGCGTGCGTGCGTGCGTGCGTGCGTGCGTGCGTGCGTGCGTGCGTGCGTGCGTGCGTGCGTGCGTGCGTGCGTGCGTGCGTGCGTGCGTGCGTGCGTGCGTGCGTGCGTGCGTGCGTGCGTGCGTGCGTGCGTGCGTGCGTGCGTGCGTGCGTGCGTGCGTGTGTGTGTGTGTGTGTGTGTGTGTGTGGGTGTGGGTGTGTGTGTGTTTTCTCTCTTCTTTTGCTCCTCCCTTTTTTCTTACTCTGCCATCAAGGTACATCGCAAAATTCTGCATTCCTCGCATCTTCGAAGTATCGCAATTATATAGTAAGAGTATAATAATAAACTACACAATTGCGTGCTCGATAACAATTAAGCATAATTACGGAAAAGCTACATTGCTATTTAAAAATTACGCCTGATGAAAAAAATTTATAGAAATGAATTAAACGCGTTTATCTGCTCCTTTTTTCTTCGAGTGAACTGAAATTTTCGTAAAATCACTGTTATTCAAAATTTATCAATCGATTCCAGAGATATATTTCACGTACATTAATTGGTGTAGATTCACAGCTATTTAACACCAGTGAGTAATAAAAATTGTATGTGCTACCGATAGTTTTTCGATCCTTTTTAAAATCTTTTTTTGTATATTCATTATTATCCAAGATACTCTTGGCCGTTTACACTGTAGGCTTCAAAAATGAATCCTGACGAACGCACGAGTGATTTTCGTAGCTCAACTTCGCCGAATAAATATTTTGGCAACTCAGGGAAATTAATTTTCCTCGCGCTCCAACAACAACGTAGTACGACCAGGCACACATTTATCCAATTGTCGTCACCAAGAAATACTGTAATCAAATTTAAAAATAGATCGAACTGTAGCAAGCCATCAGGGAACTCCGAAAAATGATTTGCTTCAAATAGATCCTAGTCGAATGAAACAAACTTTTTTAACAGTATCCTGCCACGATCAATCCCAACCGTCTCCGTATTCGAAACATCGACGTCCTTCCGTTCTCGCCTTGCCCCACACCGTCAAAAATCATTGCATGCACCTTTACAGCATTTCCTCGTCAAACCTGTGTGACGAAAAACAAAAAAAAAATCGTTCAGGAGAACAACGGTCGCGCCGAATTTATATGCGAAAATGAGGCTGTGATTCGCACGAACTAGAGATGAGCGCAGACTCCAGGTGCACCGGTCCAAAGAAATTCTTTCGCGAACCCGCGCAGACGCGCAAGGATTGTCGCTAATTATTAGCCAGTGCGGCTCCCTCGATAGAGAACCAATAATATACTCATATATTTTCATGACAATGTTCGACAGCATATGTGCGTGGTAATATACATATATTTTCACCGGAGGGTGACAATGAATATGAGGAAAAAGACAGAGAGAGAGAGAGAGAGAGAAAGGCTGACGCAAATCGGCTAAGAAGACAAGGGGAGACTAAATCGCACGTTGGCGAGTCCCATCCTCACGGCTGAACGAGGAAGCGAACGAAAGCTGGAATTTCCGGTTGATTCGGTACACTAACGATGGGGTGGTTTAAGGGGAAGAGGGAGGAGAGGCCGGACGAGGGTTTAAGGGCGGAGGGGGGTGTGAAAGAGACCAAGGGAATTGTGGCCTCTTCGTGAAAAGCACGCGGGGAGTGAATACCACGTCTCACACCAGCCACCAAGTTCCCTCATTGTCCTTCTCTCGTGTGCCAATTCATCTCGTCAATAACGGATTTACACAATAATGGGTTCTTGCGCGCAACGCATGCACAGCGACAAATTAGTCGCCGCAAAGAACCGTTGAGTTCACGCGCTTTTTTTTAGCACGTATACACGCAAAATCAACCCTTATACTTTTTACGGGACACGCTGGCGCGTACACGCTACTTCTTCTATGAACACACACACACAGGGTGGATCAATAACTATTAGCACCTTGGATATCTTCGATACTATAAGGTTCACAGAAATATTTGCCGAAATGAAATTGCACAGTACGAAAGGGGCCATCCGATAGCGATAATGATTTTTTTGCAAGTGGAGGTACTTCGGACATTTGAAGGTCAACTCCATTTTTAAAAATTGATCGGTATTTTTTTTTCTGTATCATGAAAGAGGAGCTTAAAACGAGTTCAACGACCTATAACATACGGTCATTGAAGGTCATAGAAAGTACAGAAAGGCGATAATACTTACAGTTTCGGTAGTAAATAAAATTACTACGGTTATAGTAAGTGTTCGAAATGACGACTATCAGTATCAATGCAACATTGGATCCCTTCTTGCACGTTTTAAAGCGTCAGAACTTATTGATGCACAGGCTGTAATGATTCTTTGTTGCATGTCGTCAAGTGTAGTTGGTAAAAGATAAAGTGTACAAAGAAGTACCCTTCAAATGTCCGAAGTACCTCCACCTGCAAAAAAAACTATTATCGCTATCGGATGGCCCCTTTCGTAGTGTGCAGTTTCATTTCAGCAAATATTTCTGTGAACCTTATAGTTTCGAAGATATCCAAGGTGCCAATAGTTATTGATCCACCCTGTATTTATATTTAAATAAAAATATATTTATGTATATAAAGGGTGTCGGAAAATGACTTGGCATTTTAAATTGCAGGCCATTTTCTGTTGGTGGCGAACATAGGGTACTAATCTTCGATAACTGGCATTAGGAAGTATTGAGGTTTAGTCATGAAGACTAAACGATTGAGCAATGCAGGGAAATTTTTATTTGCTGCATGGTTGCTGCATAGTTATTGCCATGGTCGTGCTACCTACCTCGCGCCGCAGCGGTGTGAATTGACCACCAAGATCGTGCGATTTGACGCCATTGGACTACTTTCGGTGGGGTTTTCTGAATGGAATTGTGTATGCCAATGATCCACGGGCCATGTTCTCATGAAATAATTCTATACAGCTCTTGTCCGTAAACAAAATTATAGGACGTTTTATTGGGTTAGAAGTGTAATCGAAATTCTCCATTTCAATTCAATGCGAATCCTAAAGAAATTCCACATTACCGAACCCAATCCAATACGATTCTTTGCATTCTGTACGTTGAATTTTCTGAACAAAATGTGTATATCTACGAAATGAGTGAATCTTCAGGGAGGAGATACCTTTAGATGAGGAGGAAATATGCTGATTTTCATGATTTATTTTTTAAAGGAAAGA
>OX632358.1:18484611-18652111 GCA_951751655.1 Ophion costatus
GTTTCGATTGCATCCGGGTATTTTTTATTAAAAAATATGTATCTTGAGGTATGTTTAGGAATTTTTTAAAATAAATTCGTTGACTGGAAGCGATTCAAACGCGATTATCTCGAAACATAGTTTTCAAAGTCGGTGCTAGATGTGTCTCGAAAACAGCGTGTCCGATTTTGTCCAAATTTGGGTACAACGTTCTTCAATAGTTTTTCTCGTTCGCCACGTAGGACTTTATCGAAATTTTCATTTTTGACGGAATTGCGACCATTTTAATTTAAAATTCGTTTTTCGTTCGCAATTTCCGACGATTTTGGTTGCATAAAAAAGCAATGGTCAATCAAATGTAAAAACCCCTACGTGGCGAACGAGAAAAATTATCGAAGAATATTGTATCCAAATTTGGACAAAATCGGACAAGCAGTTTTCGAGATACTTCTGGCACCGATTTTGAAAACTATGTTTCGAGTAATCGCGTTCGAATCGCCTCCAGTAAAAGAATTTATTTTAAAAAATTTCTAAACATGCCTCAATGTACATATTTTCCAATTAAAAAAAAAACCCGGACTCAATCGAAATATTAATTTTTGAGATAAAAATTCCCGAAGTTTACCTGTTTTTACCGCCGTTTAGTTAGGTAGCTCCCCTTAAAGAAACCATTTTCTCAAATTTCCAGACAACAATACTGCCTCAAGTCTCTACGAGATTTAGTGCGAGTCAGAATTTCCCTAACATCAACGATGTATTATGATTAGCTTAGATAATTATCATACTAAAAAGCCTGAATGAGCCAGCAATGATGGAAAATCCCGTGGGTCCTGTCATTCTGTTTCTCCATCTCTTTCGTTCCAAAATGATTGCTTTGTCGTTTATTAAACCTTCGGAAGGTACGGCCGCAATTGCACTGTATATTGCGTCCCTGAAAGAGACGAGGAAAACACGTTTTCACGTGTACGAATTGCATTGTGAGACTTCACAACATTTGTGTTTTCGCTAGAACCGGGAAAGGGAAAAGGAGAGGGAAAAAAATAGTCAGTTTTATTCTCGGTCTCTGGCGTGACTGGAAGCATTTGGGTTTCCGCGAGAGTGCTGTAAAATGTATGAAATCGTATAACGGTTCAAATTGGAATGAGAGAAGGACGGCGAAACAAGTTCGCCACGGCTTGTATATACTCCGGTCGCGATCGGTATAAGGGCAGGTAAGTCGGCCAAAATCGACGACCTTCCTAGAACGACTTGGCGTGGGACATATATTCAATAATACTATATACAGCGTGGACCATTTAACGTGACTACCCAAAATTTCTCCGTTGCCTTTGAATGAGGAAAACAAATCCAAACAAACCCAAAAAAAACCAACGAAACCCAAAATATTTTGGCGAACAAATCATTTCAAGGTCATGATATCATAGTTCGTTGGATTCGTCTGAATATCAGCTACAACGCCTTAATAAAAAAAAAACATGTTCCCATTTGAATAAACATTGATGACCTTGAGAACGTGAAAACTATGACCTTGACAAAAATGAATTTTTTACCACTGCATCAACCCTTTAAAATCAATCAAATTACCTCTTGAATTTTTTTTCGTTACTCTAAAGGAAACGGAGATATTTGAGGTGGTGATCACTAAGTTATTTTGTACGGATTTGCTACCATTCGAATTGGTTTAGGCGATATTTCTTGAGAATCAAATGGCGTTTGAAAATGGTCCGCTCGATAACTGCCCCATGGATTGATGGATTTGGAAAGTCCAAAAAGTTTGTAATAAATTAATGTTATAATTTTTGTCACACGAACCAAATTTTTCGATTCTTAAAAAAAGCAAGTAACCACATTTCGTAATTAAGCCATGCATTGATGATGCGTAAAGGTAAAAAGAACAATAATCAACAATAATAAAATGGATTTTTTATAAGGAGGTATATAATCTCTGATATGACCCCTTAATGCTTAGGTGCAAAAGTGTAAGTGATAAAAATAGCGTGGTTTTTCAAATTCCAGATAGTCCTAGAGAAATACCGAGGTACATCAGTTCGATCTTTTGAAAGAAAGCACCAGTATTTACGATGATTTTGCCAATATTATAATCGTTTTTCACTTTGTGTAATATAACTTAACGATTTACAAAAAATATCTGATAAGACTATTGCAATGCTGACGTCTGGATCTTACACACGATAGTCTTACAGAATTTGTGCGTTTTTTAAGTTAAAGAATATTAATAAACAATCATGTTATTATTGTTCAAACAAAGTGCCGCCACTGGTGCATGGCTGATCGGTGTAAGTGGTTCTGCCAGTCGGAGTGATCAAAAAAGAAAAATGAAAAAATTTACCTTCGGTATAATAAAGAAACTTCCCGAAGGCCGGAAGCTTGTTAAAATTTTTGTAAATTACGATAATGACAAGCAGAAAAAAAGTTTGTTTTTCGACCAAAAAACATCTTGAATTATTTGCTATTGCCAAATGGGTAAAGATATCACAAAATCATCCAGTCTGACGATGAATGATTTTATAATCGATACTTTGTCCGAATCTAAAATGAATCGGACAGATAGGTTTCGAGATACGACTTACACCGTTTCATAAAACATAGTTTCGAGAAAAACGTAAAAGAAAAAGGAGTAGGGGAAGTCGGGGCAAGATGATAACACTAAGGTCATGTTCAAATAAAAAATACATATGCGAATCAGTTAACTTTAATTATTCTTCAAACTAATCAACATTTATTAATCTTTTAATTTTGGGAGCAAGAAAAATCAGTATTTCTAATTTGTATCATACAATATATATTTTAAATTGAACCTTTACTTTACCCATTTTACCCCGTATGCGGAGCAAGATGACACAGCGCTGGGACAATGATGGGAAACGACTTATTGGCATCTTCTGCATATAAAAGTGGTTTCATTCTCGATACCATGAATCCGATAAGCCAATCGTCTAAGTTCTGTAGGATTAGTCCGAATAATCTTACTTCCATATCATTGTGATCATTTGCAAGTTCTTTTTCTTCCCCTGGCAGAAACACCGGTTGAAGAGGAACCAAATGCTTTACTAGTTTCATTTCACCCTTTCTAACGTAAATAGTGGTAAGTTGTCAAATATTCCGGGTTTGCGATAGCTTGTATTCATCTTGTTCCATTAAACGGTTAACGAGTTAACAAAAAATCACACAATAACATTGAAAATTTCTGAAAACCGTTCTTATTATATGAATAATTAGTACTTTCATTGTGTTTACCTTCCTGTCTATAATCAATAACAGTAACTCAAATAAAGTGGAACGATGTTAAACTTTACCGAAAAGTACATCGTTTTGTCAAAAAATCGATAGTGTTTTCTCATTCGAGACGCGTGCTTCCGCCACAGTTGATACTTTCACACTCATTCACCTCGCCCCCCCCCCCCAACCTTCCAAACTCCAACGGGAGCATTCTGTTCGCACACACTGTTTAGTGGCTAGGCTTACGATTCATCTTACCCCGCGTATACGTCTTGCCGCGAGTTCCCCTAAATCGCAGCGGTAGGAAAATCTTCCAAATGGGCTCGTTTTTTAGGATTTCTACAAAATCTTTCTTACTAATTAAATTTAACCCTCTAGACTATAAAACAACGCACAAATAGCTTTTTTCTGAATGTCAACCTCACGCGGACCCTTTAAATATGGTGTCAAACCGAAAACTAATGGGGCGCTCTCTTTTTATCAAAAACGCATATGAAAATTAGATACAATTCCAAGATATGGCTCTACCCTCATCAAGACATTATATCTCGTCGACAGTAGGTATTTAAGAAAGTACCTCTAGCGAGATATAATTCCTCACAAATCTATCGATATTTAGCATTCATCGCTAACCGCACCATCAAACCCAACGTCTACTTCATTCGGAGGGAAAAAAAACAAATTTACCATGTATCCCAAACAAGACGAAACCTTGGAAGCTCGTTCCATCGATTCCTCTAATTGCAATCCCGAGCAAGAAAAAAAGGCAACTCCAAACATGTGGTAAAAAAGCGTAGCACGCTGCGAAAAAATCCGAATTTACGCCCCATCTTTGTTTTCCTTGCCCCAGGCGAATTGGTCGAAGGGGCAAAGCCACTTGAGAATTTTCAATTTTTTCAGAAAAGAAAAGGAAGAGGACAATAATAATGTGGAAGGACAAATATATGGTGCTGGTATTTAAGGCGGAATATATACATTTACAATGATAAAAAATCGATTTCTTTTTTGCAAGCTTTTATTTACCTTGACTTTCTGTAAGATGCAAAACGGAATACCAATATTTCACCCACTTCCCGACTACTTACGATTAGAGCGGTGAAACTTTGCAAACATGCACCTAAAGGATGACAATGCATGATTCAACTTTTGAAAAATATGTATATATATCCATAATATTTTCACCTGCGGAAATTCTTGAGATAAGTGACTTTTCGACGAATAATTATTACGAGCAAAGAATAATTATAATTGTATGGATTTAGGACCTAAACAAACCCAATATAGGCTGTAAATGTTCAAAAATACCGTATTTTATTACGTGTTTCCTCGAACTTCAAAATCCCATAATTTTTATGGAGAGGAAGGGGCGGGGGGGGGGTTAAATTTCAGCTTCCCAAACTGAATATCCTCATTTATGACCCAATAAATGAGAAAATAGTTTTAAAATCGTTAGGATCATTTTTAGGCAAAGTCACCGATCTAAAGAATTACCTCAAATACGGTTAATGAAACTGAATTGACCTAATTTATTAAACATTTAAAAAGTTGAGCACCTCAAGCTTTTATTTACAGTCACATATAGATGACTAGATAAAAAAATGATTTTCTACTTCTTAGTACATTAAATAGAAGCTGATCTTTAAAAAATATTTTCTTTACATATAAATTTTCTTTCTTCAAGCGATAGGACTGTATGTGAAGAATATTTTCCCCAAAGTTTCAAAGCGGAATTTGCAAAACTTCAAACGTTACAGCCCGTCAACGCTGGGCCGCGGAACACTTTGGACGAGAGGTAGGGGCGGAGCACCATATGTTGGATACAGTTGCTTAAGGGGTTACACCCACTTGCGATTTTGAAAAAATCGATTTTTTTTATTGCATTTTTTTGAAGTATAAGTATCTGAGAATATGTCCTGAAAATTTCAAGTCGATCCGAACAAAATTGACTGAGATATGAGCGTTGAAAGAGAAGAATCCGTTGTGTAAACGACCGGCTAATTGAAACTTTAAACGCGTTTTTCTCAAAATGGCATTTCTGAAGTCGGTGACCAAGATTACTCGAACACTAATGAACCGATCTTCTTGAAATTTTGCAGGCTTATGTAATACATAAAAATGTAGTCTTTAATCGTTTGATTTTTTTTTTCGAAAAAATGGCCGTTTTATAGCCAAAAAACGGCCGTTTTTTTCGTTAAAATCGAACCATTAACTTTGACTGTCCGCCATTTTGTGAAAAATGAATATTTTTAAAAATCCTTCGATTAAAGACTAGTTTATACTTATATTTGACTAAATCCATCCGCATTTTTTTTTCAGATGATCCACTTCGCCGCAATGCTGGTCACCGCAAACCGTGTATATAAAAACATCATTTCATTGACGGCCATTTGCCACTAAACAATGTAATATTTTTCAATAAAGAAATTACTGAAAGTTCTTCAAGATGTGTTCTTTAAGATGGTATATTGATCGATTAAAAAAGTTTTGTAGTTTTCTTTAAAAAAATTCATGAAAAAGGCCTTTTTTTGCGCTACAAGTGGGGGTAACGCCTTAATATCGGATAGTGGACTATCTCGAGTTTCCCTACAGCGATATCTGTTTTTAATTGTGTACACTAATAACTAGTCATAAGATGTGGTCACTGCGAAACTTTTGGCTGCTTAACAACAAAAATGGCACAACAGTGGACTGCTATTACTTTACACCGGCGGGCAAAACTATTTTTTGTGTTAAAAACGTCGTTTTCATTGAGGTTACTCCAAATGATTTATGTTTCTGTTATCTTTTTTGAACCGTAGCATTAATTTTATTCAATGAATATATAACGATCGCAAAAATAGCAATACGTACAAAAACATTACTGTTCCTATTCGGCCATGTCAAATCATAATATCGGATACGTAACCCTTCGACTGCGCACTGGGTCATTTTGACCCCATTGTTTTTCAACTGCCTGTATCGCAAAAGTCTATTCAGCTGCAGTGCGGCGCTCAAATGTCCCCCCACTCCTACTCTACAGGTGGACACTCGAACCGCATCCTACATGCTGCCTGTGTACCGAGGACAGCTGTCGATAAAGGACTTGGGGTTGAATCGACCCCGGTTATGCTGTAGTGCGGTGAACGTGAAAACATTTTTTTTGGGAAATTTGGTATTTTATTACTACATGGAAGTGAGTTACGATAGAAAATGCTCATAGAATTTTTTAATTTTGGGCCACTATAGTAAGGTATGTATTTAGAATGCCGAGCACCAAATGTACTTTTATCCGTCGATTGTGGTAAATGTGAACAATTATAAGTCATTGAAATAAAAAAATGCGGAAATTATACGATTTCAACAATTAATCTGCCGAAGCAGCCGATTTTTTTCATCGTTCACTATCCCGAAAATGCTCAAATTCAAACCTCCGAATAAATATACTTTTTGGAAAGACGGTCGACACTGTTTTTTTTCCCTCGTATCTACAAACCTTCCGCTTTAAATCGTGCATGTCCCGCTTTCAACGCACTTAATTTTAGTTTTTCTTGTAATATATGTTATGGGCCATAAAATAAGGATTATCACTTACAAAAAAGTCTCTACGACAAAAAAATGCATACTTACCGAAATACAACGATCTGATTCACGACTGGGGTCGGTCGACCCCATATGCAGTCAAAGGTTCTAATATTGGATATCCGTTGGTACCAAAATGTTTCTACCTATTCGAAGATTAACTCATGAAGACTGAGTGTTTGATAATAACTACAAAGTTAAAACGATAACCGTTTTGTTTTATTTGATATATTTCGCATATTTTATATTATACATTTATATTGCATAAAATATATAATATAACTATACATTATATTATCTTTTTTATATATTTTATTACTCCCCTTATATCAGATATAAGAAGAATGGAGTTTGGGCCTTTATATCGGATATCCGATCATACGCGACCTTTTTGAAAACCATACTGATATGCCATACAGATCACTTACTTACGTGGGCTGAGGTCGAAATTTTCATCTAAAAAATTACAACAACTAAATTCTGTACACGTAAAACTATGTACAATAAAGTTCTCCAATTCAATTTTCTACTGCTTTCATTGCACTCGTTAAAAAATAATCCTGAAACGAGCCTTTTTTTCGCAGATCTGAAGTGGCTTTACCCCTTGATGATCGTTAAATTTTCTCCACAATCGACGCGTAAGGTTTGGATTTTCTTTTCACACGTTGTTTTTACGATGTAGCCGCATCTCGTGGCAAGGATCTCGTAGTAGACGGTACTTCTGTTCGCGCGAGCTATTCGCCAATGAGGTTCGTGCTTACGCCTAATCATCAGCGTGCGCACACACATACACACACACACACACACAACATAGACCACATACATGTATGTACACGGAAACAAGCGCATACATTCACGTGAGTGTACACACGTACAATAATGTACGGGGTCGAACGAAAAATCATAAAGTTCGCGATGATCGGGTGCACGCGGAGCTTTGCAATTATTCTGTGCATTCTGCTGTCTATATCTCGGGCCGATGGTCGAAGGGATATCGTTCCTTTTCGCGAGAGAAAGCGAGAGAGAGAGAGAGAGAGAGAGAGAGAGAGAGAGAGAGAGAGAGAGAGAGAGAGAAGAACCCACCCAGGTAGCTCCATATACACACGTATAAATATAATATACGTATGCACGTCATACTATAGATAAAAATACGTGTGCACGAGGGTAATGATAACTACAGCACCGAAAGAATATACGCACACACGCACGCACGTACAAACGTCAATGTACGTATGCAGGTAACATTGCGCACTGTTCGTTGCTTTACACCGTATATATTCTTTATAAAGAATGACGTTTGTAAATCATAAAATTCGCAGTTTCACACGCTCACTGTTGTCTGTCCGGTATACCGAGGAGAGTTGTGCCCGCGCCCCATCAAACAGAGCGAGAGAGAGAGAGAGAAGCATCGAGGATCGCAAGAGTCGTGTGTACACGATGAACAAAGAGACGTTCAAGAGATATAGCGCTCGCGAGCTGCAATTACTCGCAATTTGTGTACTATCTAGCTCTCTCTACTCGTATCGCTCTCGGTCCGCCATCTTTCTCCGACTGTATGTACATACCGACACGTATGTACATATGTACATGCATATCTATACATACGTACAGGGTGGCCCGAAAAGTGACATCCAAAACGAAAATCAAGATCAGTGGTTCCCAGTTAGTCCCTGAGTACCAAGACAAAAGTCCAAACTCGCGTATCCCTATACTATATGGCGAAAATGAGGAACAAAATATTTTTTTTTTATTTTTCGAAATTTATTAACTTTAAATCTTAATCGTTATCAATGTCATAACAATTTTATAATAATAATGAAAATCACAAATGGTTATTTGAGTTTAATGAGACAAATGTGCACGCTTCTGGCTGATTTTTAGTGAGCTCGAGTTTTAAGTCATCTTCGAGTTGAAGTCGGTGAGGATGTTTAATTTTTATGTTCGTCATGACTGGGAATCCGCTCTCACTAGGGTACGTAGTGCAAAATAGTGGTAAAAATTTCAATGCTGCTTTGCTAACGTGATATATGTCTTTCGGTCAGCCCAAAAATTAGGCGGTAATTGCTCTGCAAAACAACTCTTGAGTCTGCTGTTGTATGAGACGTCTATCAATTCCTCTAGGTCTGAGATAGGTATAGATGATCGGCATTACAATATTCTTTCCTACAGTTGCGCAACGCCTTTCATACACAGATTTATTGACTTGGAATATATATTTTGGCGATTCTAATAATTCCGTAGGGTAATTGTTATGGGAGATCGCTATAAGGGAGGGATGGCCAATGTAAATATTTCACCGAACCGCTGACTAGATGTCACCCGTTACTGCTTAATTTTCTTCGCGGCGTGCGCAGGTGTAAGTATAAGAGCAAAAGTGTGGCAAAAGAAATGGAAAAATAAGCAAAATCCTTTTCCATTGTTTTTTCCACTGCTAAAAGCTTCTGAAGAGTTCATCTTTTATATTGCGATGATGTTATTTTGTACGAATGATAGTTATTTTGTGTTTCTTGAATAGTTGACGACCAGTGCTTTGTTATAACCACATGATGTTGCATGTATTGTTTCTACTTGTGTACATTTTGGATGTGGATTAGGAGAGATGGCCATAAACAGTCGGTGTATGATGGTCATACTATTACCTGTCATGTATTCGAACATTTTATTTTTCAACGTCTGATTTAGATGTTCAATATGTACAAAAGTAAAGCAGTTGTTCTGCGAGGGAACCGGGCTGAAGAATCATTAAAAGCAACTATCAGTGCTGTGAAAAATTATGAATTGTCTTCTCGTGTGGCCGATAGAACTTACGAAATACCAAGGGAGACCTTAGAATGACGATATACTAGGTGCGCAACTAAGTTCCCGGGTTTCACACATGGATGGCGCTAGCGACACATGTAGTCGGCATACAGGTCTGAAATTGGGTGTCTTTATAGCATGGACATCGGTTAAGAATACCCAGTCGTAATATAAACAAATATCGCAACACAACGACCTTTTTTCTAACCTCGAAAATGTCAAAGTTTGTGCCGAATAAACAGCATTTGCGGGAAGCGGGAAGCCACTTCCGAAATGTTGCTTTTGCGGAGGAACGGAAAGAGTTTCCTGCATCGAATTGTTACTGGCGAGGAAAAATGGATATATTTCGAGAATCCCAAACGCAGAAAATCGTGGCTTTCACTTGGCGAAGCGTCAACATCATCGGCACGGCCAAATCGCTTCGGAAAAAAGACAACGCTCTGCGTTTGGTGGGACCAGACAGGAATCGTTTACTATGAGCTGTTGAAACCGGGCAAAACTGTCAGTGGGCATCGCTACCGACAACAACTAATCAATTCAAACCACGCGTTGCTCGAAAAACGGCTAGAAAGGGACACGAGACACGAAAGTGTGATATTGCAGCACGACAACGCTCCGTGCCATCGCAGTTCCATCGTCCAGGACACCATGAAAACACTGCAATGGGATCTGCTACCGCACCCGCCGTATTCACCAGACCTGGCCCCTTCAGACTATCACTTGTTCCGGTCGATGGCGCATGGGTAGGGTGGCCTACACTTGGCCAATTACGATGCAGTACAAAATTGGTTGGACGAATGGTTTCAGTCCAAAGACGCGTCTTTTTATCGTCGGGGTATTTATGTTTTGCCAGAGAGATGGCAAAAATGTGTAAATAGCGAGGGACTACACTTCGAATGAACCATTTTTTGTACTTGTCTTGAAATTTTCGATTTTTCATTGGTCAAAAAAACCCGGAAACTTAGTTGCGCACCTAGTAAGAAGGGCAATGACAAAGAAGGTTGCGGAAAAAATTCATATGAAAGCCGTCTCATCGAAGACTGGCTTCTGTGCGAAGTGCGCCAACTTTGGGAACACGAACACTGTACTGGATTCGATAAGACTTTTTCCAATAAGGGCGGGTGGATGTTGAAATGGAATAAAACAAGCTGTGTGTGAGATATTAAGGAAGCTTTCCAGTGTGACAGCCCGAAAAATCGCTGTTTTTCGCGATTTTTTTTTTTTAAAGAAAAAATAATCTAATCGGTCTGGTTTTTTTTTGTATATTAATTGGGTATTGAAGAATACAAAACAATTTTTTAAAGATCGATTTATTTATTAATTAATATCTATAAAAATGATGAAACAATTGTTGCAGAAAATGCACTTGGATGTGGTGTCCACGTTGGGGGTCACAATTTTGATCTGAAACAAAAAACACAAAAAGATTATTGATCGGTATATAATTGGCTTTCGTGCTATGGAGGCTTTTTTTTTTTTTTTTTGCAAAAATGGCGCCGGTTTGAACAAAAAGTATCGATTTTAGCATTTTTTTTGGCAGTTTTTTTTACAAAAAAATAGGAAGATGTCAAAAAAAAAAAAAGCTTCCATAGCACGATAAACAATGACGTTAAGAATATTGTGTAAAAAAATCAACTCGATAGCTTTAAAACTCTGCCCTCCAAGTTGGACACCGTTTTGAAAAATGCTGTTTCGAGAAAAACGCGTTCAAAGTTTCGCTGTAGCTGTAGCGCTCCGTTGCCTTCTTCCAAGAAATGCTGTACAGTAACCGAAATAATCTGAATTTCGGCATGAAAATTTCAGGGAATATTCGGAAGAGTGTATACTATTCGATAAAGCAAAAAAAAAAAATCGATTTTTTGAAAATTTTACACTGGAAAGCTCCCTTAACGAAATTCTTTTTTTTTTAAAGGCCTGTGTATGCCATTATGTATGAAATATAACATTGTTCAAATGTCCGCCGCGGCTTCTCACGGTGGCACGGATCCGAGTGGTCCAATTTTCAATGACTCTGTCGCATAGATTCGGCTGAATTTGAGCGATAGCCTGGGTTATGTTGACTTTAAGAGCATCGGTCGATTGCGGCTTATCGGCATAGACCTGCGACTTCAAGGAACACCACAAGAAAAAATCTAGCGGGGTCAAATCAGACGATCTTGGTGGCCAACCACGTCACCTCTGCGAGAGATAACCATACACGGAGAAAACAGGAGCATCGAGGTTTAGAATTAATACTATGCTTCTAAAAAAAAATATGATTAAATAACAAAAAGTATTCAATGGAAGATAAAAATTGTAATTATGGTATAGTAATAATGAAGAAATTTAAATTTTAACCTACGATATGGCACGTAAACTGATACAAATAATACATTTCATTCGGCATATTGTGATTTTTCGTAGTATTCAAAAAATATTTTGCCCACGTGATTGGAACAATTAGTTTCCAGTATTCTACAAAAAGTACGGTATAAAGAGTCACATTTTACTAATCAACTTCGTAATATTTTTCGCTATACGCCGAAGATTAATGCTATGCGTATAGTAAAAACTATACATACGCGAAGATTCATGCCATACGTATAGTAAAATCCATATGAAAATATAGCGTCCCGTGTAGAAATGGCTCCCACGTAGAGCTAGCCGCGGTCTATTTTTTCCCATTACTTGCTAGCGGCTGGCAGTGAAACTAGCCCGCCGCTAGCTTTGTATGTAACACTTGGAAATCTAACGCTGCCTTTTTTGGTAAAAAATCAGCGTTACCGGAACGTAAACATTATTTCAAGTCGTCCACTCGAAAGCTAACACAAAACTACAACTTTTATGTACAGACATTTTTTTCGGTTACTTCTAGTTTCCGCGATTAGAAGAAAAACGGCATTTTTGAAAATGTTGAATTAAAAAATCTGAAAAAATGTACATAGAATGCCTTTTAATAGTACTCTGATATAACCAATTATGGGACAGATCTGAGATGGTCGAAAAAGAAGTGGCTGAATTGACGGAGAATCCCTCATATGTGATAAAGCATTGCAAACTATTGAACGCGTATTGTTTTTGTATCGGCGGAAAACGGGTTTAAGGGGGAAAAACGCCCCTTGAAGAAAGGCATGTCGAGGGGGAATTTGGCAGTTTTACTCACAAGCAATCAAGCTTTACTCATAGCGATACAAGAATCCACTATAGAAGTATCGAAAAAATTAATTAAATCAAGGAATACTAAATCACATTTAAAAATAAATTAAATTAAGGGAAAAGTTAAAGTAAACGACACGCTTTTCTTTGAGGGGTGGTTTCCCCCCTTAACACCGCTTTTCCGTCGATAAAAAAAAACATATCTGATAGTCTTTCATGCTTTACCACATGTACGAGCTGCAACAGAATTGAGAACGTAGATGAGGATGATTCGGATAGATATTGATACGAGGCATCTGGGCAAATGAATCTTCAAAATACGAGGGTTTCTCACACACACACACAAGAAAAAGAAAAAAAAAGAAAAGAACCAAGATCGCAAAAAAATATCGATAATCATTTGTAGTTAGAATATATTCATGAGGGGCGGGGGGGGGGGTGTTGAAGGATGAAGAAACTGAAGAGGACGATGAAGAGGGAAATAAATCGAGGTACAAGAACACAAAAAGTTCATAGAATATGAAAGTATATAGAACGTAAGTGAATACCGGGTGAGGCAGCAGCTATTGCAGTAGAAATATTTCGTAACCTAGCAGGCTTAGGAAAAAGCTTTTCCTACAAAAGTTGCATAGTTCGAAAAGTATCATCCAATGGTGGCTACGAGGTTGATCCAGGTGGAGGTGCTGCGAACATTTCATGGTTACCATACACTTTTTTTTTGCAAAGACCTCTATTTCTTCAGATTTTCTTACAAGAACCTAGAAATAAGTTGACCACCATATTTCAAGATGGACGATCAAGATTTAGTACTAAAAATTAGGTGAAAAAAGAAATGCATTATCTTTAGCCTAGAATCACTTAATAAAACAGTGACAACGCTTGCTCCTATAAAAGATGCTCAAAGGAATGGCCAACACTTTCAATGCACGCTGGCAATCGGATTCGCATTGATTCTATTATTATATTAATCACGTCAGTCTGTATTAACGAACAGGCGCTAATTGAGGTATTAATACTTTAATACTAAGCAAAATCCAGGTAAGGCTTCGTTGTGTGTATATTGTGTGCAACTAAGAATCTTATTAAATTGTTTTGTTCTCTTCGATAAAAAGTACTACGACGGAATTTCCTCCTGTGCGTAGGCAATGTATGCGAATCAGATGTCAAGCGTGCTGTAGAAGTGGTGGCCATCACTTTGAGCACCTCTTATAGGAGCAGGTGTATGCGCCGTTTTTTAAAATCGATTTTAGGTTAAAACATATTTTTTCAATCAATTTTTGTAATGCTAAATCTTCATCGATCATCTTGTAATGTACTGTGTGAACTTATTTTTAGTTCCTTTATAAAATTCGGAAAAAAGTGGTTCCATTTGAGAAAATGGAGATGACCTTGAAATCTCCGAAGAATCTCCACCTGAATGAACCTCCTAGCAATCACTCCGAATAATGGAACTTTTGTAGCAAAAGTTTTCTGCTGAATCTGATAGATTAGAAAATATTATCTACTACTTATACTTGTTGCCTTCCCCGGTGTACATAATATTCGCAACTGTAACGGTGAGGGGTGGCTCTCTTCGTGAAGCCAAAAGTGTAGCTATTGTTCATATTGAATCCGCTGGGGTCGCTGTAATCGAGGGATATTCTGTGCGGTAGAGGGAATAATAGCCACGCATGCGCGTTATACCTTAACCTAAAAATCTATACTTTCGGAAAATGTGTCGTTCTGCAACATGCTTCTCACAAACGTAACGCGAAGACGTTAATTTATCGACAGGAACTGCGGTTCGTTTTATCGAGCCTTTCATTATTCGTTGGCAGTTCGAACACTGCGCGTTTGACTTTCAGGTACGGTCTTACAAACAGGTCTGGAAACTTGCAGCGTAGGAAGTGAATCAGATAATGAGGCAGAGTGGTAGTTCTGGCTTCTGCCACCCGGAGCGCTGCTACTTACGGGTGAGCCAATCAAACGCAGGTCAGAACAGTTGTTCATTTCGCGATTATCAAGTCTTAGAGGTGGCGCAGTGATATTTCGATATGGCCGGTCAAAGTATAGCCTCAAACGTAAAAATTACTTCGTTCTCGATTTCCTGCGAGCTGGCTATTGGATTTGCCTCCATGTTAGATTGTAAATATGCTACTGAAGTGAATAATTTATTTTCCGCTCTTTTTTTAGCCCTGTCAGCACTGGATTTAGATTTCTATTCGGATTCTATTTTTCGGAACATACCTTTTCACAAGGGACGTCTGAAATTATATTTATACATTGTATATAACAGAAATAACTCTTAATATAGCTCGATTTATTATTTGGAAAGATGTCAACTTAGAAAGAAAAAATCTTGTGCAGTGACTACAAACGCGCCTTGATGGCCTAACGAAAAACATTTTTAGGGCCGACGACCACTTTTTAAAAAATACTTTACCTTTGGGCGCACTGCCAAAACTAGGCGTTGTTTGACGTGTGATCAAAGTATGTCGAAGTTACCGAACATAAAGACTACACTGCATAAATAAGTGTGTTGTTTTTATGCACTTTACGTGTGTAAATGGCGGTAGATACTTTTTACACGTTTTAACGTGTGTAAAAAAATGACGGTGTGAAAATAATACGGATACATGCGTTCAAACAACGCACTTACGTGTGTTATTTTCTTACACACGTTAAAACTTGTAAAAATCGTCTGCAGCCATTTACACACTCAAAATGTGTAGAAACTACACGCTTCTTTTTGCAGTACTGCCTACACATGGGATGCGTCGGAAAAGTTAATTCAATGACAAAGCTTTTCATCGTCAAAATATATGTATTTATTGGAGATTACTTATACATTACGCTGTGTTCATTCTATTATTTATATTAATTATAAAGTTAATTACATATTTACAGTTTTGATAGTTGTCTTTTCTAAATACATTATGATGATGTAGTATGATGCGAGTAGGCACACGATGGATTTGTTGACCATGGGTTTCGGTATTTTAACCAGTATATTGCGATCTGCTACCACAATTTTTATTATAGAGCTCGTGTGTGTATACTAAGATGTTAATTGAATCCGTTAACCGGTTAATGATGGCGTAACCTAGGTAGTTTTTAAGGAGTGGTTTGCAGTCAGAGGCGTGAAAAAACAAGCATTTTCAATAATTTTTTTTAATAGCAATTAAGTTTCTTTCACAAAAGTGGTTACACAGACTTTTCATGTTATATTTCAACTTGACTTGTACAAATGTTCAAAGATAAATATTGATTATTTATAAAAATATCGCCATCTTTGTCGGACCCCCTTTGGCAAAACTTTCCTGGATCATCTGAAATAAAAAAAAAAACAAAAAACTCTTTAGTTCAATAATAAATCTAGTCCTTAATCGAAGCTTTTTTTTCAAAAATTAACAAAATGGCGCCTTCCGACAGATAACTTTCGATTTTCGACGAAAAATCGCTCGTTTATTGTTTAAAAAAGATAGAAATTTTCAACAAAAATGAAAATTGTCTGATTAAGGACTAGTTTTTAATGCTATCAACAAGCACACCACATTTCATCAAAATCCATCGAGTAGTTTTTTAATTATAGTGGTCACCGACTTGAAAAACATAGTTGCGAGAAAAACGCGTTTAAAGTTTTTCGATGTGGATAGCGATATGATCGTAAAATTTTGAGCTCGATGGATGAAACTAAACTTTTTTATGTATTTTGAACCGCTGAATCCGAATATCACATTTTTTTACCGAAAATTCGAGCATTCAATTGTATATAGCCAATTGTTAAGACAATTATTCGAAAAATTAACGTTTGTCGGGATGAATTATCTTTTCTTAACATTTTGGGCGATTTTAACAGAAAAGTATTCTTTATAAAGTTTTGCTAAAGTTCCTAGTTTTCGAGTAATGCATTTTTGAAAATTTCTGAAAGAGTTTTCCAATTTCACACTTGATTTAAGCATAGAAATACTAATTAAAACATTACTTACATCGAATCATCAATTCCTGGCCCATACAATAGGGCTTCTGCCGATGTGGAAGCTTCCAAAATATCAATTTGTTGTTATGTCTTCGAAGCATTCTGCCTTCCCGGGTATCAATAATAGGGTTGGGGGGGGGGGGGGGTCGAAACCGGCTGCTTGCCGCTGCCGTCCGCTACCTGCCATGGGGACTCCACGCTCCTTCACTAATTGTGCGATATCCCGGAAACTATTCATCGGATTGACTTGAAATTTTCAGGGAATATTTTCGAAACATCATACTCCAAGAAAATGTTTGAAAAAATCGATTTTTTGAAAATTCCGACTGCATCTCACCCCTTAAGACATATGATCAATAACTAGCAATTAACACACGTAAACTGTGTTGCTGTTTCCCGTGTGTTGCTATCAACGTGTATTGTTTAGTTCAATGTGTGTAAATATGAGTCTTGTGTGTTGATTCTACATACTTTATGTGTGTTCCAATAAGCGTGTTTTTTATGGGGACAGCTACGAAGGTGTGTATTAATCTAATGCGTAAAATCCCCACATTCACGTGTGTAATTTTAACGCATGAAGTGTTACCAAATGCATAAGTGTGTAGAATCAATATGGCAACGCGTGTCTCGCCTTTATGTTGTGTTACTTCTACATACTTTGAACACACGTCAAACACGCCTTGTTTTTGCAGTGATAGACACGCGCTGCCATATTTATTCCACACACTTACGCATTCGGTCACACGTAATGCGTTATAATTACACACGTGAGTGTGCAATTTTTACGCATCAACATTATTACACACCTGCGTAGATGTCTCCATCAATACCACGCTTATTCAAACGCACATAAAGCGTGTAAAATTCAAGGATTAAACGAACTTACTTGTAAGTGAAGTTCTATCTTGATTGTATGAAGCACCTCTTCCGAAGAGATCAAATCGTAGTCCTCCTACTTCATGTCAGTTATTTCACATAATTTAAAGTTTTAGCGTCAATTTTTTGTTTTTTTTTTGGTTGCTATGCAATCTGTGATTTTATTACGTGAATGTCATTGTTCAAAGTCTTGCCGTAAACATTTTTGGGATGTAATCGATAGGTTATATATCAGGGTCAGGGTGGGGCTGATCTCTTCGGAAGAGGCGCTTCATACAATCAGGATAGAACTTCACTTACAAGTAAGTTCGTTTAATCCTGGAATTGTATTACGCGCCTCTTCCTCAAGATCAAATCGTAGATGTTCAAAGTTTTTTACGGCAACTGAAGATAAGTGCAGAACAGGAGCTTTTATTTTCAACATTAACCATATAACATAAGAATGTAAAAACGTATTTTTTTTTCTTTCATCAATTAATTAATTCTTTATTTATTTTATTTTATTCGTAACAATGGATTGGCATATTCACCTGGATCGGTTGAGATTGGAAGGTTATAAAATTTTGCAAACGGATTTGACGTTTTTGTCCACCCTGCAGTTTTTTGATTAAATCAATGTTTACACCTTTCAGTTTTGCTGAGGAGGTGGATGCGTGTCGAGTACTATATGCGGCGAAAATGGAAGTATTGATACCGCATTCATTCAGTATTGTTTTGATCCACTTGATTACTAATCGTTTGAGTTGAGACGGGTTTATGTGGTTTTTTAAAAGAGATAAACATTTTTTCATTTTTCATTCGCAGTGGTTTCGTTTTTTCTATATAAGTTTTTAGGGCTGATGCGACGCAAATATTCTTGTTGTTGCGAAACACTGGAAGTATGATAATAGGTTGTTTCCTGTGTATTCCTGATCTTTTTATTTTATCTGGAATTCGGATTTCAATTTTTTCTTCTAGGAAATGGATATTTTGAATTTTGATCAATCCTAATGTTTGCATTCTATGTCCTGTGACTGAGGCCAATAAGGTGCTTACTTTCCTTGACAATTCTTCTAGTGATAATTCTTCATTGGAAGGTAACTGAGAGATATAGTCGAGTACAATTTTGGGATCCCAAGTGTAATCGTATTTTGGTCTGGAAGGTCTAAGGTTTGTGATTGCCTTAAAGAATCTTTTTATATCTGGATCTTGTCCAATATGCGGTCCCAAAATTAGAGCAATGGCCGACCGAGCGCAACTTAACGATCCATGTGATGCTCCTTTTTTAAATTCACCTGTTAAGAATGCCAACACATTAGTGATGGAAGTCATGAAAGGGTTAATATTGTTTAATGTACAAAAGTTCCACCATTTTTTTAGGCTGGAGTCGTATTGTTTTATGGATGTATCTGATAGTGAAAAAAGCATTATTTCCGTAGTTTCCGAAGATAAGTTTTTGGCTCTGAATGATCTCCGCATACATTCCCGGCAACCAATGTAAGTTTCTGCCAAAGTGGATGGGCTTCCCTATTGATCGAGCACAATATGTTTTTATTGGGTTTGAAGTAAATTGGATTATTTAATAACAATGATTCAAATAGAGGGAACCATGGTTGGGTCGGCCATCGGGGGACAATAATGATTCCGTGTGCTTTATCAGTTATAATTTTTCTCAAGGTGTTTAAAATAATTGAGAATGGTGGGAATGCATAAAAGAAGTATGGATTCCAATTAATGGTGAAGGCATCGAACGCGAAGGCTTCTGGGTCTTTTTTCCACGATATATATTTTTTACATATTGCGTTTATTCGGGATGCAAATAGATCTATTTCAGGTTGTCCAAATGTTCGTAAGATTCTTATATATGATTCGTTATTTAATTCATACTCTGTTTCGGGTTGTAATTTTCTAGATTCGAAATGTGCTTCGAAATTAAGTTTTGATTCAATATATGATGTAACCAGACTGATATCTCTTTTTTCGCACCACGTCCATAAGTCTTTAGTTATTTCATTGAGATTTTTTAAACGAATCCCTCCCATACGTCTTATGCACGAGATCGCTGTAGTGTTATCAATACGAAGTAAAATATTGCACGATCGTAAGTCCGTAGCAAAACACTTTAGAGCAAAAAAGGCTGCTAAAAGTTCTAATTCGTTTATGTGATAATTTTTTTCTTTGGTGCCCCAAGATCCGTGAACTTTTTCGTTCTTACAATAAGCACCCCAACCTGAAAGTGATGCATCCGAAAAGATTTCAATGGTGCACGTAGGACTTCTGATTGAATTAACGGTTCCAATTATGTTTCCTTCCCACCAATCGAAGTCTCCTTTTAAACTTTCTGGTAATTTCATGGTTGCGTCATAATTTCCTTCATTTGTTAGCAATGCTTTGAATTTTTCTCGTTCCAACTCTTTTACGTGTGCCCATCCATATGTTGTGGCGAAACAACAGGCTTCCAGTTTCCCTATCAGTTCAGCTAACTCCCTTATGCGGCAACGTTTGTTCTGGCGGAATTTTCGAACTTGTTCTAAGATTGTACTTGATTTATCTTTAGGAAGACTTATAGTCATATTTTTCGGAATTGTAAATAAATCCGAGAAATTTACATTCTTTAGTTGGAATGGACACACTCTTTTTTGTGTTAATTACGAAACCTAAGGTCTCTAGGAGTGAGCATGTCTCTTTAATATTATTTATGCAGTTTTCGTATGAGTTTCCGAGGAGTAGGATGTCATCTAAGTATATTACCGAAAATAAATTTCTTTCTCGTAAATTTGTGACAACTGGTTTCATGAGTTTTGTAAAAATCCAAGGAGCTATGTTCAGTCCAAATGGAAGGCAGTTAAATTCATAGGTTTATCGGTTGAAGGTGAAGCGTAAAAAATTTTTATATGAATTTGCCATGGGAACGAGATAATAAGCGTCCTTTAGATTTAGCGAGGCCATGAAACAGTTTTGCGTGATCAGTTTTGTAACAATTTTGTGATCTTCTAATTTAAAGTGATTTGTTTTTATGAATTCATTGAGTTTTTTCAAATTGATAATTAACCGAAGAGATTCATCTGGTTTTGGAGCTAGGAAAATTTTTGAAATAAATTGATCTTTTACTGTTTTACATTCTTGGATAGCTCCTTTTTCTAATAATACATTTATTTGAGTGCCAATTAATGCTTTTTCTCTATTTGACCATTTGGGTTCTATCGGAGGCTTTTCTTGTTTTGGTTTAGATATAAATGGAATCTGTACTCCTTGAGTCCATTTAAGGATGAGCGAATCAGAGGTTATTTTTTCCCAATTGAGTTTGAAGTGTTTCAATCTCCCTGCGATGGTACTCACAGAATCTAATAGTGACGTTTGTTCGGGTTGTAAGTTTTTCGAGATGGGTTTTTCTTGAGATGTTTCTGTTTAACCGGCACACAAGAGAAGAATGACATTCACGTAATCAAATCACAGATTGCATAGCAAAAAAAAAAAAAATTGACGGTAAAACTTTAAATTGTGTGAAATAACTGACATGAAGTAGGAGGACTACGATTTGATCTCGAGGAAGAGGCGCGTAATACAACCAACATACAAGACGCACATTAATACCCATTGGACTAAACACCACACGTTGATGGCACCACACGAGCAAAAATAACACAGAAAAACGCAACACAGTTTAAGTGTGTTTATTGCGAGTTATTGATCATATGTTTTGAAGATCATCTTGGTTACGGCATCACGTGAAACTCATTAGTTGTTTTGACATCGCTTGATTAACCGCTCGATTGAAGACCACATTTAGTGTTAACTTTTTGTTTCATTTATAGATCATCTTTGAGTTTGTCACGTGGTAAATCCTGAAATTGGAATCTATTTTCCAAAACCTCGATAAGGTAAATGTCCCAATTATTGAACACTATCTTGTATTTTTATTATTTCTCATTCACCCGCATGCATTTACTTATTTATAAAAATTTCATTACATATATGGAACTTTTAGCTATCGAAATGTTACCTTACTTGTGCAAAAAAAGCTTTAATTAATGGAGAAAAAATGATTTAATCAGCAACGGTGACCCGATTTGACGTCTCATGGTAACTGTTTATCGTTTTTGCTAAGACGCGCCGCTTCATGCGTAAGGGCATAACAAATTCAAAAACCGTCGCATCTCACCAAGTAGAGGCGGTTCAGGTTCCTTAGAAAATTTCTTACAAATAACAATTTAAAAAAATGTTTTAAATGAATTATTTTTTTTTAAATACGGTGTTCGATCATCGGGACATAGAAAATGCAGTGTGTCCCAATAATTATTGAACACTCGAATTCTCCAAGATGGCGTCATTAAACCCATCAAAACATCGAGACAGTTAACGTGTGACACATCATGTGAATCGGATTTATTCAAACAAAAACTGTAAGTTCCTGAATAAACTTACCTTTATTCTTTTAATAATAACTCGTCAAATAACAAATCAAATAAATCGTCAAATATATTTTCTATTTGTATTTTCGTGCAATAAACATAAAAAGAAAAGTAAAAAGAGAATATAACCTAAATGTAACCTAAAAATACGAATGTAATGTTCAATATTTTTTGCTCTCCGATATTTCAGGGACAAAATTTCAAGCGGGAAAGAGAATTCTCGAGAGTGTTCAATAACTGGGACATGCCTGTTCAATGATAGGCTCATAGGCACTTCTAGTGTTCAATAATTGGGACATTTGCATGCTTCACACTGTTATTCTTTTTTTTTCATTTGAAATAATTTAAAAATAATTTAAAGAGTGATTTTTCGAAAGTAAAAATATCAAAGTATCATTTGAACATGAAATCGATGGTTTTTTCTTGATTTTATATTTTTTTCTCACCGAATTCAATCCCCCAGATCCTTAGCTGTTCAATAATTGGGACATTTACCTTAGCTGCATTGAATCTTTGGCGACGTTTTTTTTTTGTTTCGAGGCCATCACCAACAAGCAAAAGCGGCCGTCATCGTGAAGCTGTATGTGAGAACCTAGCCTATGCGAGGACCAGCAAAAAAGTGACACCTCTCAGACATACTTACAGCATAACTACAATACATAAGTACTGTTGAGTTCAGTTCAATAAATGCATATATTTTGACGATAAAAAGCTTTTGTTATTCCATTTATTATTCCGACGCACCCCGTGTATATACAGTACTGCAAAAATAAGTACGTTGTTTTTACGCACTTTGAGTCTAAACTGGATAAGTGTGTAAGAAAATAACACACGCAAGTGAGTTGTTCGAACGCATCTATCCGTGTTATTTTTACACCGTTATTTTTCCACACACGTTGAAACGTGTAAAAAGTGTCTACAGCCATTGACAGACCTAAAGTGTGTAAAAACAACACATTTGTTTTACAGTGTGGCTTATGGAACGAAAATACACTATTATTATCCGTCTTGCACCCTGGAACACAGCAGAATCGCAAGTGATATTTCGTTTTTCAAATGGTTTCTATTGTTATAAATGTATTTTGATAAAGTTTAGGCCGCGGGAAGCGTCAAGGCTTTTGGGGATTGCGAATAGAGCAGATTTTTTTGGAATTTACAATATTACTAAGAGCGAAACGAGTGAAAAATGATTCAGTTTTTCTTCACTGAAGAATCCCATGGTGAGAATGATAATTATTTTTTTAGTGGACTGCCTTTGGCGTATGTTTGAAATTTGTTATTTTTTAACTTGGTCTTTGGCCCATTGGAGTAGATGGGGTTCGAACTAATGTACACAGTCGATTTTTCCGCCTTTTCTTCTTTATGATTGATTATTTTTGCTTTCTTTATAATGTTAATGCGAGAAGCCGTAAATAGATATAATGAAAGAGGAATAAAAAACAAATAAATGTGTTCTGTACACAGAGAGAAATGTATAGTGACCTCGACCATATGTTATATTACCCTGAGGGGACAATAACATCTTATAGTCATGGTTACTGCCGAAAATATAACACTGCTTAGGATATTTTAGCAGTTGTGCTAACTATGATCATATGTTAACCGCAACCAACAATCTTTCAAGCATACGTCGTTTGTCAATGCTATATAATATAGTAGGTTTTTATAAAACAGATGATTCCTTACACTATCAAACAATAGTGGTTTTTACCATATTGAATGGTACGTCTACTAAATGTATATGATATTTCATAAAATCAAAAATTTTCAATTTTCAATTGAAAGTACTACCTGTATGATTGTTTATCATGATTTGTTATTCCCTGATCTCCTGAAATGATTCCAATCGAAGAAAATATTTCACCTACATGGAGATTCGAACCTACGACCTACCTATATTTATTCAGGCACGCTGCCACTATGCTACCGGGTACTTATGGTATTTCGATCGTAGATTTGTTCGTATAGTCACTTTTCGTAAGATCTTGTAACAGTTTATACTCAACAAGTGCGTTAATGTCAACCGTATAAATAGCACAAACTTGCACTGAGAATAATGTCCATAGTATTTATAATATAAAAAAACGCCCATGGTACAAGCGGGCATAGTAAAATTCATATAGCTTATTGCTACCGCAATCATAATATGGTTAAAAAAAACTATAAGCGTCTATCTAATCATGCCGTTTTGGTAGTGTGATTTTTAAATCTAGTATCCCTGAAATAACTATTAACTACTGTGAAAGACTTTACAATATCGATATAGGTAATTCAGTTAATATTTTTACAATAGTTAGTAGTTTTTCCCGGATAATAGATAGTCGAGCACGCCACCAAAGTCGCATGTTTACCTATACTTTCCGCTTATAATTGTGTTAACCATATTATGATTGCATTGACAATAAACTATTGGGAATTTGACTATACTCTCTTTTACCATGTGCGTTTGTTGTAAATACCATGCACTTTTCTCCCAGTGTATGTTTAAAAGGCACCGTTTTTATTATTCAGTGAGTATAGCGAGTTTGTTTTTTTTACAACGAATTGTTTTCGCCGTTTCTTCATTTTAGACGCAAGTCTTCGTCTTACGGAACTTTGAACACTGAACACTTTTTAGTATCGTTTTTCACATTTTCCCAACAGTTTGGTACGAAGCACGCTCTAGGCATTTTCCAAATTCAATAGACCGTTTGCTTTCTTTCGACACTACGAAGGAACATGGTAACAAGATTCAAAGACTTTGAGTAGGTTATGTATTGCCGTGTGTCTGTATCTACAAGACTCGTACGTGGCAGTGCTCCCAGTGGAGAGATGAGGAACTAAATGTTCGCCCGACTAACGGTGACACTCCCCACCACTCAAAAATGCCGGTCTTTCAGCTTCCGTAGCGAGTTTTGCCCTTTGGTCCAACGCAGGCTTTTGTCCTCACATTCAATATACCTACACGGCAACGATTGTCGATAATTATCTTACGAGTCTCGTTTTCGCGATTACTAGGTAGTATAGCTACTTGCACTAGATGTTGCCACAAGTTTTCAGAGTCATAGGATAGAAAAAAAAACAAAAGGGGACCTCTCCGCGGGGTCTCCTTGGTGCCAGTCCGCTTCTCGCGCTCATTTTTGTTTCTTGTGCGCGACGAAGTCACATCGCTTTAGAGTCATTCTCCGTAATAATTTGTATTTAACGAAGTTATTATCGATTTAGATAATTATAGTAGATATAATCATGGGAAAGAGAAAGGGTGAAACTACCACGGAAGATCTCCTACGAAAATTGAAAAAACTGGAGAAAAAGATCCAGGGCGCCTCGGGAAACAGCGTCTCTGCTGCTGAGAGCTTTGCGGAAAAAAAAATTTAGTCGATCCTCTTTCACCGCTATTGAACATAGGTAAAAGAGTATTCATATGCTATTAGAGAACTTTTCGTTTCTCATTTCATTCCCTTCGGCGGTGGGAAAAACCGTGCGAAAGATAGACTATTCCAGCTATCTTTGGGGCAACATAACTTAAAAATTATGTTCGTTCTCGTAGATTCAATGGCAGACTTGGCAGACCAAGTCAATAATTTGGAACAACCAGTGACCCTTGAAATAATGGGCACTGGTAAGACTGCGCCAGAATCTCAAGAAATGAATCCCCCCACATCAGAAATACCGCGTGTTGACGAAGAATTGCCCGAAGCTGTTGGCATCGAAGCATCGTCTCCGCAGGGCAAGGAAGTCGACATGACATCTCCACTGGCAGCACAGTGGTCCAGTTGAATTAAAGTGGGCATGAAAAAAGAAATTAAAGCAGAGCTGCTTGAAAAATATCCCCGCACCGGGAATTGCCCTTTGGAAGCTCCGAAGCTAAATCCGGAAATAGTGGCCTCGCTGTTCGAAACGTCGATAAAAAGGGACAAGCACTTTGCTTATTCGCAAAATCTTCTAGGCTCAGCTCTGTCAGCGCTCGGGGCAGGAATTTCTCTTCTCGTGGCTGAGAACGAGAATGGAGTCGATAAGCGACAGCTGTTGGAGTTTTTGGGAGACGCCGGAAAATTATTAACGATTGCACACAATCAAGAGCTAGTGGCCAGAAAACACCGCATCTATCCAAGTTTTGACAAGAAGGTAAAAACCATATTGGAGGGCCAAAATTCAGATGAGTTTCTCTTCGGGGGAGATTTGGGTGATAAGATCAAAGCAGCTAAGTCAATCGAGAAAGTTGGGCTTGATTTGAAACCTCAGACAACCGCAAAGTCGATACCATTACGTTCATCTTCGTCGACGAACTCGGAAAACTGGAAGGGCCCTACTGTAAAGTTTCGGAACAATTACAAGTGGGGCCACAAACAGAAAAATTTCCAGAGGAACGTCAGATTTCAATCGCACCAATATCAGCAAGTCCCAAGCGGTGCGCGTCCAACAACGCAGAATCAAACGGGACAACATCAAAAGCTTCTACCTCGTCAGAGACAGTAAAGGTGACACAAGTGGCAGGCCGTTTACGCCACTTTTATGCTGAATGGGAATCGATTACAAGCGACAAGTTTGTCTTGAGTTGCGTGAAAGGATATCGTATTTCGTTTGATAATCCTCCTTACCAGGATAGTATTCCATTGTCTCCAACGATTCAATGCCCTCAAGTAAGTAACGATTATCAAGTTGCGTTAGATCGACTTTTAGACTTGGGAGCTATTCAAGAATGTGTACGGTGTGAAAATCAATTCATATCGAGCTATTTCTTGGTGCAGAAACAAGATGGTAGTCACAGATTTGTCTTAAATCTTAAAAAACTGAATCGATTTATGTGTGCTTCCCATTTCAAAGTTGAGGACATTCGAACAGCATTAAAGCTCATGTTCAGAGATTCGTATATGTGCAATTTAGATTTGCAAGACGCTTATTTTCTCATTCCGGTGGATAAGAAAAGTAGAAAATACTTACGATTTCAATTCCAGGGAAAGCTTTTTGAATTTGTTTGCTTGCCATTTGGGCTATGCACAGCGCCTCTAATATTTACAAAAGTTTTGAAACCAATCGTTTCCCATTTGAGACATCGGGGTTTGTCATCCGTCATATATCTCGACGATATGTTATGCTTTGGAGACGACGCAACGTCATGTTCTCGTAACGTTGAAATAACAATCGAGACTTTCACTTCTCTGGGGTTTATTATCAATTATACAAAAAGCAACATTTCCCCGAGTAAAAAGTGTGCTTATCTGGGATTCATTTTGGATTCATCAAATATGACTTTGGAATTACCGGATAAGAAGAGGCGGAATGTATTAGATTGGGTCGAGCGTTATGGTTCTAAAAAATCGTGTACCGTTCGAGAATTTGCTCAATTCATAGGTAATATAACAGCAAGTTGTCAAGCTATTCAATATGGCTGGATATATTCGAAAAAGTTCGAAAGCGAAAAATATCTTGCGCTGAGTCTCAATAATGATGATTACGAGGCAACGATGTTTTTACCCGAGTCTCTCCGAGAGGATTTCGTCTGGTGTGAAAACAATATACTAAAGGCCGTAAACCCAGCATCAGAGTTGCACTTTCGGCGTGAGATATTTACAGACGCATCGCTATCTGGATGGGGAGCGTTTTGTGGTGATCACCGAGCCCGTAGTTTTTGGAAAGAATCAGAAAAATCTTTTCACATAAAGTACTTAGAGTTACTAGCAATCTTCATGGGGCTTCGATGTTTTGCCGACGACTTAGCGTACTGTGAAATTTTATTACGGGTTGACAATACCACCGCTATTTCCTATATAAATCGTATGGGGGGCGTTCAATACCCGCGATTGAACGAGATAGCCCGAGAGATATGGCAGTGGTGCGAGGCCAGAAGAATCTGGTTATTTGCGTCGTACATCCCTTCTAAAGCCAACATAGAAGCTGATGAGGAATCGCGAGTTCAAAACATAGACACCGAGTGGGAACTTGCGAATTTTGCCTTCGAAAAAATTGTACAAAAATTCGGTGCAGCTGAGATAGATTTGTTCGCGTCGAGGTGCAATACAAAATGTAAAAGTTTCTTCTCTTGGCACAGGGATCCAGAAGCAGCTGCGGTTGATGCTTTCACGCAAAATTGGTTTTCCTTGTCTTTTTATGCCTTTCCTCCATTTGCACTAATTCTAAAAACTTTAAGAAAAATTATTCTAGATCGGGGTTGTGGAATTGTTGTCGTCCCTTACTGGCCCGCGCAACCTTGGTATCCCCTGTTCTTATCCCTTGCAATAGGAGAAACTATTCGATTCGCACCCTGACAATCTACTATTGTCTCCTTGTAGGACGCAGCGGCATCCTCTGGCGATGAATCTGAGCCTAATTGCCGGCAAATTATCGGCGAGGCGTATCGGAGGAAAAATCTCTCGGAATCTGCAATTGGAATTCTGACGGCGTCTTTAGCAGAGGGAACCATAAAACAGTACAGCAGCCCTTTAAAATGTTGGATAAAGTATTGTAGACGCGTCAAGGGAGACCCGTATGAGCCAAATGCTGAGTCGGTCGTAGAATTTTTGTCAGAGCGTTTCGAAGCAGGAGCCTCGTATGGAACACTAAATTATACTAAAGCGGCGATATCGTTGATCTCTGAAGGAAAAGTCACAAGTGACCCATTGGTTAGCCGGTTCTTGAAGGGTGTGTATAGGCAAAGACCTTCAAAACCTAAGTACGATGGGACGTGGGACGTGAGCACGGTGCTTAATACAGTTGCAAAAATGTATCCTCTCACATATCTTAGTTTACCTGACCTAACGAACAAGTTAGTAACATTATTGGCCATAGGGACGGCGAATCGAGTACAAACCTTTTCGCTAATAAAATTAGTCAATATTACGAAAGCAGTTGGAAGTTTGGAAGTAAGAGTGCCGGATCTTATAAAGACCTCAAGGTCGGGAGCGTGCCAGCCCCTGCTGCCACCCCCTTTTTTCAAAGAAAAACCGGAAGTGTGTATTGCAAGCACATTGGAAAGATATATAAAAGTCACAGAACCGTTGCGAGGAAAATGTGAAACTCTCTTTATTACAACAACGAAGCCTTATAAAGCGGCCACATCTTCGACAATAACTCGATGGATAAAAGCAACTCTCGTCCGAAGTGGACTCAGCCCCAATTATTCAGCGCATAGCACAAGGCACGCGTCAACATCGGCAGCCCTCAAGAGAGCAGTTGATATTAGCGTAATTAAAAGTACGGCCGGTTGGTCAAAAGATTCGCTAGTATTTGCCAAATTTTATAATAGGCCGATAAAGGCAAGCCGCAAAGATTTCGCTTCAGCGATATTATTGTAAGAGGATGTTACTGAAAGATTGAAATTTAAACAATAATGATAACTATTATTATTATTGTTATAGATATGTATTAAAAAATAAATAAATATAAAATAAATACAAAATCTCTTAACATCTACGTGGTAATCGCGAGAACGAGACTCGTAAGATAATTAAACGATCAAACGAACGTACCTGTAAGTGATGTTCGATCGAAATTATCTGTAGAGTCTCGTTCGAGGCGATTACTCCCTACCCAATTTGCCTGTGGAAAATTACCCCGCCCTTGAATCACGTGAAAAATGGGACTTATGCAATTTATCGTATTTATTTTTTATTTATTTCCTGAACTTTAAACGATATGAGCGCGAGTAGCGGACTGGCACCAAGGAGACCACAGCGGAGAGGTCCCCTTTTTTTTTTTTCTATCCTATGACTCTGAAAACTTGTGGCAACATCTAGTGCAAGTAGCTACACTACCTAGTAATCGCCTCGAACGAGACTCTACAGATAATTTCGATCGAACATCAGTTACAGGTAAGTTCGTTTGATCGTTTAATTTTTTCATAGCACTCTACCGACTACACTGTGTGATCACGACAAGCTTGGAATCTCAGAATACAAAGGTTATGTTTTCACCATCAAAGCAACATCCCTCGATACTAGCGACACGAAAACGCCTTCATTCCCGGACTCACCTCCACCATTGAAATCCTATTGAGTCGCAAAACCTGTATGTGAGACCGTGCCTTAGATTATTGTACCGCACACGTTCAATTGCGTGCATTGTCGACCAACGATTTTCGGGAGCGGACTAAATAGAACCCTCCAATCGTGCCACGCCAGGTGCGCCAAAGTGTCCAGCACTGTATACTTATCCTCGTGTACAGACGAGACTGGAACACCGAATGGCGCCGCGTTTTCTAGGTTATAGTTCCGAGCTTTAATCGGTTTATCGTTCAACCGATCCCTGTACCTCCCGTAATACTCTTCGCGCCGTAACGCTATGGAGATTTTTGCAAACCTTCCCTCTGCCGAAGGCTCTTCCATGATCCTCGACGATAATCCATCTCGGGTACTATACGGAAGTACAGTCATTGCTCTCTCTCTCTCTCTCTCTCTCTCTCTCTCTCTCTCTCTCTCTCTCTCTCTCTCTCTCTCTCTCTCTCTCTCTCTCTCTCTCTCTCTCTCTCTCTCTCTCTCTCTCTCTCTCTCTCTCTCTCTCTCTCTCTCTCTCTCTCTCTCTCTCTCTCTCTCTCCCTCCCTCCCTCCCTCCCTCGCTCTTTTTCTCTCTTGCTTCGTGGCCGGTTAACCATGTGCTATATATAGCACGCAGTTCTCGATGTTTCCGTAAGTATCGGCGCTTACCCGCTCATTACACGTGGGAAATGACTTGCGCGGGTAATCGGCCCTTCCCATATCGATTCTTGAGTTATTCTCAAGTTCCCTAAGACATATATACATATGTCTCTCCTTGCGGTGTAAAGACTTCGGATGTTCGATGTCTTCTCAACTTGCCATAAAGATAGTGCGAGTGGGGGGGGGGGAGGAGGGATGTACTCCTGTTCCAAGGGGGCTGAAAGTTAGAGAGTGCAAACTGCCTTGCACTTGAAAATAATGAGCGTGCAAGAATGTATATATATATATATATATATATATACATTTATTGTAATTCCACAAAAAACTCCTGAGAAATATCCGAAAAAAATGCGGTGCACTTCTGGGCCGGGGATGCAAACCCGAGACCTTTCGATTGCCAGTCTGCTCTGACCACTAAGTTACGCCAGCCCGATTATCACATTTTCTCGACTAGTCTACATCTTCGCAACATTACAATACGTTTGTGTGTGTGTGTGCGTGTGCGTGTGTGCACACACACACACACACACATGCTTATATACATGCATGACCATGCAAATCTGGACCATCATCCTGGGTACGATATATTTCTCTCTTAAGAGGGAATGATACCTTATCGCGGTCGGTATGGTAGAACGATTATAGATTCCCACGAATCTCGGAAACGGCTCTTCAGATCCCGTCGAAACTTTGCCAAACGACGTCAAATAGATAGATGAATGGCTCTCTTCTTCTCAAATTTTCTGATTTTGAGAAAATTTGAGGAGAAGACAGCCGTTCGTCTATCTATTTGACGTCGTTTGGCAAAGTTTCGACAGGATCTGAAGAGCTGTTTCAGAGATTCGTGGGAATCTATAATCGTTCTACCATACCGACCGCGATAAGGTATCATTCCCTCTTAAGGGGTATAAATAAGCTCGAAACTTCAAAAATACGATTCTCTCATTGCGTAGTTGTATGGCGTATGGTCTTTACTCCGATTTGCAACAAAGGTTTCCTGAAAATTCCATAAATTGACCGAGTTATGGCGATTTTTGGGAAGAGTCGGATCGTCCACTGCGGTATGGAACTGCGCCACTGCAGTTTAGTTATTTTTTCGCATTTTTGTCAAACACTGTGTTTTATGAAACGGTGCAAGTCGTATCTGAGAATCCATCCATCCGATTCGCTTTAAGTTCGGTGAGAGCACAGTTTACAACATTTTCTACCGTATGATGTCAAAAATGTTTATCCATTTGTTAACAATAAAAAATCAAAGTTTTCTTTTCGGCGAAAGCCAAACGTAAACAGCTTGCCATTTTGGTAATTTTCAAAATTTCAAAAAAATATCTGGTCGTACGAAAGCTCGATTGCTATAATGAAAGTGCAATATTGTATCATATCCATGTACCGCAAATAAATAAATATAATATATTATATGAATGAAAAATGTTATTGTTGATTTGGGATGATCAAATATCATCATTGTTTGTCAATATTTCTTCGTTCAAAGAAACTTCACCTTCGCAAGACTACGTATTAAAGGCACGTACAAGATCAACATAACCTCACAAATGTGCAAACAGCGTTTCCTCAGCGATGGGTAACGGCCTGCATCTACCTAGGTGGGTCACAAAAATTGCATTTTCCAAAAATATTTTTGTTCGGTAGTATCATTTTTTAGCTATATTTTCTGAAAATCGTATTTGAATATTCCCAGAATTGAATGAGCTACAGCTTCTAAGAGTCGGCCGGGCGAGCGGTGGCAGCACCATACTTCAAACTTTCAACGCGCTCTTCTCGAAACGCTGTTTTCAAAGTCGGTGGACATGGTGTCTCGAGAACTACTTGATGGATTATGTCTAAATTTACCGGAGATACGACGAGAAACATTTAAAGGTCTTTGACGATCTCACTATTTCTAAATCAATCTTCTTTTTTCAATAGTTACCTAAAAACGACGACGTGTTTTTTCATGGATTTTGTATGCTCGAGTTTCGATTCGTCGCCCCGTTGTTAAAAAAATTGATTTAGAAAATCAACGATCGTCAAAGACTCGTAATTATTGTTACCTTGAATATCCCGTTTGATTTTTCGATTTCAAATGGACCGGTCAAGCTGTAGAGTGTCCACCGCCAAAAGTTGCGAAAGAATGTTCATCATCAGTCGGCGGCCGTGTTTTTATGTATTTTTTAACAATTTTTAAAAAAAAGTTGTCAATATATGTACCTTTGTGTTAAAAAAGTGTTTTTTTCCACCAACCGTTTTCCAAGAAAAAAAATCGGAATTCGGCCATTTTTTCCGGGCTCTAGGTGGATGTAGCCCCTGAAGTTTTTTTGTTCGGAAAAACATAGAATCAGGCTCTGGAGAATTCACCCGCGCAGAGCTTGATAGATTTATTTTGCTTACAAAATCATACGTCTCCGCGAAATCTCTGTTCGACATTTTCAGCCATGTTTTTCGCACTCATGCGTCACGTGGCACACCTTCTACTTCGCCATAATTGTGTAAAATCTCAACTTCGTCATCCCACCACTCTCACGAGAAAAAAAAAGACATTGACAACGAGCCTGTTTTTGGTCGCCGGCCATACGCAGAGTCGTTACAAAAAGTCGCCTGTATGCGAGTTAATGTTACGCCATCTAGCGGTTGTCACAACGAAGGCTGCGACTCCCAGTAGTTTTTACCACTGCCGGAAGTGTCGCTGGGGCTAGCTGAAAATCCGAGCTAATTTGGGAAAAAATCGCCCTCCTTCCTACGTTCTCTCCCTTCCCTGGAAGTCTCGTCCAATTCGCGGCATAGAATTCGATAAAACGAATATTCAACCTACAGGACGAGTGAAAATACGTATATGTTTTGTCGACGAGGACTGTCGCGAAATTTCGCTCGGCGAGGCGAAATTACGAATGAAATGGACCATTTCGTTCTACGCTCGTGAATCGATCCGGTTGAAATTTCCGGCTACTTCCAAGAGCGACAGCGACATTGTCGATCGACAGGGCGCGCGGTGCGATTAGAATCGGCAGAGTAGAGCAGAGAGGACGCAGGCACCGCGGCTCGTCGTTGTGGTCGAGAGTACCGGGGCGTGTCCTTTTTTCCTTCGATCGTGCAAACTCTCGTCCAACGCTGAAGGAGGCTACTCAATTCTGCACATACACCTACAAATGCATACAAAACTATAACCGCATAAACGTGCATATTCGTACGATTTGCATATATTTAATACACGTATATACATCGCGATTATACGCGGCGAGGCGAAAAGATCGACTCACGGCAGCCGCAGTGGGAGCGAAGAATACACCTCTGCATCTCCCCGTATATACCGCCGCGGTTGGAGTGGTGGGGGTTGCGACGCTCCGCCCACTATCCAAGCGGCGAGGGGGGGGGGCAAGGATCGCGCGCGAAGTGGTGGGGAGAGCCGGCAGTGTCGATTCATCGGGTCCCTCAGATCGCAGGAAGACGCGAGTGTGCGCGCGCGTCGTCGTTGCCCAGTCGTGATAAATATCCTTTAACCACACGGTAATTCGATCGCGAAAGAAAAACACCCAACACTTTCTTTCTCTCTCTCTATCGCGCGCGCAGACGCACACACACATGCCCCGCTCTTATCAAAATCGCTGTGGAAAGTCGCGAAATTACGACGAAAGAACAAATGTAAATTCACTCCGAATCCGACCAAACGCGTTGTAAAGAAAGTGACAGGCATCACGTTTCAACACGCTCGTCATCCTATCGTAGACTCGCGAATATCTGGGTGGGGGGGAGGGCAAAGAAAAAGCGTTCGAAGACAAAACTGCGTTCTTGCAAAAGTTCCGGATCGTATAAAAGACGAATTTTTGCGATCTTCCTGTGTTTCTCGTGTGTGTGTCTTTTGTACTCATCGCGAAAGAGTCTACAAGAGAGAAGAAAGAAAAAAAAACGAAAACATCAATCCTCGTGCAGAGATTAGCCGTTCGCGTCGCGTTCAAATTCATCGCGTTGTTTACACCTCGATACATATTAACGCGTGTACACGTACAGGAGAGAATTCATTCCCAGCGAAACTTTGTATCGCGATTTCGTGTGAGATTTTTTTCGTGACTAAGCGCGTCCAGTGATTTCGCCCAATTCGGGACAGTGTCAACAAGCCTCCGTTTATGTGTACTTTCTTTAGCCTCTTTTAGCCCCGAGGCCTCGCGTCGCTAGTGCGCTTTTTCTCGGAACTCGAGGGAACTCTTTCACGCGCAGCTGAAGTCAAGATCTCGCGCGAGTTCTTTTCACGACACGTGCCGTTTTCGCTTGCAAAACATACTTCCAACATTCGCGCATATATATCTACATATATACAAATATATACGCGCGTACGCGAGTGCGGTCAAAGCTGTGTGCGATCCGAGGACGCGGGCGACGAAAAAAAGTGTGAGAAATGAACTGTAAGGCCTGTAGGCAACGCGAACGAGGTTGAAACTCGTGCGGGTGGATCGAAACGACTCGTTTTTTGTTTTAGTTGTTATCGTTTCGTTTTATAATTTTGTGAATAACAAAGACGAGCGGGCTCGCGCGAATGTCGAAAGTTTTCACGATCGCACCTCGCACACCGTGAATAACGCGTCGGAGTTCTCATCTCGTTGGTTGTTTGCCCGCGAGAATTGGCCCGGAGAAGTTTTGCGCGCGATCTACCGGCACCGGCGCGCGGACTGCCACCAGGGCTGCCACCTGTGTGCCGTGTCGAAGAAATTCCGGTAAAACAAGGAAGAGAGCCGCAGAGAGCGAGAGAGAGAGAGAGAGAGAGAGGCGGAGATAGGGAGAGAGAAAGAGAAGCTCGTGACAAGAGTCGCTCGAGACTCGCGCGACCGCCAAAAGCGGACCAAACAGCCAAAATTCGCGTGAAAAACAGAGATCCGTTGCCATCGTACGCGATGGAGATAAGCGACGAGTATCAGGACATGGGAAATCCCGGCGGTGGTGTGGCCATGGCAAATATACCGCTCGGGCATCATCGACAACAATCACCCGACAGTCCCATGGTGAATATTCACGCGTTTCTTTTTATTTATTTTTTTAAATGTTCTTTTATTGATTTTCATTCAATTTGTATTTCTTTCCATAAATCAAATTTTTTCTATGCACGAGCCTGACGGAATTAGGGCGAAATCGTTCGAAACGACTGTTTTTGTTTTTTTTTTTGTAAATTTAATTATAGAAGTTTTGGCGATCCTGGTCGTTTGAAATTTTGCTCGGACCTTCGATAAAAAAATCACAAGAAACGTATCCTTCGAACACATGAGCGGAGAATATTCTTTTCTTGTGTTAAGGGGGCTGCTGGAAGCCCGAAAACGAAGACAAATTCCGATTTTTTTTTTTAACTCCAAGAGCTTCAACAAAAATCATCAAATAATACAGAAAAAGAAGAAAAGCATGGCCGCCGGAAACTGATGGAAATTTTTTCGCGATGTTTTGCGGTGGACACTCTCCAGCTTGAACGGTTTATCTGAAATGTAAACACCAAACGGGTTATTCATGCTGACAATGAATACGAGTCGTTGACGATCGTCGATATTTAAAATGTCTTTTTTTAATGACATGGCGACGAATTGAAACTCGAGCATACGAAATCTATGAAAAGAGTCATCATTTTTACGTAACTGTTGAAATATGAAGATGGATTTTGAAAAAGGGAGATCGTCAACGACCTTTGAATCTTTCTCGTCGTATCTCCTGTAAATTTGGAAACAATCCATCGAGCGGTTCTCGAGATATCGTGTCCACTGACTTTGAAGTAGCTCGTTTAATTTTAGAAATATTTCAATGAAATTTTCGGGGAATATAGCTGAAAGGTGATACTACGGAATAAAAGTATTTGCGGAAAATGCAATTTTTTGACCCATAAGCGAAGTTCGCGAAGTTGTTCGATCGGGCTGTTTGAATTGGTCGATTTTTTTGATCGAAGAAATTGATATTATTGGGTTGTGTCGAAAAAAAATGTCATCCCTTAAGCTCACGAAGAATATTATTAGGTGGAAGGAAGTTTCACACTCACTTCGAGCTCCCTGTCTCAAGTGGGAGGGCTGGATAATTTTTGTTCCCCTATTTGATGTACCCGAGAAATTTGCTCTCGATCTTCAAGTTTACCGAAGAACTTGTCACTTTTTTTTTATCCAATCCACTTGACGTTTCTTATAGCTGGCGCTTACGTATTTCAAAAGATTAATTGAAAATCTCGATGTCGTAATTTTAGGCAATTTAGAGCGCATTTGAAAAAATGCACATTTGCCTGTTGCAGATGAAAAATATAAAAATAAGAAAATTAATTTAAAATAAAGAAAACCGTGCACTTTTCGAATGACGCGAATTTGCGAAAAAATAATGATGTCCAACTTGAAAAAAATGTCAGTTTGCAAGTGAAAAATAATAAAATACGAATGAAAAATATAAATATAAAAAAAAATATGAACTATAAATGAAATAAGAGGTAAATATTCGGAAGTGGGGCTTCTGCTAGAATCAGGCTAATTTTCTTCAAGGGTTTACACAAACCCAAACAACCTCAAACAAACTCAGACGAAAGTTTGCCTGTTTCTAGCAGGTGCCCCACTTCCGAATATTTGCCAAATAAAGGTATAAATATAAAGTAATAATTTTAAACGATATAAATATAGTAGTAGTTTATTATTCCAGGTATATCCCTTGAGGGTGTTTACATAGATCTTTCCTACATAATGAGGTTGAAGTTTGTATCGTTGGAATGCAACGAAAGTTAATATATTTAAATTCCTTTAATTTACTTTGGTCGATTTTGCCTATGAAAATCTTTCAATCATTTTAGAAGATATTTATTTAGAGATCTACAATATAAAACTACAAAAAAATATCTTCTATAATAATAAAAATATGGAAAATGAAATGTAGAAAAAAGCTTTCGTTGCGTTTCAACGATGAAAATTTCAACACCATCCTACATATATGTTTCGCCTTGAATCATTTTCTTATTTCTAAAGTTATACTTTACTGTCGTTTTGCTTTTCGTTTCCTCTCGCGTAAATAACTGGAAAGTAGGAAATTTCGTTCCCTCCTTTGCAATTTTTCCAATCAGTTTCTCGAATTGCCAAATAAATATACACTGCCAAGTCAGCGGCTTCTTATTCAGCACCATCTGTATCTTCCTCTTCATTTATTTCCCCTTTTTGTCTCCTATCCATTTTTTCAGGTTTCTACTGTTTCTTTTTAAATTCGATTCTCGGCTTTTTTGCACGTACATATATAGGTTTTCTACTTATTTTTACAAACCCCGCACTTGTAGATGGTTTTGATGATTGCATCGTCGTAATGCAACAAAAATGTATTTTTTCACTCCGTATTCCCGTATTTTTTTAGCACATTTGGGCTACGAAATCCTCTGAAATATTTTCGAGAATCCTTATGAAAAATGCACAACCGGAACCCGCAAAAAAGAGTTTAGATAATAATGAAAATAAAGAAATAAAAAAATCAAGAAGAATTTCCGTTGCATTCAAACGATGCAAGCTTGAACACCATCACTTGCTATAACTGTACCCCTTATTTCTTTCTTTCCCCATATTCCCCACTTTCCGAACATCTTAATCTCACTGGAGAGTTTCTTGTGTTTCTCCTGTTGTAGTTAAATCCTCCCAATACTCTTCTGTTTCTATGCTATTCTTCCTGCTTTTGCTTTAAAGGCAATACGTCGATTTTTCAATTTTGTTCCGTTCCTGTTGGATTCTTGATTGACTTTTCTGTTCCTACCCCTTTCTATTACTCTTTTCATTTCCCCTCTATCGTCGTGTGTTATCGCTCTCTATATGTTTCCCTCTTCCACTTCAAGCAAATATAAATATAATCTTTTTAATGCAACTGAAAAATAAAACATGTAAATATAATGAATATATTTTTAAAAATAGATTATATATATATACTTTAAAAAGAATGCTAATGAAAAAATACGAGTATGTCCATATTCCATTTTGTTTGCAACACGAAATATTGCTATGAATACTCGGTGTCCACTTGCTTCGGACGTTGGAGACAAACAAATTGAGTATTTCTTCGATACGCGACACTAACGGATTAATTGTGAATATAGTATTTCTTTTATTTTCTTATTGTCTCTTGATTTGCAATTATTCGTTTACGCTTATCGAATCAGCGAGCTTTTATAGAAAGCTCCGTTCCACATGTGCACACTACCCGGGCGATCTTTTACAGGTATTGACGACGACCCTCGGTAACCCCAGTGTTGTTGGGAGCAACGTTGTATCGGGCGATCTTTGAACGTTGATCAGGATACATTGGCATGAGTCGTTGGAGCGGGCTTTGTTTATTTATGGGTCACAACTCGGGGCACCGTAGCGACCGTAGCCTTCTCTCTCTCTCTCTCTCCCCCCTCTCTCCCTCTCCCCCCTCTCTCCCTCCCTCGATTGCATCGTTGAAATGCAACGAAAATGCATATTTATATTTTGATTCCCTTGTTTTTTTTTAACTATGAAACCAAATTTTTTTACAAATTGCAATTGCCGATCTCCCAGTAGGCGTTTGAAAAAATGGTTGAGGGATTTTCGTAGCTAAGATCTGATGAAAGAAATTCGGCAAAGTGAAGAAAAAAAATTCATCGCATTCCAACGATGCCAACTTCAATCTCATTTAATTTGTAGGTTTTTTTTTTTGGAATACAACCGTTTGAAATATTTCGAAATCTTCCTACAAAACAGATTCAGCAGATGACTCGTTGTTATCCTTTTTTTTCTGTGTTTGAGTATGAACATCATTCTTGGAGTGTAACTGTTCCGACTTCATATACACGAGCCAGCTGAAGAGGTATTGAAAATTCAAAAACATTAGGAAAAAAACATTTTTTCAAACCATTGGATATTTGGTTAGTTTCTCCCTGAAAAAAATAATAAGCACAGGTATCTCACGATAATTAATGAAATTTCGTAACTCTTTTTCTCAATCATTCCTCTGGAGAGCTGTAAATCAGTTGTAAAATTGTGTGACTTTTCCGAAGAGACTAATTGTGTTGTATCATTTTTGTAGCTTACGCTTTTGTTCTATGGACCCTGTGTGTTATAAGTTGGCGCCACAGGCGAGGGCGTCATTCTTCCGGTTATTCTTAACTGTATCATTTTCTCAATGAAGTAAGTCACTCTTTTCCTGTTCGAGTGGAACTTTTAGACACCTGCTCACTGCCGGACTTTGAGGTTAGAAAAACCCGATAGAATCGTTCGAATCGTTATTCCTCTGGTTTCCACCCGACATGTGTGATCCAGAGGCATGATAAATGCGCCAGAGGAATGACACCGTCTTGGTTACACACGTGGGGATATGCTTGAGGTTACATCAAAATGATTCTCTTTGATTATTGCTATGCCGCTGTCGAAAGAAGACAGGCTCCGTAGTAATAGAGAAGTTGAAACAAAAAGATGAAGATCATTGTTCAAAGAAGAAGGAGAAGAATATATTAATAAACCGATAAAAACTTGATAGAAGAAGGTTTGCATCATTCCTCTGGCCGATTGATGTGGATATTTCGTTCGATCCTGATGAATCTCTCAAAACTGTAAAATCAGTGTGATCTCTAGGAATTTACATTATATCGATGAGAACTGAAGTCAAGTGGCATTTTTAAACGAAAAACTGTAATGGTCTCGTTTATAAATTTCCTCGTCCTGCAAAATGATAATTTCGGGAGGATCACTCATATATGACGCTGCTGAAGTCTGCATCGTTGGAAAGCAACAAAGATTTTTTTTTTATTTCCTTTTTAGCCGATTTTAATATTTTCCGAAAGATCTTTTGACAGAGTTAAGTTGTAGGTCTCCAATAAGGATCTTAAAGAATAGTTTATCGTAGATTCGATCGGCCGAAAGAATTGCAATAAAAAAAAAAGATCAGAAAAAATTCGTTGCATTCCAACGATGTAAACTTCTGTGTCATCATATATGTATATATATACGCATATATGCACATAAACAATACCTACCGGTGAGAAGTTTTTGATCACTTTGGTTAATTGCAAAATTATATTAGAATGAAATTATTCAATTTTTTATCCTACGGAGATACTATATAGCTCTATGAAATGAACTCTATTGTTCTCATATGATTTTGCAATTATTTTAAGTGACCGCAAGTTCTGCTCGGTACTGTACATTGGTATAATTTCCACGCCTCAAAATTTGTTTCCAATTCCTTTGCGTCGTGGCGCTGCCGTTGATATATATATACACACACACACACAGACATATCTATTTAATCTTGTCGATCGATTGCATAAACTCACCGATAAAGACTTATCGTTATCACAGAATCTATCGATTTAAACGTGTATTATGAACAGGTGATTCTGTTGGCAAGCGCTAATTGCATAAAAGCATATATATATATAACGACGTGGTGGTTTCCCAGCGCTAAATAAATAAAAATAATGACGCAGTTTCCATCGTCGAAATGCAACGAAAATAAATTAATTTTCATTACTTTCATTTTCACGGCCAAGTTTGGCCGTGAAAATTCCTCAATTGTTTCTACGTTTTCTTATTATAAATTCACGGGCTCAATGTACAAAAAGAAAGCTTTGGATAATGATAAGAGAAAAAATAAATAAAAAAAACATTGTGGCATTCCAACGACGCATACTTCAATGTCATTCGAAATAGATATACAGGGTGTCCCTCTTATCTCTGCCCCCCGAAATAACTCGGTAATTATCGACGTCACGAAAAAATGTTCCAGACAAAAGTTGTACGGTGTGAGGAGGGCCATCACACGCGATTATTTTTTTTTTTATTCGGTGGACTTCACACATTAACACTCCATGGTCGTTGATGGACACCTTGTCGTAGCCGTCTGGGATTTTCCTGCGCCCAATAGTGCATATTGTGCGTGTTCACGTGTCCATGGTTAGTGAACGTTGACTCGTTGGTAAATAATACATCATTAAAGAATTGTTCGGCCATCCGAAATTGCTGATGTGCCCACTGACACTAGTTAATGCGATTTTGAAAATCACTCGCTTCGAGAGCCTGATGCAGCGACATTCGGGATGGATGGAAACGATGACGATTGAGGATTTTCCACACACTCACATTTCGAACATTTCGAAATGGGATATTGTTTCGACAGAGTCCTACAATAGAAAAATACGACCTCAAATGCTAACACTGGTTGCCAGAATTCTAATATTCAGTGCTAGAAAAGTATAGCAGTTTACTGCCAGTTCGGAAATCTGAGACTTGTTATAGAAGTGTAAAAATGATTCTCACACCGTACAGTAAAAATGATGCGTGCATATTACATTCGAAACTATTCTCGCATAGGCGCGAGTCCTATATGCTGTATAGTAAAAGTAATGCGTGCTTTGTAAAATACCAACCTTTATTGCACGCTATATTTTCATATGGATTTTACTATACGTATAGCATGAATCTTCGGCGTATAGCGAAAATGCGAAACTAGCGATATGCCGAATAAAATGTATTATTTGTATCAGTCTACGTGCCATATCGTAGGTTAAAATTTAAATTTCTTCATTATTACTATACCATAATTACAATTTTTATCTTCCATTCAATACTTTTTGATATTTTTTTTAGAAGCATAGTATTAATTCGAAACTTTGAGGCCCCTGTTTTCTCCGTGAAGATATCAGTTTCTGCTTCTTCCGTGGTTCGCGTTTTAGTACGGTTTTTCTCAGCAGGATTAACACTACCCGTCGCGCGAAATGACGCGACTAACGCGTCAAACGTTCGCCGGCTTGGACCCTGTCGATCTGGAAATTCCTCAGCATACGACAAACGCGCTCTTGTGGAATTTTGTTCTTGCTTCACCGTAACACAGTATCATGTCCGCTTTTTCGAATTGCCGGTACATTTTCAAACTATGAATAGCTCTTGTCAAAATTCGAAATCAAACTGAACGACAACCTCGTTTTAGCTACATACGATACAGATTAACGCGGGTTGGTAAATAAACAGAAGGTATTCGAAATGTTGTCGATGACTACGATCTCCGATGTCTCTCGTTTCAAGCTAATTCCGAACACCTTACAAAATGAGATATTTAGATTTGTATCGTAGATACTGACCTTGAATGACCTTGTACGACTTTGACCTCCTAATGCTTTTTATGCGGCTTGAGGTGCTCCATAAGATGGTCGAAAAAAAATGTACCATTCCATTTGAAAAAGTGGAAGTGATCTTCACTGTGCGTCAGCGCCGCCACCGAAATAAAGAAAATTGGTCGCATTCGATGGCCCCCTTCGCGCCGTACAACTTTTGTCGGAAACATTTTTCTGTGACGTCGATAATTACCGAGTTATTTCGGGTGGCAGAGATAAGAGGAACACCCTCTATATGGAAAATGAACTTTTTCGAATCACCATCGGAGACATGGTCGCATATCGACGCGGTGGCGTCTAGACGCCGAGTAATAAAAAAAAATTTGGATTCCACGTAATATGCTTGTTGTTCTATTTATTCCATTTTTTCTCTCTCAAGATTCGACTTTCCTCCGCCTCGGGGACGATGAGTTTTTACGGATGGCCTATAATTGCCATCGTAACTCGAATCGACAGAGACTAGAAGAGACGCGGAGAGCGAAAGGGGGGCGGGAGGGGTTCGTCACGTTGCCCGGTGGTCCAATGAAAAAACTGCGTTTTTCCAACAGCAGTGCATTTCAGTTTCGGACGATATTAATCTTTGCACTGTTAGGATGCAACGAATTTTTCTTTTCCCAATTGCAAATTTTTTTTGCCAGATCAAAGTTAACACAAACTTTTCGTTAAGATCGTCATCAGAGACCTACAACCTAACGATATCGAAAAATATTTCGGATAATAAAAATGGAAAAGGAGGGAAAAACGAGTTGCCGTTGCATTCCAATGATGCAAACTTCAACGGCACAGTTTCGGCATGACATTTGTCGAGTCGCTTTCGTCTTTCTGTACCGATATATTAAGACATTTTTGAAGATTCGTAGAGAGTAAAAAGCGAGAGAAGGAGGAAGTAGGGGGGTGGAGAGAGAGAGAGAGAGAGAGAGAGAGAGAGAGAGAGAGAGAGAGAGAGAGAGAGAGAGAGAGAGAGAGAGAGAGAGAGAGAGAGAGAGAGAGAGAGAGAGAGAGAGAGAGAGAGAGAGAGAGAGAGAGAGAGAGAGAGAGAGAGAGAGAGAGAGAGAGAGAGAGAGAGAGAGAGAGAGAGAGACGCGACGATGCGCGAGAGGAGGGAAAAAAGCGACAGCGGGGGAGGGCAGGAAGAAAACAACAGGAGCGACGGAATGAGGGACTCGGGGGGGAAGGATTGATGCTCGCGGAGTTTACTCGGTGGAGGCGTCTGGTGCCCTCTTGTGCTCCGAGACGCCGGCGCGAATCGAGGGTCGATTGTCCCGATTGGCTGATGCGACCGCGGAGGTTTCGCGAGACGCGGCTTTTCTCCCTCTTTCAGTTGCGGCCAGACAAGGGCGGGGATTTTGTACTCGGCCAATCGGTAACCTTAGCCATATATTCCTCTTTATGTATTCATATACACGTGTGGTATGTACATGTGTGCATGCGGAGATATATGCACTCACACGTGTACATATAAAGAGGGATGCACTCACACGTGTACATATGAAGAGGGGTGCACATACGTGCATATATGGAGAAAATCGTGTGTGCTCTGAAATGCTCTGTCTCTTGGTATCCATCACGTTCTCTCTCTCTCTCTCTCTCTCTCTCTCCCTCTCCCTCTCCCTCTCCCTCTCCCTCTCCCTCTCCCTCCTCTCAGTTCATTTATCTCATCTCTATCATTTATTATAGAATTTTTTCTTATTTTCCTCGTTCCTAATATTCTCCTAATTATTTTGTTTTTCAAATTGAGGTCGGAAATATTTAACAAGGACGAGTAAAAACGTACGAGTGATTTTCATAGCCTGAATCAGCCAGGAAGAAATGTCGATAAAAAAGGATTGGGTACCGTTGCGTTACGACGATGCAAATTACGAAAGACAACGTAGCGCAGTTGTTCATATACGATGACGTTGAAGTTTGCATCGTTGGAATGCAACGAGAACGATTTTTTTTTATTTTCCAATTTGTTTGGGTCAATGGACCAAACAGTCGTGTCAGAGTGATGTGGCCGCGTAGTTCAAAAGTTCACAACTTTGGACATCAGGATTCTTCAATTTTGTCAGCATATTTATTTTTCAAAGCTACGCATCTCCTCTTGAGGCCCCGTGTACTATTTTTGGTACAAAATCAGCGACTGATGTAGGCTCAGCTGTCCAAATAAAAACTCGACCGAAACTTAATCGACACTTGATGTGACCTCACAAGGCCACTGGAGGGTATTGAAAGTTGCATCATATGGATGCAACGAAAATATTTTTTTTTTCGGATCAACCAATTCCACACCCTCCCGCTCAGGCACAAAAATCACTGGAACATTCTTGCAGATCCTCATTAGGGTTCCATAACTTAATATAGCTATATACGTCCTCCTGAGGTCCCAAGTCCTATTATTAGAGCAAAATCATTAAGGGGAGGGTAGGAGTTTCAGCGTGAAAAAAAACACTTTTTTGCGATTTTTTTTTTCATCTATATGGATAGAGTAAATTTATTGAAACATTTTGTACATTATTAAGTGTCATTTCAAGAACATTCCGTGAAATGTGTACGCGAAAATATCCACAAACAAGCTGGTGACAAAGCTTCTCCAAAAACGCCTTTGGAAAAAACACGATTTGCGGTGTTCACTGTATCTCAGCTAGAAATTATCTAAAATCAAGTACCATAAAAATTTAGTCAAATTATCATCAAATCCTCCCCCCAACGGTCTTTGATCTTTTTTTTTCATTTCTAAATTTTTGGTGCTCACGTAAAGTGAGAAGTTTTTCACGATAAATTGCGCCATTTTGGGGGTGGAAAACCCCCTCAGTGTAAAAACAAAAATCCCAAACTAACCGTTGGGGGGAGGTATTTTATATGTAGAAAGTGTGTAACGAGTTTGAAATAAATCGATCATGTAGTTTTCAAATGGCAGTGAACACGGACTTTGAAAAAGTGATTTCGAGAAAAACGCGTTTGAAGTGTTAGCTACGGTTTGAAACGCGAGCTACAGTGTTAGAGGAGCGGGACTAAATAGTCAATAACTTCGAGAGTTTTGCTTTGATTGGCTTGAAATTTTGGGATTATGTTCTTGAAATGTTTAACTATAAGAAAAGAAAAAAATCGATTTTTCAAAAGTGCAAACCCCTACCCTCCCCCTGACTCGCGAAGGCCCAGCTTCTTAAATCAAAACTTGACCACAACTTGGACAAAACTAGACGTCACCCCAATGCCATGTTATTGCCGTTGCATCATTGGGAGGCAACGAAAACTCTTTTTTGTGCTTTCATTTCTGTATTTTTTCTTCAAGTTTCGGTTATGGAACCCTAATGAGGATCTTCAAGAATGTTCCAGTGATTTTTATAGCCTGGATGGGCCGAAATTTTTTTTAAGTAATCCGAAAGAAAAATATTTTCGTTGCATCCGAATGAGCCAAACTTCAATACCATCCAGTGTCCCCGTGGGGTCATATCAACTTTTGGTCAAGTTTTTATTTGGACAAGTGAGCCTACAGCAGTCGTTGATTTTTTGTCAAAAATCGTACACGGGGCCTCAAGAGGACATACGTAGTTTCGAAAAATAAAAATGCCCACCAAATTGAAGAACGCTGATTTCCAAATACCGAATGCGTCGGCATTTTTATCCCGATTAATAACCTTGATTTCGAAATACCGAATTTTTCGAAATTTGAGTATGTAAGAGTGCACGTTGAACGCTAAAGTACCTCGCAGATAACTAAAACCAATGGCGACAGTTGTCGGCCCTCCTGATATGCATGTGCCATCATGCCTTAATTTGCGGTGCGAACAGATCGAACACCAGCTCCATATAATGTATCGTTCGTCATTGCGTATGTACTCGAACCGCAGGAACGTGTCCGACGCGGAGGAAAAAGAGATAGCGTGGAAGAGGCTTGGCAGTCGGCGAGGGGGCTCGGGGGGTGTTGAGACAGAGAAAAAACGACGGTGTATAAGCAATTTAAGGCCCGTCCAGGGCCTTTTCACTTCTCCATCAATGTTAGGGCCTCGGAGAAAGAGAATTCGAGGTTACATATATACATATATACGTACACATACACACGTCCTCCATACACGTATATGCATACAGATGCAGTCAAGTCTACCGCGAGTTTTACGATTGCCCTATAAAAATCTCATAATTAGATTTCGGAGGTAATTTTCTTCTTCTCGCCGATATGTGTATACATGTGTATGTTTATATGTATACATATGCGTGTGTATACCCACACACGTGTATTTTGTATACGCGATTCGGATCTTCGTATTCTTTCTTTCTTTTTTTTCTGCTAATGACACCCTCTCCCCTCGTCGTTTCTCCCACGAAAAACGTGATCTTCCCTGTGTATAGTAGACAAAACCCGTCTGAAGGGCGCACGTATCATTCCGAACTTTACGCTGCCCCCGACAAATTAAAATTGCTCGCGAGCCTCGTGAGCTCATTTATGTTTCTTCCTTTCTTGCTTCTTGCTTTTTTTTTCTCTACCGCTTTCTTTTCGTATATCGCTCTGCTCGGGTGTTTGTTAGAGAAACTATTATCATGATTCGAACTCATCGTAAGGGCGATCTTCTTTTTGGCTGTTTCTATAGGCATGAGCCGAAGGCACGCCAATCTTCTTGTTTATTCATATGCCCAAGTGTTCGGGGAGGCGCGAATGTTTGGCAATTTGGAACGATGCACGGAGGACTCTTTGTCGATTCGTGTCGAATTCATTAAGGCGTTACCCCCACTTGAAGCGCAAAATAAGGCCTTTTTCATGAATTTTTTTAAAGAAAACTACAAAACTTTTTTAATCGATCAATATACCATCTTAAAGAACACATCTTGAAGAACTTTCAGTAATTTTTTTATTGAAAAATATTACATTGTTTAGTGGCAAATGGCCGTCAATGAAATAATGTTTTTATATACACGGTTTGCGGTGACCAATATTGCTGCGAAGTGGATCATCTGAAAAAAAAATGCGGATGGATTTAGTCAAATATAAGTATAAACTAGTCTTTAATCGAAGGATTTTAAAAAACATTCATTTTTCACGAAATGGCGGACAGTCAAAGTTAATGGTTCGATTTTAACGAAAAAAACGGCCGTTTTTTGGCTATAAAACGGCCTTTTTTTTCGAAAAAAAAAATCGAACGATTAAAGACTACATTTTTATGGATTAAATAAGCCTGCAAAATTTCCAGAAGATCGGTTCATTAGTGTTCGAGTAATCTTGGTCACCGACTTCAGAAATGCCATTTTGAGAAAAACGCGTTTAAAGTTTCAATTTCAGTTCTTCAATTCACGGATTCTTCTCTTTCAACGCTCATATCTCAGTCAATTTTGTTCGGATCGACTTGAAATTTTCAGGACATATTCTCAGATACTTATACTTAAAAAAAAATGCAATAAAAAAAATCGATTTTTTCAAAGTCGCAAGTGGGGGTACCCCCTTAAGCGAGATTCCCTTCGCGGTTCACGAGTTCGAGAGGGAAGGAAAAAAATGATAAAAACGAGACTCGATAGGAAAAAGTATTTACGATGACTAAAGCTGGCGGGGAGAATGATGCATTTTCGCGATCGAAATGGTGAACAAGTTTAAATGGGAAATTGAGTCATTTGCAACATGAGTAATGGTTATTGCTCGATTGAGGGTGCGATGCAAAAAAGTGCATGCCTTTTTCGACAATTGGCAATTATCGACGATAGTGGGTGGGGGAGGGGGGGCTTGATTGATTGGTTGATCATGATGGTTATGAAGTTTGCATCGTTGGAATGCAACGAAAATTCTTCATGATTTTTTCATTTCTTTAGTTTTATTACTATCCAAATCTTTTGTTTCAAGCTCATAGTATCGGGCCCTAATCACGGTCTTCAAAATTGTTTCAGTGATTTTTGTATACCCTAGATAGGCCAAAAAAGTAGGACAATACGAGAAAAAAATATATTTTCGTTGCATCCCAATTATGGAAACTTCGATACCATTGATTATGCCATCTTGGAGTAAAGTTCGTAGAAAAACCGGTACTGATTGGATATTGGCAATATTGTATGACGGATTGAAAATTTCGATAGCGATGAGGATAATTACAAACAAGACAGAATTGAAGGGATAAACTGTGAGTCGTACGGAATTGTACCGAGTCAAAGAAATGAAGCGAGATAAAATAGTCCAAAATCATGAAAAAAAGCATGAAAATTCTTAGAATAATGATAACATAAAATCATGTAAATCAATGCTATTGAAATGCATCTGATTTTGCAGACTGGTTCATTCAATGCATCTGATTTTGCAGACTGGTTCATTTAACTCAAATCTGCAGAACAGTATGTGAGAAATTAAATAAAAATGACATTGCATTCCAACGATGCAAACTTCTCATCGTTCTTCTCATTCTTATGATCTCATTGGAGATCATAAAAATCATATCAATATTTTTACTTGTACGATTTTTATGATTTTGTATCCTTCCTTAAGATACTATAATAATAAAAGTATATTCATCAATATATATTTAATTTTTTGATTAAACCAAATCATAGAAATAATCGTATATTTAAAAAAGGGTACAAAATTAACGAAATAATTTAAAAAATTATAGTATGACGAAAAAGCATACAAATATTTGTATTTGTATCATTCTTATGATCTCGTGTCATTTTCAACGATAGTATAATAATACTAATAGAAATATACGGGGTGGACTACTTAACGTGACCACCCCAAATATCTCCGCTGCCGTGAGAGCGACGAAAACAAACCCAAACAAACCCAAACAGGCCCAATAAATTTCGGTGAAAAATCACTTCAGGGTTATGATATTATAGGTCGTTGGATTCGTCTGAATATCAGCTACAGCGTCTTGATAAAAAAAAAAACATGTTCCCATTTGAAAAACCATTGATGACCTTGAGACCGCGAAAACTATGACCTTGACAAGAACGAAGTATTCACCACTGTATCAACCCTTCGAAATCAATCAAAGTACGTCTTGACATTTTTTTCGTTACTCTGAAGGCAACGGATATATTTGGGGCGGTCACGTTAAATGGTCCACCCTGTATGATTATCAATATATATGTGTATATAGAAATATATCCAGGTTGTTTCCTTATGAATGGATGATCCTGCAACTGTCGATAGGTCAGATCATGTCCTACTGCAGGGTTTTTTGAATGACGGGCTTTGCGTAATTTAAAAAAAAATTCACCTGCTTCTGGTTTTCCACATGCCATTTCTACAAATGATACGAATAGACAATAACCAAGCAACTTTTCGAAGTAATTGGCACGATATGCGTAGTACATTTTTTTTTCACCGCAGGCTATCAAAGTCAGATGTTCTAATTGGTTTGTATGAAACTTCCGCACAAGATTCTTTTTCATCATGTTTCCTTAACATTTAGGGTTAAAACTTTTCTAGACAAAACAAATAAAGAAGGATTTTTTTAAACGGGATCAAAAAAAGTTATTATTTGCAGAAATGGCATACGAAAAACCATAAGTAGATGGTTTATCGTATGCTCGATATTTTATTTTGTATAATTATACATATAATAAGCATAATAAAATAAAATATAATATAAATAATTATATATATATATATATATATATATATATATATATATATATATAATTATTATTTATATTATATAATATATAATAAAATTATATAGCGGTAGTAGTAGTCTCCACAAAATTATATATATATATATATATAAATAATTTTATATAATATATAATTTACCTCGAAAACCGTGGGACTTTTACTAAACTGAAATTCCAGCATAATGCAGGACACCCTGTATATGCTCCTTCCATGATACGAAATCATATAAATAATCGTATTATTAAAAAAAGATACAAAATCTAAAATATAATACAACATCATAGTATGATAAAAACCGTAAAGATATCTGTTAGATTTTTCATCATTCAGAATCAAGCGGAATATCATTGAAATGAAATGGGGTAGCGGAAAATTCTCCAAGATCCTGTAGAGGCATGCAAAATCGTGCTAAATCATACTAAATCATACAGAAATAAACGGAAAAAAATGCTGTGTTAAACCGAAGCGTAGAAAACGTAGAGAGAAGCAGGGAGAAGAGAGGCATGGATTGATATTCCTCCGGTGATAGCGCATGGCGGAGGAGGGAGGTGGAAAAAACATTGCGGCTCGTGTATACGTGTATATGTATAGTAAAGGACGCCTCCACCAGGCGCAACCGCCGCGATGGCAATGACGAGAGAGAGTGGAATCGCCGTTGTCGGGGACTCAATGAAAACCCGCACGGGTTACCGTTCCCCCATTGGTTCATCCGGTACGAACGAGATACGCCCACTTTGATTCGAGAAGATTCGAGCTTGTGATATCTCCGGGCTCGTGGGAGATTCGAGCGCCCGCACATTATCGCGCTCGTATATGGAAACATCTCATGCATACGCTCGAATCTCCGGAGCCTCGTGTCGCCTATCGGCGATTTTCGATATCTTTCCACTCGTCTCAAGATGGAGTAGGGTAGACTGGGTACGGTTGTAACAGCTTTCCGTTGATCGCCCATAACGTTGCAATTGTAGTATAAGACGTGTAAATAAAATACTTTATATTTAAAACTGGACATCTGTCTTCGAATCGAAATCAAAATTAGGTGTCCATCTCTCAAAGAATATGAGATAAAGTTCACTTTGTAAAACTCGTGAGACTGTTACAACCGTACCCATCCCAGGGGCGGTTGCAACAGGCCTGCGGGTCAATTGTAACACATCCAAATAACACACGGTGCCTGCATTGTGATCACTTTTTAAATTAAAAACACGTATTAAGGTACTTTCAAATGACTTTACTCTAGTATGGCACGGTTTATTATTATTTAGGTTAAATTTGTATAGTCGTATATGGTCAGCCTACAACATTGATGAGATCAACGTTGACACATTTATTATTTTTATCTTAAACTAGCATTGAATAGGAACGAACCTTTCAATTGATGAAGATAATTATTTATCGTATCAACGAAACACTTGTTAAACAATTTTAAGTAAAAACAAATTCGAATTCCGAAGAAAACTCAATGAGGTTAGTCGCGATTATGGCAAATGTAATGGTGACTACCGTCAGTAACACTCCCAGTGAGACCTGGGTTGACCTTGGCATCTAAAATGTACAGAATAAGAACATTGATAATGTTACAACCGTACCCACGAAAATCGTTACAATCGTACCCCTCCCTTTCGGCAACAAAACTAGCCCAGTGACCAAGAAACGCAATCTACAAATACACAGTTGCTTGTTCACTAAGCTCCAAAGTTCAATTATTATTCCGAAAGCCACCCAATACGCAAACTGTTATGTTAACGGACAACACCACTGTGACCCCCTGTTTTCTTGCCATTTTTCAAGAATTTTTTTTGTGGGAAAAAAAGAGATATTTGAAAAATTTTTTTTTGTGTTGTTCGTTGTTTATTGAAGATAGATAAAAAAAAATTTCAAATTTTTCACGCCCCATGGTGACGCTGGGGAAGCTCCCGCGTCAGGTACTGTTGCCTCTGCAGTGGTTCGCGGCACGCAGCAGAACTCTCTTCAAAGTCGATCTGAAAAAAAATACCGAGTGTTTTCGTTAATAATATGATATTTTGAAGAGTAGTACATAGGGATTTGAAAAAATATTGATTTTTTAAAAATAGGCACGCTTTTGAAATTAAAGGACGATTTTCGAGCAAAATTTCTCGTCGAAAATAGGCTATAACATTTTTTATTATTGAGATATCGAAAAAATCCTATGTACTTCTTTAGATAATCTAGTTTTGTTGATGCAGTCCAAATTTGAACTTGATCGGATAAAAATTGCTCGAGTTATGCTGCGTGCCGCACTCAAAAAAGTGGTTTTGAGAAAAACGCGTTCAAAGTTTTAGGTTTCTTAATTTATGCGATAAATTGGAAAAAAAATTTTTACCTCTAATCAGCGATGCCGGCACCATATAGCTGGCCTTCAAGAAGCAAATCATTGTCCCTAGCATCTTTCCTCGAACTTGTAGAGGCTCTTCTTGCCGCTTTTGCAGCGTCTGTGAGCGAGCGCTCCGCCAGCTCGATCCGCGCTGCGTCGGTTTCAACGCAAAAATTGAAACAATTTGGGCCGATAGTTATCCCCAACGTCTCCAAAACTTTCATGAGGCTTCTCAGGCCATCATTGATTAATAATACCGCGATATCAGCTGCAATATCGACGATTTTTTTGCTCCCGGACTGACACTTGGGGGCTATTGCCCAAACTGATTTGTTGTAGCTTTCGTTGTTGTTTTGCGTGAAGCCGCCCAAACAACGCTGCAGCAAATCGTCTCTGCTCAAATTTTCGAAGACTGGCGTAATTGCCTCCAATACTCCCTCAGGAAGAGGCGGCTTATGGCGATATTCAGAAATATTACCGCGCTGCACCGCTCCACAAAATATTCAATATCTCCGAAAATAATTATTTTTTCGACCTGGGACCAACGGCATCTTAATCTTAAATGTATTTTAGATTTTTCTAGATGGTTTTCAAAAAATCGATTTTTTGAAGCCGTCACAGTGGTGTTGTCCGTTAACGAAGTAATATCAAAAAGAAATTGATCAAAAATACTTACTTTTGAATGAAAGAACTCAATGGGCCCCTCTGCGAGCGCCAGTTTTGCGGGAAGTGGCGCATAGCACTGCCAAGCGTAGCGAGGCCTCCAAGACGTGTGTCTTTCCCCTTGTACTCCTCTCCACGCCACTTGTACTTTCGCGAACATTCGCAGTGTTTCAACCGTACCCCCTTACAATCGTACCCAGTCTACCCTATTGTAGTGGAAGAAGGACTATGTCGTATTCGCAATGCCTTGGGAACAAGACGGTTCAATAAAAGCGACTAAGCTGTTTAAAAAGTTTATTTGATTCCACTAGGATCTATTTCAGTAATTTTTCCGTTGCCTCACGGCCTACTATGATTCCATTTGTTCCTAATGTGTTTTTTTTAAATTGGTTTCAAGCATTTCTTGATGGTGATAATTCAGTAAATACGTATTTGATCAAAACACATTTTTTATTTCAAAGTACGAGAGATATAATTTTAATAAAAAATATTTCGAATTTTGAAAAATCTAAATACATCCATTGAGTCTATGAGACGAAATATTTTTCTTTGCTAATAATACGAAACACAGTGGGTAAAAAAAGTATTTGTCCACGTCGTCTTTTTCAAATTATCCCGCGAAAAAAATTAAATGCTTTATGAAGTTTCTGTGTCGATAGCTTATCCTAAATAGACATGGCGTCTGTGCACAAAAAACTTGGGAAAACACACTGAAAAAAAAATGCCTTCATCCATCCAAAATTCAGTTGGTTTAACAAAATGTATCTTTAAATACGTTCAACTTGATTTTTGACTGGCATAACAAAACAGTATAGTTGGTGGTGAAACAGTATAGTGGTGTGAACGGTAGCATATTTAGCATGTCTGCGAGCAAACTGTTAAAACAACAAAATTTCCGGACAACAAAATGCATTTTGCACAGTCAACGATTTCTTTTACTCAGTGCACAAACAAACAAAATAAAACCAAGCTAACAACAGTTTCGTGTGAGATGTACAAATACCTTTTTTACGCACTGCATGTGTCACGAAAGAGAGTGCGAAGTAATTATTACGAGTCGTTTATTGTTAGATTTCGTGACGATATAATATTCAGAAATACCGCTATACATGTAGCTTTTATTTGATTTTACGTTTTTCGCCAGACACGTTGCCAGCAACGTTCGCGTGAATTCCTCAGACGTCGAATGCCCGAATTTTGCACGATCTATCGAACATCCTCGCGGGCAAAAAAAAAACAGTCATGAGAACGAAATCATTGGGAAAAAAGAGCGGAGAATGTATTCTCTTTTTTTAATATCGACTCACGACATCCTTACCTTCGGTAGAAAATTAGAGCTTCGAAGATATATGTATGTTCGCATTGGTAGAATTAGCGGATCTGTTGGAACACGCGAAATTTGTAGATCATCATTCAACGTGCTAGAATTTTCGAATTGGCCGATTTCTTCGAATGAAGAAATTACTATCGCGTCGTGTACTAGGATCTATGAAAGATGAATAGTTCTTTTTTGTTGCCTTACGACCTGCTACGACCATATTTAATCAAAATATTTTTTAGATTTTTCAACCGTTCTTTAATGTTGACATTTTAACAAATGGGTCTTTGATCTAAATACATTGTTGATTTCCACATACAAGAGGAATATTTGAATAAAAAATATCTTTGTTTGCGTGCAGCGAATGTGTCCTGAGTTCAAATATATTGTTATTGGCAACGAATGAAAATGGTATTTAAATTACGAGTATTTCAATTTTCAACTAGCAAATACATACGTAAACAGGTTGGGGCATTCAGAGTGTTACAGAGCAATGACACTCAAACTATTGGTGTATCTAAAAAGTTTATGAAAGTTGTATTGTTCGAGGTAGCCATAGGGAACCATAGAATTTTCTTTGGTCAATGTCAACTCCATTTTTTCTTCGTCAATCGAACCGTCAAATCATTACTGATGTTGAGACGAGTTCAGTGACCTACAATCATACAAATACTTTCACGTGTATGATTCTTATGATTTTTTGGACCCAAACCAAGTTTTTTTAAATCGTTCAAAAGTGATTATTCCGTTTTAATATGATTTTTCGACTATTTTCATACTTTTCGTGACTAGAGTGACCTCGTACGGTCACAAAAAAAAATAAGGTTGGATTTACAAAATGGAGTTGACGGTCGAGTAGCTTTGGCGCCTCCACTGAAAAAAATTACGATGGTCCCGCGTGACTTTCTTCATGACGTTGAAGGTTGCTGCATCGTTGGGACCCAACAAAAGTGCTTTTTAATTTTTTTCTTTCATCATTTTTATTACAGGCTATATTTTAAAAAAATAGATTAAAACCGTGGATCTCTTATGACGATAGGAAAAAATTGTTTGGGTGATTTTCGCACCCTAAATTGGCGAAAAAAAAACGTGAGCAATAGAAGGAAAGTTAATTTTTATCGCATTCGAAACAGCAATATCGTAATTTTTTTGCATTGTTCGGCGTACTAAGAATTCATGGCGTTGAAGGGTGCATCGTTGGAATGCAACGAAAATTAATTATTTTTAATTACTCGAATCTTTTTAGGCAGATTCAATCAGCAAAAATCGCTCAAACGTTTCTGCCTATTCTCATTAGAAATTTACGACGTCAATTTTCAACAGAAGGTTTGGACAATCATTAAAATAAAGAAATGAAAAACAGAATAAATATCGTTGCATTCTAACAATGCAAACTTCAACGCCATGAAAATTTTCCAGTTTGGTGTTTTTGAATTTTATTTTTTATTCGTTTTTTTCTTCCTTCAATTTCCTTTTATACTCTTTTTCCGAACTTTTGCGATTCCCTTCCCGTTTAGTTTTAGACCTCACACGGGAAGTCGCGAATTGAGCCGAACGTTTATTCCCAATCAGCTGATCCCTCGGTCTTGCGCGCATTGAAAGCTCATCGATGGCAAAACTCACCCCTTGGTTCTAGTATTTCAATTTTAATTTTTTTACCGTGCTTTCCGGTCCTCGGCTAATGAGTGAGTGCTCGTTTACTACAAAATTCATGACGTTGGAATTTGCATTGTTGGAGCGCAACGAAAATTCATTCTTACGAATTGACAAAATATTTTTTCTCTCTTATTAAAAATCCTTATTATCCTCATTAAAAATCTACAACACAGATCGGCAAGAGAAAATGTTCATTAATAATGACAATAAAGAAGCGAAGAAAGAAAAAAGAATTTTCGTCGCGTTCCAACGATGCAAACTTCAGCATCATCGTTCTTCGCGTACAATACACCTTTCGCCTGATTTTTTTTCGTATATCTGTAGTTTCTCAATACAAACAACAAGAAAAATAAGACAATTCATTTGCTGCTTCTAATATTTTCTTCTCTTCCCACCAAAAATCCTCATAATCCACATAAAAAATTTACAGTACAAATTGGCAAGAGAATATTTTCTCTTCAATTTTTCACTTCAACATCATTTATACAACTTTCATCTGATGCTTTCCAGATATCTATAGTCTCTCAATATAAAGAACAAAAAATGAGACAATTCGCTGCTTCTCTCCCTTCAGACGCACAGAGGGTGCAATCGCACTTTTTTTCTTCTTTTGCCCCGGTTGTCGGCTGCCAGGAGGGGGGGGGGGGGGCGTGAGAGAGGGACGTTTGTTTGTAGTACTACGCGCTCGGCGAGTCAAGTGGGACCCTCACAATACGGTTAGCACCCAATTGGCTCTCGCACCCCTGCTGACAACAGGGAGAAAAAAAAAAGGTAAGGATAACGCGGACCATTAAGCCCTCCGCACCGTCTACCAAGGATCCTACACACACACACACACACTTATCACAGCCACGTATAGATTTATACATATATAAATGCAAACGTGTACAAAGCATTTTGGGGGCTACCGCGGCTTTTCTACCTCTCATCTCCTCTTTATATTCCCCGCAGACGCACATGTAGACGTGTGTGTGTGTGTGTGTGTGTGTGGGTGTGAATATATATATATATAGGTGGACTGGGTGTATAGCAGAGGTAAAGGAGACGAAAAAGGTAGTCCTCATGCTGGCGAGACATCGCCCGGAAAAATCCCCCTTAGACGTGTATATATATATATATATACGCAACCTCTCGCATGTAAAGTCGCAGGTAATAGAAAATACGGCACGAGCCAACATTTTTTATATATATATGGGTGTATTTTTCTCCTTCACCTCTCTCCTTTTAACCGAATCGGTACATTGGTGACGTGGCCGTTTACGAAAACAAACTGTATTCTCCCCTGGAATGCCCTTTCTGCCTTCATTCCACTCTCTCTCTCAATTTCTTTCTCTCTTCGTCCCGCTTAAGCCGATTTTACGCCCTCGCGGTTTTTCCGTATATTTCTCGCATAATTGTGGCCCACCGAGGGTCGAAAGAGACTTTTCCGCTCACTCATATGCACACAGGCCGACACAGGGACCGAGTTTGGCTAAAGAAACTTGTCACCTGGTTCGAGCTCCGAATTCTCGTTTTCCGTGACCCACTTCACGAGTTATTGACATCGAAGGAAAATTCGCCACGCATTATCCCTACTATGAAGCGAATGGATATGCGTATAGAAATATTTGATATTTTTATTCATGAAAATGTTCATAAAATCAATGTTTTTTTATTTCATTCGTTCATTCATTTATTGATTTCATTCAGTCATTCATTTATAGATTTTTGTTTTTCAATCTTTATTTTGTTTTGATTGCGATTGAATGTTGCTTTCAGTGATTTTTAGATTTGGGATTATTTGTCGAAGAAAAGATTGTTTTGTAGAGTAAATGGGTGGAGTTTTATGTTTTTTTTTTTTTTTTTTTTTTTTTAACTAACAAGTTCATAGATACAGTAGGAGACTTCGTGGCCGGAGTGTGGCGCATCGCTCGAGGCTTCTCTCTGCCCGCAATTGGTACTCTGTGCGAACATACAAACGAGTAGGCGGAGCGCATCGATGGAACACGAATTTTTCACGTTGTCGTTCGTGATCGGTCAACAATGTATTTCGATCGAAGACGTATTTCATGCACCGTCTACATCGGAGAGTGCTAAAAAGAAATGAATATTTGAAACGAATATTATCATAGTAGGTCATGAGGCAACAAAAAAAAACGATTTAATTTGAATAGATCCTGCTTAAGGGGTTACCCCCACTTGCGATTTTGAAAACATCGATTTTTTTTATTGCATTTTTTTGAAGTATAAGTATCTGAGAATATGTCCTGAAAATTTCAAGTCGATCTGAACAAAATTGACTGAGATATGAGCGTTGAAAGAGAAGAATCCGTGAATTGAAGAACTGAAATTGAAACTAACGCGTTTTTCTCAAAAAGGCATTTCTGAAGTCGGTGACCAAGATTACTCGAACACTAATGAACCGATCTTCTTGAAATTTTGCAGGCTTATTTAATACATAAAAATGTAGTCTTTAATCGTTCGATTTTTTTTTCGAAAAAAAAATGGCCGTTTTATAGCCAAAAAACGGCCGTTTTTTTCGTTAAAATCGAACCATTAACTTTGGCTGTCTGCCATTTTGTGAAAAATGAATATTTTTTAAAATCCTTCGCTGAAAGACTAGTTTATACTTATATTTGACTAAATCCATCTGCATTTTCTTTCGGATGATCCACTTCGCCGCAATGTTGGTCACCGCAAACCGTGTATATAAAAACATTATTTCATTGACGGCCATTTGCCACTAAACAATGTAATATTTTTCAATAAAAAAATTACTGAAAGTTCTTCAAGATGTGTTCTTTAAGATGGTATATGGATCGATTAAAAAAGTTTTGTAGTTTTCTTTAAAAAAATTCATGAAAAAGGCCTTTTTTGCGCTACAAGTGGGGGTAACGCGTTAAATCATAAAAACTTTTTTAACAGTGTACTTTCGGGCCTCTGGTCTAGTATCGTTATCACCCCTCATTCTCTCCACCCTGCAGAGTTTCCTCGATTGTGAAGCTTGCCCGCACCTGGTCATCGCAGAAAATCGTAAATAATCGATGTCTTCCGTACTCGAAATTTGCCTCGCTCGCGACACAAATGCAACGACGAAACAAGCTTTTTCGAGTGACGTTGAAGTTTGCATCGTTAGGGAGCAACGGGTTTTTTCCATTTTGTGTTTGTTTATTGTTGTTATTAGACAAAGTGTTAGAAAAAAAATCATCAATTGAAGGCACAAAATATGTAACAAAGATTAAAAAAAATGAGAGTAAACAGTACATCCAGATGAGCAATAAATTTCGAGTGATTGTCTTACGCTGAATCTGCCAAAGGAAAAATTGGCAATTAACGGGAAATTACCGTCGAGATGAATGAAAAACGCATGAACTTTAGGCATTTTTTTATATAACATAAGATTTTATATAAGATGGGTTTCACCGTATTTTATTCTTCCATCAATGGAGAGTAATTTTCAATCTTATTTATTTTTTAAACATCCAAAATGGCGGCTCCAGCTCTCGTCGAATAAAGCCATGCTAAATGATCACAGTAGGCTTCATTTGGCGGCCCTTGTCATTTTTATTTTCCGAAAAAACCCTCGATAACAAAATGGCAGTCGTTTGAAGAAAAAAATCCAATATTTTTGCCCACTTTTTGTGCATCAACGGACGACAAAAACATTTCTAAATCAATATTTGACAAAAATCGCTGTTCCCGACGGATGGCCCCGCAAATTGAATTACCTTTTAATTCTGAAAAATGACGTTTCCAACAAACCGCTTCGAGCTCTGCAGCTACCTGTTTTCCAACCGGCGGACGGTTCCGCTCAACAGGCTGTAAATTCTAAAATACTTTACATACGAAAATATCCTTTTACCCGGTGTTCTAAACACTTTAAGGGTGCAAATCACGTTTAAAAAACCGAGCTTTTCGTCGTCATGAATGATAATTTTTTTTTGGGAATGGTTGCAGGTTGTTTCAAACTTTTTGTTTTCATAGTAAAGGGTATCATTTCAAGTACGTTTGACAATTTTTTTCATTGGGAAATAAATTCATTGGGAAATAAATTGCACAGACCGCTGTGCAAAAAAGGTCCTTCGCGGTGACCACTCCTGCTCGGGAACGAATCATCTGAAATCAAAAAAGCAAATGAATTTAGTTTTTGTACCGTATTATCTAGTCTTTGATCGAAGGATACGATAAAATAATGATTTTTGAAAAAAATGGTCGCCCATCGAAAGTGATCGTCGAAATTTCGGTGAAAAAAAAACACTCTATTTGCCCTGATATAAAAAAAGTATGCATTGAAAAAAAGCCTTCGATTAAGGACTGCCTCTTGACATACAAAAAATGTCTGTGAAATTTGAAGCAGATCGGTTAAGTCGTTTTCGAGATATTTTCGTCAACGATTCTGAAAACGTCATTCCGAGAAAAACGCGTTTGAAGTTTTACGTCAGGTATATACATATACGTAGATAAAATACGTGAATAAAAACGCTCATAACTCCCTCAATTTTCAACGGACCGACTCGAAATCTTCAGAGAATATTTTTGGAAGCTTATATTATATGAATCCGTCGAAAACGAAAAAACGATTTTTTCAAAAATTCCAACTACGCGTAACCCCTTAAAAATAATCAATCTTCGTTGCATTCCTACAGTGCAAACTTGCGTATCTTTTTTTTTTGGCAGTGCGCGAACGGTAAATTCGTCATAGAACGGATCTTTCTTAATCGATGCTAAGTATCTAAATTTTACTCGCTGCAGGGTCTCTGTGTGTGCGTGCGCGGGCGCGTCACTTTTCAGTACACATCACATCTCTCGCGGCCCAATATTTAATTCACACACTCTTGTAATATCCACACATTTCACCGGACAAGACGCAACTGTACAAGACACCTTAATGGGTCCTGGGTCGTTCGATGTACGCGAGAGACGGAGACTTGGGCATATACGTCCCGATTCGGAAGACATTTTATTTTTCGTCCACTTTGCCTTGAATATATTGAATTACCCAGCCCACGACGGGTTAATACGAAACGCGAGATTTGTGCTCGCGGGTTAGAGGAAAGCATGCGCGTGCTTACACACGTGTGTGCGTGTGTGTGTGTGTGTGTGTGTGTGTGTGTGCGTGCGTGCGCGTATATAACGCGGTGTCCTAAGTAAACGGACGTGATGGCCGAAGCTTCGAGTCCCTCAATATCACCCCCATTCCGTTTTTTTCACTCCCGCACAACTCACGGCGCGGAGTGAGGATCGCATCGCGAGAACAAAAGCAAAAAAACAAGAATTAAAATAGGAAAAAAATATCAAGAAAGAGCAAGAAATATCGACGAACGATGCCGAATAAAAAGGGACGAATGGGTTTCTTCAAACTCGTGCAAACACGCTCTCGCAGCTTTACTTGAGAGAGAGAGAGAGAGAGAGAGGGAGAGAGAGAGAGAGAGAGAGAGAGAGAGAGAGAGAGAGAGAGAGAGAGAGAGAGAGACGTGGAGGGGAGCTACTTGCTCGACCCTTGTTGACTTATCAACTTTACCTGCGAACTCCGCTATTCCTCTCTCACTATCTACGCTTCTCTCCCTCTCCCTGTGAACCTTTTCCCCACATATATGTAGCGTGTGTGTGCATATATACATATACAGGGTGTCCCAGAACTGAATGCCTTTCCTGAACTGGCGGTATTGGGGGTGAAATTCTGAGTCGATTGATATAAGCATGTGTGGGTCTCAGATCAACCCCTGAATTGTTATTCATTTTTGAAGACGGGCGCACCTGATTGGCCCGCCTTTAAAAATTGATAATAATTCAGGGTTTGATCTGAGACCCACACATGCTTATATAAATCGACTCAGAATTTCACCCCCAACAGCCCGTTGCAAGGAACGCGTTGACATCCGGGACACCCTGTATATGTCTGCAATACATGTGTACGCGCTTGGAATAGCTCGGAATGAAAATGGCCCAAGTCTTTCCGAACCGTTCGATGGGGCGCTCTCTTGGGGCCTCCGAAAGAATCGTTATCTTGTATGTATATCGAAGCTCGCGAGTTCTCATCCTGCTCGCCAATTCCTCGCGAAGAAGCGATCTCACGTGAAAACCAAGTGAGACTGAGCGGAGAGAGAGAGAGAGAGAGAGAGAGAGAGAGAGAGAGAGAGAGAGAGAGAGAGAGATATCCGTACACTTCATACACTTATATTGGCCGAGAGTGTGAGCTCTCAGACGGCAGCTAAGAGGATGAAGCAGGGTCATCGACTTCATCTTCTCTTTTCTCGCTGTATTCCTGATGTTAAGCTTCCTGGAAACCCCCGCGTGTCTTCGAGAGACGTTCAATTTAATTTCATCACAAATATATATATACACGTAGATGTGTACGCTCGGACACACACACGCACACATGCGTGTGTATCCGTACATGCGTTTACTTACGGACTGGGCAAAGTAAAACTCAGCGCCTGTGCACATACGGCTACATCCAACATACGAATGGATCACGGTATCACTTGTGTACAGCCCCGTGTCGAATTCGTATTGAGGCTGCGGCTGGCGAAACCCGCGAGTATCGCAGGTGTCGGCGGGCTGCATTTTTTCGTCGTATTTGCAAGAAGCACTTCGATTGACACTGCGGTTGAATAACGTTTTATGATTGCTGTTAACGTTGACACTCGTGGCGACGATGTCGCTCGTGTCGAACCAGATATTGTTGCGGGCACATGGCGCAACGCGTAATTACCGGAAATACTGTTGGACTTGAGGATTGAGAGAGGTTGGGAGGGAGCGACGAGAGAGATTGATTGATTTAATAGGTATACCCTAGTTGAGTAACTTTGAAGTGCAGTTGTTAAAGGCATGATGATAAACTTCTCGGATCCCTGGGCTCTTACCAACAGAAATGGGGTTGAAGTTTGCATCGTTGGAATGCAACGAAAATTCTTTACAGAAGAGATTTGGGGAATTGAAAAAAACACGTACATCTTCGTTGCAGACCAATGGTGCGTAATTGTATATCATCGAATGGAAAGCGACAAAACTAAAGTTGGAAAAGGGAGTTGGTAAAAAAAATATGCCGGTTCGTAGAAATATTGTGGGAAGACATCGCAAAAATATAAAGAATGATGGAAAACCATAGAAAATCATAAAAAAATCATACCGTGGTTTATAAAATCATGCAAAATAGTACTGAATCGTTCCGAAAATCGCCCTGACTCGTTCTAACATCACACGAAAATCATAGGGCGTCTTATCGAATTCAACGTTGGAACGCAAGTGTTTTACAAAATGCATCGTTCAAATGCAACGACGGTGTTTTTTAATGTCTCATTTTGGTTACTGTCCATACTTCGTAGATTCAAGTTGTAAAGCGCCGAACATGGATCATGAAAAAAATGTTTGCATTTTTTCGAAGCTCATATCTGCCGAAAGAAACGCGGGGGGTTTAAAAAGGATAATCATATCCGCTGCATTCCAATGGTGCAAAATTCTCCATCACCCAACACAAGGGGATAAGAGTCAAATTGGCAAATAAAATTGAAGAATTTGGGTGGTGGAAAAACATAAGTTGTGGAAAAGCATCGTAGAAACACAAAGAATCATAAAAAATCGTGAAAAATAATACCGCACTTATTAAAATCATACAGAATAATGCCATAATCATATGGTGCCATACGAAATCATGCAAAACCATGTATAATCGTAAAAAAGTCCCGAAAAACTATACAAAATGCGACATTACAAAATAATAGAAAAGTAACAGAAGAGCGAGGGTGCTTGGAAGAGAGAGGTGAGAGAAAAAGAGAGTTTCGAAGAGAGAGGTCGAGTCGAATAGAAATCAATTCTGCGATGCTGCTGTCAAACAGTCCAGGGTGGAGGTGGTAGGAAAAGTTGAATGCTCAACCGATGAATCATATCGCGCTACTTTGACAAGTGCAATAATATGATGTAGCGTTCATGTGTATATACGTATATATACTCACTTGCAATAACGCAACAAGATTGCAACTCCGCGGCAACAATTCTTCCTTTTGCGTCCTTTCGGTGCTTAACATGCCCCGATCATCAACATGGAATTTCCCCCTTTAATTTGGGTACTATTGTGGAAAAACAGAATAATAAAAGTAACGATAAATCTATACGCCTTGAAAGTTTATCGCGCTTATTATACCATATACGCGGTTGGACGTCGTGGTGTACGAGCATAAGTTGAGGGAAAAAAAAACATCATTATAAAGGAGGACAAACTGCGCCGTGAAAAGAGCGCGTTTTCCTCGATCCGGGACAAGGTGATCGTGAACAAAATGTTCGCGAGTTTGGCGATCCTCGCGCGTTGATAAACTGCCGCGTCATTTCAACGTTGATAATCTGCCGCATAATTTTCGTATTTCGTATTATTCACTGAAAAAAAAGCTTAACCTAATAGATTAAACGGGTCTTTTTGAATTATTTTGTTTAAATGGACCAGCAAATTCACAGACGGTGAGTACACGATTTGGTAAAATCAATGTTTTTCTAATTTCATTCTATCGTTCTGAAGATTTTCTTCATATAGGTTTATTTATTTTATTAAATTTTTTTTTTAATAGCAATTGCATTTTTATTTAAACAATTTTTGTTTTTGGTATTATTTACTGAAGGACAGACATTTGGTCTTGTAGACTGAATGGGTGTATTTAGATTTTTTTATTTGAATCACCTAGCATATTCACAGACGCAATAGTACGCTCTGTGGCCGCAGTGTGGCGCAGGACCCGAGGCTTCTCCCGCAAGCCTCTTGCACTCCGAGCGGGCGCATAAACGAGGCCGCGACACGTATCGTCGCCTCTTGAATTTTGCGCATTGTCGCTCGTGCTCGGTGAAGTGTATTCTAAAAGGCTTTGGAATTACATACCGTGTGATGGCCACGCAAGAAGGACCACAGGGTGTTTGGCGCATGACCGATACAATTTTTTTGGGGGATTGGAGGGTCATTTGCTACTTTTTTTTTACCTTCAGACCCTATGTCCTAAGTGTCACGGTAATGAAGATATGATTTTTTTTCTCCATTTTTTCAATTACCCGAAATTCCGCTTTTAAATTGTCATAACTTTTTTGTTTGTGGTTGTATTAACACGAAATAACTTTCGTTGTATTCTATAATGTATGTTCATTATAAATAAGCCATCATTTCATCCAATTGGTTTCGAGAAAATAACTCGTGAGCTTCCAAAGTCTTGAAAATGCCCAAATGTATGAAAAGTGTCAACTTATAAATACATTATAAAAAAACTAAAAGCTTTTTTCAAGTTGTACTGGATTAAAAAGTTCTCTAGTTAATACCCTTTCCAACGGACTGCTACATGTATTACCACGAAACATGTATATGTATCATGTAGAATGTACAAATGTAGAAATCAATGTGCATGTAGAAATCATTCACTATGTGGTAAAAATAAAGAGAACAGGTTTTTTTTTCATAATTAATTTAGCAATTGAAATTTTTCATACCTTTACACAATTTTAGACTGGAAGCTCAAGAGTCATTTTCTTGAAACCAATCGTGACAAATGATGATTTACTTATAATAAACGTACACTGCAGAACACAACAAAACTTATTTCGTGCTATTACAACCACAAATGAGAAAATTACGACGATTTAAAGGCAAAGTTTTGGGTAATTGAAAAAACGAAAAAAAATCTTTTCTCGATTAATCTGACACTTAAAACATAGGGTCTAAGGGTGAAAAAATTAGCAAATAACGCCTCGCCCCCTAATCACCCCAACAAATGTATCGGCCCATGCGCCAAATATCCTTCATACAGGAATCGTGGTAAAACACAATTATTTTTTAAATAATTTTTCACCATCTAGGATTTTTAACAAACGCGGACAAGTATGTATTGTATACGGGGAAATATAAATTTGCTGGTTGCAGATCGAAATACTAGTAATTGAAATACAATTTTTATTCGTTAGTTGTAACAATGTTCGAATTCAAGACACATTTACCGTATGCAAATGAAGACATTTTTATAGTGAAATGAGTAGATTACACCTCCAATGCCTGACGTTTTGCCAATGCACATATACGGGCGCTGGAATGCATCAACCCGTTCCAGATAAGATGAGGCTCCAAGTGTTGAAGCAATTATACAATATTATTCGCGTTTCCATAGCGGCCCAAGAATTGGGGATGTACAGGTGGGGTAGGGCAAGTTGGCCAAGTACACAATATGAAATTTTCCGCGCCTGCACTGTACGCAACTTTATTTACGTACTTATGAAAACAACACGCGTGCATCCATGAAGGCATACAAAGTTCTGGAAATAAGAGTGCATAGACACTAGCTTCCTTGGCCATTTTAGTACGTATAGTCACGGAATATAGAAGCCTTGGCTGGGATCGTAAAAATATAATTGCGCTAGATTGCAACAACGTTATCTGGGTGCGCTCGAACCGCGATTGCTCGGCCACCGGATAATGATACGTGAGGGGACCCCGATAGAGCTAGGTGAATTCTCGGCAAGGGGAAGCAATAGGTGTCGACGTGTTGGGACCTTACATACATACATATAAATATATAATAATAATAATAATTTTGTTATTATTATTATTAAGTTAATAATATTATATAAATAATATATATAATATAATATAATATAATAATCTATAATAATAATAATAATAATAATATACTAAACAATATAATATAATATTATTAACTTAATAATAATAATATTATTATTATTATTATTATTATTATTGCAACGAATAAAAGTACTATTATAACGTTATATAAACAATTCAAAAACCTGGTCCACATATGTCGGTGCGGGGAAATCAAAGGAAAAATTAAAAAAGAGATAGTAGATGACCTTAAAAAGTGGATGGGCAATGGGGGGGGGGGGAGAAGAGACGAATAGAAAAATAGAAATGGCATTAAAAAAGGAGCCGGTAGCACCACTATGTTTATATATAAGGCAATTCGAGAAAATAAACATAGACAAATAGAAATGGAAATAGAAATATAAATACAAATAGAAATAGAAATAGAATATAAGTAGTTTTAAGAGTATTATGTAAAAGGGGAATGAATATGTAGCGAGGGGATGTCTGTGTAAACATCCTGAAAGGGTATACGTGGAATAAAAAAAACTAACTATAACGTTTTATAATATTATAATAATTCAATAATAATATTATAATAATTAAATATAAACGTTAAATAATATTATAATATTATAAAATAACATTATATTATAATATTATAAAATAATAAAAATGATTATTATAACGAATAAAAATAATAAAAATAATAATGAGTATTATTATTATAAGAAAAAGAAACGACAACTTTTACAGGTGCCAAAAATGTTGAGCTAAAAGACTGAGAGATGTTAGATTTTAAAATTATAAAAGAAAAAATAATCCTCAGTTTTTCTTCTTTTAATATGGATAAGAAGGTAAAAAAATCGGGCGAATAAAAAAGGCCATTCATAAAATGGGCGACAGCTTTTGGAATCTCCGAAATGCAACAAAAATTCTTTTTTACATTTTTATTTCTTCCTTTTCATTATTTCCAAAAATATTTTTTGCAAATTCACGTTATAGGTGAATACGCGAATTAAACAATTGTTGAGGGATTTTCGTAGCTAAGAATCTGTCAAAAGAAATTCGAGCAAGTGAACAATAATCCATTTCGTTGCATTCCAATGATGCAAAGGTCTACATCGTATAGGTCATACATACCTGTACGGAATCAATTCCATACCAACTCAATGAGCGATTGACGAGAATATTCTTTATGTTGACGATTTTTGCTTATTCTTTACCATTTTATACGTGGTAAAAAGAACAATCACGTTTTTTTTGGAGCTCTTTAACGTAACAAATGCTTGATCTTTGTTTCGATGCTTCCCATTTGGCTCAAGAAGCAAAATATATATACATTTTTTTCAGCCAATTTGGACACAGTAACCTCCATGGTGATTTGAAAAAAATGATGTGAAACTCCACACGCAACTGCGAAAATGTTCCGCTATGATATATTGTCGCAACGCGAATTAACTACTTCCCGAAAATATCTGCATTTTTGTTTTGAAAAAAAAAGGAATGAAGGCTGGGCAAACGTTGACTGTTCTTTAAACTTCTGTTCTAGACATAGCTCAGAAATCTTTGACAAAGAGCCATATTCGATCAAGGAAAAGCGACTTTTACGATTTCTCATTTCCGTGTTATTTCCATGATTATTTATCAAGCAACGCGTCTTGACGCCAAATAATAAAAAAGAAAATTTCAACCCCACTGACGAACACGTCGCGTATTCTTTATACACTAATGTAAGATGCCCTGTTATTGGTCGATTTTGAACTCTGAATCCACGCCACGCTAAAACGCGCCCGCGAGTCGAAAATCTGATGACACCTGACAAATTTAATGTGATTTTTCCCTATCGTTTGGTTTAGGTTATTTTTCGATCCGTCCACTCAATCCCGAGATCTCATAATTTTCATGATGCTGAAGTTTGCATCGTTGGAATGCAATGAAAATTTTTTTCTCGCCATTGCAAATTTTAGTCGGCAGATAAAAGCTACCATAAACTCTTTTTAGGGTTCCTCATTAGAGATCTATAACCTAACTCTGTCGAAAAATATTTTCAAAGACATTGAAAATGGCAAAAAAGGGAAAATATAAAAATTTCCGTTGCTTTCCGACGATGCTTCAATTATTCGATTAATTGAAGCATTCACTTCCAACAATTCGATTAATGCTTGAACAGCATTCATTTTTGTCCGAATTGATAGACATGAATGCACTTGCTGGCACTGTGATATAACTTTATGAGAATAATAGATCGAAGGGAGGATTATGACTATCATGTTGGGAGAAGGGGTACGGCATAGAATGCGCGGCGGGTGGGGGGGGGGGGCTGAGGCAGTATTTGCGTTTACGCAATCAACGCTTGCTCCGAGCCTACAGCCGTTCTTTTTTTTCGTCTTTTATTCCTGAATATAGTGGCTCCAAAGTAATATACTCGAATAAACACACTGGATGTTGGTTTCACCGCGTTTATTTGAATTCTTTAGAGAACGACGTAGCTTGGACGAAACGACAAGTCGGCAATAAAACGTGTGATTTTATAGGACATCGGTTGATTGGAAAAACCAGCTTTTTCCTCGATATCGACTATGCTCGGCGGGAATGTATGCACATATATTTAATAAACAAGTGGAATACGCAAATTACACGTTGAGGGCATACTATTGTCACTGCAGTGGCAAAAGATTTTGCAGTTGTGTAAATTTTATTTTTTAAATATATATACAGGGTGGCTCGAAAAGTGATATGACGTTGAAGTTTGCATTGTTGCAGTGCAACGATATTTTTACTTCGTTTAATTTTTTTTATTTGATTTTTTAAAATTATTATTCAATGCATTTTTTTGCGAAGTGAGGTCGTATATTTTTGATAAGAATACGTGGAACGTTTGGGCGATTTTTACAGCTTAGATCGGCGAAAAAATTGAGTTTTCGAATATAATTAATTTTTGTTGCATTCCAACGATGCAAACTTCAACGCCACAAAAGGGCCGTCCATAAATTAGGTAACGCAACATTTCCCAATCTTTGACCCCCCCCACGTAACAGATCCGTAACGCCTGGCCTGACCCCCCCCTATTCCGTTACGTAACGGGTGCTTTGTCGTCAACAATTGCGTTTTCTTTTCAAAGAAATAACTAATAACGAAAGGATCGCCTTTGTACTTATTTTAGAAGTATATATTCATCTAGTTTTATGCCAATTTTTATGATTAAAATAAATTAACCCTGATTTGGCGACGAAAAAAAATTATTTTCATTGTCACATATCTTTATGAAAGGTTTTATCATCTTTATGACCTGTAAATAAAAATTCAACAATTTATCGATATCTATACAAATGTAGCTATCGTTATGCGTAGTCTTTTTTTATTGGTGTTTTTTTTTTTTTTTTTACGAAATGCCGACAGTTTGGAATTTTGTTTCTATCTTCAAGGCTCTTTTTCGTACTCAAGCAATCTTTAAAAATAGTGATGATCGAAATTCAAAAAATCGGCTACGGACAACCTTAGTCACTGCGATTAAAAATGTTTTAAAAAAATTGAAAATCGATTGATAAGTTTTTCAGTATTCACTGAGACAAGGTCAAAGAAGTAGTTTCGAGAAAATCGGGACCAAAGTTTTCGTTTCGTTTTTCTTGATATAAAGTTATGTTTTTTCTAGAATATTGATACTTACATTAAACTATCAAGTCGCCGGCGATATGGCGGTTTTTCATCTTCATTATATTTCTCAAAATAATAAGAGCTTGCATTTCATCTGTTCTGAACGATGAGTGTTAAATTTAAAAACTTGAACATGCAGTAATTTTGCTATTTCTGACAGTTCTAAAATCGCGACGTAACGCAAACCTGGACCCCCCCTCCCCCCAATTGCGTTAAGTAATTTATGGACGCCTCCAAAGTGATATCCAAAAGGAATGTCCAGATGTCTCGTATCAATACCTATTCGAATCAACCAAATGTATGTTCTACGATACTTTTCAGTTTTCGAGGAAAAATGCATTCTTTTTTTCGAGTTCACCTGTAGCATGGATACTTTTGTTTCTTCTTTATATACGTGCGTTCCTCTTGGAAGTTTTCAAGAGTCACTTAAGCTACTTAGTATAAGTAATTTTTAATGGTCTGAACTCCAGTGACTGAATCCTCGCGAACGTATTTTTTCAACTTTGATCAAAATATAAGGCATTTACGTTAGTGTCCAGTTGGCCATTCAATGATGGCCCACTAGTGCACTTCGTAAAGATACCACGAGTAAACAAAAAATGGCAAGACCGATAGATACCCAATATAGAAAAATAAAGGAATGCTTTTTTCTTTGAAAACTAAAAAATATCGTAGAACATACATGGGAGTGGATCGGATAGGTGATATGAGACATCTAGATTTTTCTTCTGAACGTGACTTTACGGACCACCGTGTATATAAGGGTGTGTTGGAAAAAAGAAAAGAAATGTTTCCTCTCTAAGGCAGGTTTCAGCGGTAGGGCTAAAAAATCAACCCCCCTTCCGGACTCAATTGATTTACATGGGAAAATCGGCTTTTCACGCTCAGACTTCACTAACTGCCGAATGGAAAAAGATAGTTCAGGAGGCCGGTTGCAAAGCACATCGCTTAAGGGGTCTTCTCACTTTAGACCCAAAAAAGACAATGTTTATGAATTTTTTCGATAGGTTTATTTTATAGACATTTATATGGAAGTTGTTACACCTAATAAAAACATTTTCGAAAGACAAAAAAACATTTGATTTATTTAAGTCACTATTTATAGACGAAAATGGTAGTTAAAAAAATATCCAAAAGAAATGGTAGGTCTGCGCTGTTGATGAAATCTCGGAGATGGATCATCCGAAACAAAAAAATCATACGGTTTTAGATTCGGTATGTTAATGCCTCTAGTGCATATCATACGATTTTTTATATACGCAAAAATAACAAAAGAGTTGACATCTTTCGAAAACAAAAAACGTGATTCTTCACCGTTTTTGGCAAAGAAATAGTAAATATCAAAATTTAAGAAAACCTTTGATATGCGCAGTAGCTATGGTTGTAAAGAATAGTGGTTAAAATTTCATGAGGATCGGTTCACTGGTTACGAAGATTTTCTCAACAAGCCGTCGAACAACGTTGTTTTGAGAAAAACACCTTTAAAGTTTGTTTGGGTTACATAAAACCGAAAAAAAATGTTTAATTTATTTCGGAAGTATATTTATTGAGTGTAACAACTTCTATATCAATATCTATAATATAAACCTATAAAAAAACATGAAAAAAGCGTTCTTTAGCGTCCAAAGTGAAAAGACCCCCCCTAAATGCCCGCCACAAATTTTGTTGAAAATCATATATGTCATAAAATATTGAAAACCATTAGACACGTACTGTTTTGCCTGCGAAAAATAACGGTTTTAATGGGGGAAGATAAAAGCGTGTCGAGGGGTGGTTTTGCAGTTTCACCCTCAAGCAGTCCAGCGATTTGAGTGCAACAGAAAACCAAAATTCTTCTAAGCCAAATAAAGCGATGAAACATCCCCTACAGATGTATTGAAAAAAAACTTAAATTAAGGAGTTACACGTATTTATTCGAGCGGTTGTTTTGCCCGGTAAAAACGTTTTTCCACCAATAAAAGAAAATACGTGTCTAATAGTGTTCAATGCTTCATCACATATACGAGTTTCGACAAAATCGAAGGTGGACACTTAAGTGATGTTCCTTGTTAGTAGCATCGGGTAGACGCCCCCCTCCCCCAGTTGCAACGCCGTATAGAAGTCGAGATTTCTCGATGACTTTATAGCCCAGACGGTGAGCAATGAGTCTCCCAGTCGTGGACACGTCATCGAAATTTTTTGCATTGCGAGGACAGTTTTACCTCCATCCTTCGTCGTACCCCCAATGGTCGCCGAAATAAAAATGTCCTCTCTAAAAGGCAATATGTATACATGTATACGGAAAAGTACACAGAGTACTTCGGCCTTAATGTCGAGGCACACAAGTGCAGGATAAAGAGGGGTTCTTCGATCGTATATTTAAAAATGTTTATTCTCTTTTTCCTTGTCTCCGAGTCCCTCGGTTTATTCCTTTTTACCATCCGAGGCCATTCGCGCGGATGTGCTTGAGTTCGTTTTGTTCATTCGATGGTTGTACCTTCAGAAATCTTGCTTCTCGTCACATAGTCCATATCGTAGATAATAATCAGCGGGCATATCCTCCTCTCCCATATATCTCGCCGGGCTGAAGATTCTTGTCGGCCAACGTCGTTCTGCTTGGCGACCGTGGTGCGTTAATTTCTTTCGGTCGCGCCGTACACGAGAAAAATGCTGAAATTATAGCTGCAATTTTGCGACGAACGCGCGTATCTCCTGAATCACAATGGTGAAATGTCAGGCTGCACAAAGTTCGTAGGAGAAACCTCTCTGTCTCTCTCTCTCTCTCTTGCTTACTCGCTCCCCGATGAACCAACACCCCTTCCGTGCATTCTATACGCGCTGCACTGTTACGATTCCACTGCGCACTGTGGGCACTTCTAAACATGAAATTCGTACAACGCACCGCAATCATTTTTTTTTTTAACGCCAACTCGAACGATACATTTTCTCACGATTTTATTTGCCAGAGTGTGGTGCAACGAGACACCAAGAACGAAACACTTTTTTCAGCCATTTTATAGCCGAACACAGAGCAATCTCAGTGTCGTTAATCAATGAAAATGAGAATAAAAAAGAGAAGGAAGGAAAAAGGTTAATGGGGCAAAAGTTGGCAATGCAATGCTCATTCGGATACCCGCAATCATTTTCTTGCTATTTCCGTTTTTCTTTTCTTCTTTCGTATTCTTGCGTAACGCGTGTATGAACGCAACTGCGTATAAGAAAAATCGTTTTTGATATGCACGTTACGTTATGTTGACACTTTTGTTTATTTTCATTTTTTTTCTTCAACCGACGATCGTGTTGCTCAATCGACGTTTGCAGCGCCTATCGAACCATTGTCGTAGATTTTGTTCGTTCGATTGCTGGACATACCTATCAGGACGGGCCGGAAAGAACATCTAGACGCCTATGAGAATGAACTCCATGTACACTGAGGGAAAAGTCCATGGTATTTATAACGGACGCCCATGGCAAAAGAGGGGATAGTAAAATTCGTTATAGTTTAGTCACACCGCAATCATAATATGGTTAACATGACTATAGGCGAAAATCACACCTAAGGAGGTGATTTGGGTGGCGTGTTTGACTGTCTATTATCCCCGAAATGATTATTCACTATTGTAAAAGGCTTGACAGTATACGTATGGTTAATCCAGTGCTATAACAAAATCGGTGTACAAATACTAATGTTGTATACCATACGTTGGGTTTTGTTCAGTCAGACTTCTACTATTATTTTCAAGTTTGCACAATTCATACCGTTAACATTAACGTTCTTCGAGTATAATTTGTTAGAAGATCTTAAGAAAAGTGACTTTTCGAAAAAAAAACTTATACACGAAGAAACATAGGGCCTCAAATTCTAACGCTGGTTGCCAGAATTTTAATATTCGGTGCTAGAAAACTATAGTAGTTTACTGCCAGTTCGGAATTCTAAGACTTGTTATAGAAGTGTAAAAATGATTCTTACACCGTATAGTAAAAATAATGCGTGCTTTGTAAAATACCAAGCTTTATTACACGCTATATTTTCATATGGATTTTACTGTACGTATAGCATGAATCTTCGTGTATGTATAGATTTCACTATACGCATAGCATAAATCTTCGGCGTATAGCGAAAAATATTACGAAGCCATTAGTAAAATGTGACTCTTTATACCGTACTTTTTGTAGCATACTGGAAACTAATTGTTCCAATCACGTGGGCAAAATATTTTTTGAATACTACAAAAAATTACAATATGCCGAATGAAATGTATTATTTGTATCAGTTTACGTGCCATATCATAGGTTAAAATTTAAATTTCTTTATTATTACTATACCATAATTACAATTTTTATCTTCCATCCAATACTTTTTGATATTTAATGATATTTTTTTTAGAAGCATAGTATTAATTCTAAACTTCGAGGCCCCTGTTTCCCCTGTGTAGGACAATTTACTTATAGCGAAGACGTAAATCATTTGCAGTTCGAGCAATCGCAGCTTGATAGTTTTAAGAACTACGCATGTCCCACAACCTGTTACATAGTACGTTTGTTGCATTGCAAAAATAGGATATCAGTTCAACCTTCTATTGTAGAATGGTTATATTGCTATGCATTTCGCAGGTCCTACCACGTAACATCATATAAATCACTATTATATGTTACAAAACTATTGAGAAGGGCCAAAAATCTCTCTAAACAGTGATTCATATTATAAAACAAAAGATCTGTGCAAAATTTCACCTAAATCGCAGGTAACAGCTGTTGGAAGTACTGCCGGAATTACTTTGGTCTCTTATGGCATATTTGTGCTCAAGATGAAAAAGTACTCGGTAGCGTAGTGGCCGCGTGCCTAGGATAGACAGAAGGTATAGGCAGTTGAGTTCTAGGTTCTGTTTCAATGAGGCGAAATATTGTCTTCGAAATAAATCATTACAGGAGGTCAGAGAATGGCGAATTATAATTTAAAAAATAATCATGGTAGAACTCTCAGGTGCGTATTTCTTTTTATTTTGGATTTACGAATTATTCTATGCATTTAGTAACGGGGATTGATGGCTTGTATAAACACTTGAATAAGACACCAAATACACGTATAGCAGGGCGTATCTTATAGTATGGTACAAATAACTATAAACATCGTCGCAAATCACATGCAACATATTTAATCAATGTATATATATTTCAGTTCATTATTGGAATCTCGGGGCAGTACATTTTTTATAGTATCAGATAATATCCATTTTATAAAAACTTTATAAAAAAAATTTTATAAAAAAAAAATTACATAGCATTGAGGAATAAACGTATGTTCGTAAAATTGGTGGTTGCGACTAACGTATGTGCATAATTCACGCAACTGCTAAAATAACTATACTTTTGGCAATAACCATGACTATAAAATATTATTGTCCCCTCAGGGAGATATAAAAAGTAGTTAAATTAAATACGGTTGAAAACACCATACATCTCTCTCAGTGTATGTTCTGCAATCCTTTCTACTTTTCACGAAAAAAAGCATTCTTCCGTTTTTTAAATTTCGAGGTTACCTGTGGCATAGGTTTTCTCTTCTCTTTTGTGCATGAACTTTTCTCTTTGGAGGTTGTAAAAACTATTGAGAGACACTTGGACTAGTATGAGTATTTTTTATTATCATCGAAACTTGAGTGACTGATCCTCTCAAAGCTATTTTTTAAACTTTTGATCAAAATCCATTGGTCGTTTGTTTATTGCTCAACAGTTTACTTAATAACGATAACACACGTTTACAAAATCGCGTGAAAAGTATATACACAAGTGAGAAAAATAAAAAACGGTTTTTTCTCGCAAGCTAAAAAAAGTCGTAGACGTGCACGTGCACGGACGTGATTCGAATTGGTTTTGATACGAGGCATCTAGATTTCTTCGTGGACGTTACTTTTCATTCGACACGCACACGCGCCCACACACACACACACACACGGACACACACACACACACACACTTATTTATTCGGCTACGAAATGTGCGTTTGAAATATCAGGCTTTTAGAAAAAACGAATGCCATCCGCACGAACTCGTGTCAGTTTAATATTTTAGGTCGGTGCAAATCCGATTGACATACGCACTGCGTCGAGAACAATTATTCTCCATCGCTTACTCATCCTCCAACAACATAATTATCGAACAACTGTGAGTTTTCATTGTCGCATTTGCCTAGTGACGAGGCGACCTGTACGCAGCGTAATATTATAATGGAAAATACGAGCAACTCGTTTCGGCAATTTGCCAAAGCGGATGATGGTATGTACCGACAGATACATAAAAGCGGTTGTAATACGGCTCTCGGTTTTGTACGAGAAAGACGAATTCGAAGGCCGTAGACCAATCGAGCCTTTCGTTTAAGCAATTTGACTGGAATCCACGTGGAAAGCGCACGGAAAGCTCGCAATCGACTATGATTCCGTCGATTGATCTTGTCAATTTGCATACCACTTTTTTCGCCCATCGCTTCGTTCGCTATAATGCAACTTTTTCCATGCGGTTCCTTGCATTACGCGATGAAAGAAAAAAAAAGAAAAAAAAAACCAGCTCCAGTCCTCATTGTTTCGCGTTTCGATTGCTCTCGAGTCTTTGTGCGTGTGTGTGTTTGTGTGTGGATATATACATGTACATTTGAAGACATACATGTGTATTTATATATAGTCGTTCGAAGCAGAGCGCAATTACTTTAACGATCTCATTCTCTCTCTCTCTCTCTCTCTTTCTCGCGCTCTATCTCTCCGCGCCGTATCACCAACTAGGACTACCCAAAGAGCAATCTTTCAGTAGCTACACAGAAGCGAAATATTAACGCGAGCTAATCGATAACATGCCTCACCCCTTTCCTCTTTCTTGCTCGTATTATTGGAGCTCATCTCACTCGTATATAATTTCTTCGATGATGTTCCAAATCCTTCATCAAAATAATATCGGCAACACTTTTGTGTTGCAGAAAAAGCAACATACGTGGGCGCGATTAAGTTATTATTTTTTTTCGTTCACATGCCGTCGATTGAATTCGCAACTGGCTTAGGTATATTTTTCTTCACCGACCTGGCGCCGATACGGAGTTGGGGGTTTTTTTTTTTAATAGCACAGCGTCTCTGAAATCTGTTTCAAATGGTTTTTGGAATGTGTTTTCAATTTAAGATGTCTTTGCGTATACCGATGGGGTTTTTTTTAAATGTTTTTTCTTTTTCGCTTGTTTCGTCTGTTTCTTTTATTTTCTCTGTCTCTGTCCAGCTGGCTCTCTCTCTCTCTCTCTCTTCTCTTTCTCTCTCTCTCTCTCTCTCTTCTCTTTCTCTCTTCCTGAGATCGAATATGAACATTGGTACAACTACTCTACTTGACGTAATGTTTATACATGCGCGAATTTACATACCGAGAGCGGCAAACTTTTTCTTTCTATATATATATATATACATACCCACGTCCATTTGTCTCGTCTATGCAAACTCAGGAGTGCGATGGAGTGAGAGAGAGAGGAATCTCGTCTTCTCTGTAGCTCTGCTTTACTTCCCGGTGGTTAGACGATCCTAAATGATTCTCCTTCTTCAATATAAGTGCCTCCTTTTCTCTCTCTCTCTCTCTCTCTCTCTCTCTCTCTCTCTCTCTCTCTCTCTCTCTCTCTCTCTCTCTCTCTCTCTCTCTCTCTCTCTCTCTCTCCCACTCTCCCACTCTCTCGCTCTCGCTAAGAAACTCGACAAATAGCATAGCTAATCGATACGTATAAAACCCAGTGTGGAACAACGATTGTGTGTGTGTGTGTATATATATTATTCTCATGTAGTATCCTTCGCTTCTGAACGTTAAACGGATACGGAATTATACATCTCGCTGGGGCGAAGACACAACCTCGAGTAGCAATAATGGAAGATATCTCAACGGTCAAATTGCGAAAGTTGCTAATACGCTTGAGGATATAAAATCGAGGTTAGATCATTATTCGATCGTTGCCAATTATACATGTGCTTGCGAAATACTTCGCAAAAGTCTTTTGCATCCCGCATAAGTGTATATATATACATACATACATACAATATACATACATATACATATACATATATATATATATGTATATTGTACGTACGGACTCATTTTGTGAGAACGGAATTACAACGTTGACCGAAAAATCATTCCTTACCGTATTTAATCTTATGTTGAATTTGTACTTACGATTAATTGGAAATCTTCAAAAAAGATTGAAGAGCAAAAGGTGGCACGCGCGATCCAACTCTTGGTATGTTTTTTCAGCATGAGAGAAGTGAACATTTTCCGTGAACGTCACTTGAATTTCATTCGATATTGCATTTCATCCTCCAAAGTCCGGGTGACGGGAGCAGAACGCCTGCGCACAAACTTTCTTTTTTACGCGAATCATATTTTCTAAAGAGCAAAGGAAACAATAGTTCCTGCAAATCGACGTTACTCTTGTAGTGACCCTTACCACAGCTTGAATCGCCGAGTTTGAAAGGGAAAAAAGATTTTCGGCCGTTGAGTTGGGAGCTACTGTTGGATGCACAAATTTCCTGTGCACACACGGTGTCTGTGTGTGTGTGTCTGCGTGCGTGCGTGCGTGTGTGTGTGTGTGTGTGTGTGTGTGTGCGTGCGTGTGTGTGTGTGTGTAAAATGAAATTGGGTGCTATCTCAGCCACAAAAGGATTGTCGCACGTGCCGACCGTATGTTACCGAATCCCTTGAAGAAGACTACTTTGTCGTAGGTCTCGGCCGCCACCGGAGATCCTTATTCACGAAAAACCCATATTCTCCCTACCACGTGTTATAAATGTACACCTACCCTCGTTTTTTTTTCCAATTTTTATTTACTCTACGCGACATTCCGTAGCTCGTAGTAATATTACCGACAGAGTTTGCTTTTTTTCTCACTATTTCATCGGTGTGCGCCAAGCTGAATCGGTATACGCATGATTAATTAATCCTGTAGAAGAACAATCTTCCGATACATCGCATCCACGATGAATTTTCAAGCGTGGTGAAAATTGCGCATGATAGTTTCGAAACCCAACACTTATTATTGTACGATTAATAATTCAATTATGGTTCAGATAGCCAAATTATTATGAGAGGTGTAGGTTGGCCCATATAGTGAGTAATGTTTGATGTTCGGAAATTATTTGCGTAACTTTCATGTCTGAATATCTTCCTCCTCTATCTCTCTCGTCTGTATCTCTCCGTACGAGAAATAAAATGAGATAAAAATTGAATTGGCGTTAACCGTTCGTTTCTCTCGGCGTCTTTTAGTTTCTCGGACGTATGGGCGAACGAGCGCGTGACGGCGCTCACCGTTGGCTCTCATCATCGACGGTCGTTTCTTTTCTCGCAAAGATCGGCCGGGGCCGGTGAGGCGCGGGGAAACATATGGATAAGTTTCGTCGCGGCCAATTTTCCGCGCGTGTCGGCGAATCGCGTGTCGCACAAGAATTTTTCCGCGTTCTTGCGACAACTCGAAGGCGTAAAATGTAATGTAACACACACACATACACGCACAAACGCGCGCGCACGCGCACACGCACAATATGTGTCCGTGTGTTATGTGTATGTATGAAACGAGAACGCGAATGTTTTGTCGCGTTCTTTTTACATGTGCACATACGTACTTATAAGATTACGGGCGACAATGTCGTACGACTAGTCCATATACAAGTGTGTGTGTGAGTGTGTGCGTGTGTGTTTGTGTGTGTGTGCGTGCGTGCGTGCGTGCGTGCGTGGGCGTGCGTGGGCGTGCGTGCGTGGGCGTGCGTGGGCGTGCGTGCGTGTGTGTGTGCGTGCGTGTGTGTGTGTGCGCGTGCGTGGGCGTGCGTGCGTGCGTGGGCGTGCGTGTGTTGTGTGTGTGTGTGTGTGTGTGTGTGCGTGCGTGCGTGCGTGGGCGTGCGTGCGTGCGTGCGTGCGTGGGCGTGCGTGCGTGCGTGTGTCTGTGTGTGTGTGTGCATGTGTGTGTGCGTGTGTGTGCGTGCGTGGGCGAGCGTGCGTGTGTGTGTGTGCGTGCGTGGGCGTGCGTGTGTGTGCGTGCGTGGGCGTGCGTGCGTGTTTGTGTGTGTGTGTGTGCGTGCGTGCGTGCGTGCGTGCGTGTTTGTGTGTGTGTGTGTGCGTGCGTGCGTGCGTGCGTGGGCGTGCGTGGGCGTGCGTGCGTGCGGGCGCGCGCGCGCGTGTGTGTGTGTGTGTGTGTGTGAAAAGGGTGTCACAAAATGACCTGACATTTTAAATTGCGCGACATTTTTTTTGCTACGAACATAGAGTACTAATCCTTGACAACTCGCATCAGGACGTATTGAGGGTTATTGATGGAGAATTGCGCACGGTCGAGCAATGCATAAAAGTTGTGAAAAATTACTACAGAAATGGTGAAAAATTTTCCGGGACAGTTCGAAAAGTCCACGCGTGTTATCTCGTGGCGCGGTCATGTGAATTGGTCACTAAGACCGTGCGATTCGACGCCATTGGATTTCTTTCTTTGGGGTTTTCTGAAAGGAAAAGTGTATGCCAATGATCCGCAGAACATTCCGGAGCTCAAGGAAGCAATTGGACGCACAAATAATTAAATTAGTCCGCAATTATACAAAAATATTATTGAAAGTTTCGTCCGAAGAGTGAACGTTTGGAAACAGGGACACGGTGCCCATTTTGTCGAATATTGTGTTCGACACATGACCTCCAGGTTTGTAGTTTATATTTGAGTAAAAATATTCGTACTTTTCGAACAAATAATACGTTGCATTAATAAATTAAAATGTCAGGTAATTTTGAGATACCTTATATATACATATTTACAGGGTGTTTGGCACATGACCGACACATTTTTGGGGGTTGGGGGGGGGGTTCATTTGCTAATTTTTCACCCCTAGAACCTATTTCCTAAGTGTCACGGTAATTGAGATGTGATTCTTCTTTTTTTTTATACCCGTTACTTCGCCTTTAAATCGTGATAACTTTTTGTGGTTGTAATAATACGAAATAACTTTCGTTGTATTGTGCAATGTATGTTTATTATAAATAAATCATTATTTGCAATAATTGGTTTCAAGAAAGTGACTCTTGAGCTTCGAGTTTCAAAAATGTGTAAATGTATGAAAATTTTCAACTAAATTTATTATCAGAAAAATGTATTTTCTCTATTTTTACCACATAATGAATGGTTTCTATGACGTGTATCATACCGTTGGAAAGGGTATGAACTAGAGAACTTCTTAAACAAAGCTTACTTCAAAAAAGCTTTTAGGTTTTTTAAATTAATTTATAAGTTGACATTTTTCACGCATTTTTAGGACTTTGGAAGTTAACCGACAGAGGTAGGCGCGCGGTCGGTGTGCGGGCTCGGCGGTCACTGAAGTTAAGCAGCATTGGAGGCTGCCAATACTTGGAGCGGTGACCGCTTGCCCGTGCACTGGTTTGCGCGTCAACCTTTGAGCGGGAGGCAGTTTGTCTGAGTTTCTGATGTTTAATACAACTGAAACTCAGCCAAATATAGCCGCCTGTATCGGCCCAGGTTTTCCGCAGTTTCCCTGGGCCCTCGTGCAAATGCGATACAGTAGTGCATTAGGAAAGAGTGGCTGCGGTCAACACTCTGCGGGGGAGCTCTGGAAGGATTGTGAATGTCGGAAGGAATGGAAGGAATAAAAGGAGGGGATGGTAAAAGGGGAAGGACCCTGTACCTCTGAGGAATACATTTTAGACTTTGGAAGTTCATGAGTAATTTTCTTAAAACCACCAATGATTTATTTACCATAGACATACATTGCAGAATACAGCAAATATTATTGCGTGCAACCACAAACAAAAAAGTTATGACGATGTAAAGGCGACATTTTAGAGAAAAATTACGTAAAATGATATCTTAATTACCGTGACACTGAGGACATAGGGTCTAAGGGTGAAAAAAGTAGCATCCGACTCCTCCAATCCCTCAAAAAATCATGTCGGTTCATGCGGATCACATTGCACAACCCGTAGGTTGAGTTTTCTCGACAAAATATGTAGACATACAGAATAATGGGTTTTTAAAGACGTACGAAAAAAGTGTAAGTCGCTTAAAAAAAGGATACCTTTAGAATCAATTTGAATCACGTTACAGCAGATCCACCGTAATTATCATTCGTTATTTATTATACACGGAGAGAAAAATCTGTTAAAAATTACCGTGCTGTTACTATAATCGTGATGTAAAAGACACATAATGCAGTATTTATAGATGCATGTTACAAAAATTATGGGTTTTTATGAAAAAAATTAATATGTTGCTTAGGAAAAAATGTATTGCGCAGCACAAAATTTAAAATGTGACGACGAATTTTTCAGATGCAGCACCGTAAAAATGTGGACCTTGTAATTTTTCATATGTTGTTACAGAAAATTTATTACACATTTCAGAAAAAATGTCTCTCGGAATCATAGAATATAAAATATAATAACGAAATTTTCTTAAACAGCACAGTAAAAATTCGAGCTTCCAAATTTTTCATTTGCAACCGCAGAAAATTTGATGGTCTCATCGGAAATAAATCCAAGACGGTGGAGACATTTTTACCGTGCTCTCTTAGAAAATGCTGTACCGTAGGGTACAAGCGCGCAACGCCTCTGCGAGATGGGGAGCGACGCAGATCATAATCTTTGTGTTCACATGAAGGTCGAAACCGTTTTTCCAGAGGTGGGCAAATCACAGAGTTTGAAATTTTTTTCTTTCCTGTCTCTACAAGAGAGAAAAAGTGTGCGTGCATATACCGAATATTCACACTAGTGCACGACGCCTCTTTGTTTACGCGAAAGAATATACAGTACTGCCTCCGGAAGATTCCAGACTCGGGGCTCTGTGGAATCTTACGGAAGCCTCCCACCCCGGCCTTCCCCTCCCGACCCACAATCGAAGGGGCAAGGCATCTTACGGAGGGAGGACTGTACTGGCCAGTCGAGTTTCAGTGGCCGTGTGTGACATAAGTGCAACACATCTAGTGTTTGCAGATACGATTTAGGCTGTATCCTAAATTATTTTTTGAAAGAAAAAATATTCACATTGCTGGAATTGAATAATTACATAAAAGGCTTCAATTACGGTTCAATAAAAAACAAACCGCCGGAAGTTTTACAATCTCACATAAAGGAAAGGAAAATAATATTGTCCGCCTCCGAAATGTTCACTTTGGTAATGCACCTGCCAATTATAATCGGTCATTTAATTTCCCATGAAAATACAGTTTGGCAGTTTTTATTGAGTATGCAAAAAATGATCATAATTGCAATGAGTTCCTGTGTTGAGAAACACACTTATTTGGTACTGAATATAAAAATAACAGAATACTTAGAATCGCTTTCTGAAGTGTTCCCCGGGTCTCTCAAACCAAAACACCATTTTTTAATCCACTACGCAAGAGTGATGCGTTATTGCGGTCCCTTATCAAAAATATCGACGATGAGATTCGAAGCGAAACATCGAGAGGCTAAAATCTCATCTCGATCAGCGATAAGCCGCGTGAACGTTTGCAAAACTATAGCCATAAAACACCAATTGCGTCAAAATTACCGATTTCTAAAAAATGAAACAGCTGAAATAATTACTTTTAATTCAAAACCTGTTAAAACCATTCGTTTGATTGATTTAAAAGGATATTTTCATCTCTCTGCGTTGTTACCCCCAACGCTTCAAAGAATGATAAACGTTGATACTGTAAAAAAAGTATTGTATGAAGGGGAAATAATTCAAATAGGAACAATTGTAATGACTCCAAGCGAGGAAGAGCCGGTCCCAAACGTTTACAAAGTAGATGATATTATAATCGTGAGTGCACATGACGTTTATTTAGTTGTAAAAAAATTGTACTGCGTACTACCCGATGAGCATACAGGGAGTTATTCCTTGTATGGCGAAGTGTATTCTTGGCAGATTGTAAGCATGTGCGATTTCTCGAATTTTGTTATCACGAATCTCGTGCGCGCAGCCACCGGTGCTAAATATATTATAAAATGTTTCTATTAGTTTGTGATTGTTCAATAAAAAAATTTTGTAATGTCATTTTTTCATTCTCTATCACGCTAAATAAGTATAATATATTAAGTAAGTATTATATATATATATATAAATTGTCCAGGAGGACAAATTTTGCCATACTAGCACAGTAAAAATTCGCGCTGGCACTAGAAAAATTGGTAGTGCGTTGACGAATTTTACCGTGCTAGCACGGTAAAATTTGTCGTGCTAGCACGGTAAAAATTCACTCTACGCATAACATTTTTTTCTCTAGTCAACGCAAACAATATTTATCTTCTTTGTCAAAGAATAATTTTGAAACCTTCTTATGATTTTTCTAACGCTTGCAGTTCTCATCACGTTTATTGGAAAGCACGGTAATTTTTTCCACAATTCCCTATAAAAATTATAAGTTTTTTCTCTCCGTGTAGTGCACTTTGACATATAATATCACCATGCACGTACACGCTCACGAAGCGTGCAGATTATGTTTCAACGCGCGGACTTTTTTCTCGTGACTTTTTACATATTTTCGATTCAAACGTGGCAAGAATTCTCAAACGGCGGACGGCGAAACGGATCCCATCGGTGAACAGTGCAGAAAGGGCGGCAGGGAGGGAGCACACACAGGTGTAAGTGAAGGATCCCCCCCCTCTCTGCCCTCCCTCTGGCACACACAAAACGACTATCATACACTTGGGCTACAGAGACATCATTGTCGCGTAAGTGGAATACAATTAGCAGTAAATTAGCATACGCCCATCCTGTTCGATAATAAAATCTCGAATATTATAATGATTACATCGCATTTTACATTGGCCGCGTGCCACCACGACCACAAATTAATAATTTAATAGCGCTCCTGAAACTTGTGAATGTGTATGTTTCTTGTACGAAGGCCAAGTGCGACTGGCCTTTGAAATGGCTGCAAGATAAGAGGCTCACAATCAATCGGGAAATACGTGGCAATCCTAGCGCGACTTATCCACCAACCCCCCCCCCCCCCCCCCCTCCGTCACGAGAAATTCCAATTTATTCTGGATAGTTTTCACAATTATAACGGCAACGTCAAAGTTTCCATTACGATGCCCTCCCTCCTATGTCCTTTTGGCAGCAGGCATACTTTAACGCGTTACCCCCACTTGTAGCGTAAAAAAAGGCTTTTTTCATGAATTTTTTTAAAGAAAACTACAAAACTTTTTAATCGATGAGTATACCATCTTAAAGAACACATCTTGAAGAACTGTCAGTAATTTTTTTATTGAAAAATATTACATTGTTTAGTGGCAAATGGCCGTCAATGAAATAATGTTTTTATATACACGGTTTGCGGTGACCAACATTGCGGCAAAGTGGATCATCTGAAAAAAAAAATGCGGATGGATTTAGTCAAATATAAGTATAAACTAGTCTTTAATCGAAGGATTTTAAAAAATATTCATTTTTCACAAAATGCGGACAGTCAACGTTAATGGTTCAATTTTAACGAAAAAAACGGCCGTTTTTTGGCTATAAAACGTCCATTTTTTTTCGAAAAAAAAAATCGAACGATAAAGACTACATTTTTATGTATTAAATAAGCGTGCGAAATTTCAAGAAGATCGGTTCATTAGTGTATGAGTAATCTTGGTTACCGACTTCAGAAATGCCATTTTGAGAAAAACGCGTTTAAAGTTTCAATTTCAGTTCTTCAATTCACGGATTCTTCTCTTTCAACGCTCATATCTCCGTCAATTTTGTTCGGATCGACTTGAAATTTTCAGGACATATTCTCAGATACTTATGCTTCAAAAAAATGCAATAAAAAAATCGATTTTTTCAAAATCGCAAGTGCGGGTAACCCCTTAACACTATTCCGCACAGTACGGGGAGCGAGGCTTTCGAGTTTGCCCTTGATCGTCCCGAATTTCTTAAAAATAGTTGAAATATTATTTTATATATATACACACGCGAGTTCAAATGTTGTATACACCCGTACATGTGATCGCGCGTGCATATATATATATTTTATATATATAATAATATATAAAGTAAACTGGCCCAAAAAAATTTTCCCGGTCCGGGCTTTTACCCCTTGAAATATCACTCGACAATAAAAAAAGAAGTTCGTGAAAGGAGCAGCGTGTAGGTTAATTCTAACAGATGACTCATGAGGTTTTTTTATTCTCCATTTTATTTACACGTGATAAATTTACATTTTCTTTTCCAATGCAAACCATTTTCGATAGATACAATCAATGCGTGATATGGACCAATCAGTACGATTCTTATATATAAAGGGGTTTTCAATAAGGGCGGGTAGATGTTGAAATGGAATAAAACAAGCTGTGTGTGAGGTATTAACGAAACTCTTTTTTTTATTTGAAAGGCCTATGTATGCCATTGTGTATGGAATATGACATCGTTCAAATGTCCGCCGCGGCTTCGCACGTTGGCACGGCTCCGATTGGTCCAATTTTCAATGACTGCCGCATAGATCCGGCTGAATTCGAGCAATAATGGCCTGGATTATGTTGTTTTTAAGAGCATCGGTTGATTGCGGCTTATTGGCATAGACCTGCGACTCCAAGAATCCCCACAGGAAAAAGTCTGGCGGGGTCAAATCGGATGATCTTGGTGGCCAATTCACGTCAGCTCTACGAGAGATAACCATACCCTAAAATCGTTCATGCAGAATGTGCATCGTGGTGTCATTAATTATCCTTTTTATCAATTATTTAAATGACCAATTGGATCGGTTATTCTATCAGTTGATAGTTAATAAATAAACAATTTATTAATTACGAAAGATGGACACGGGTCAATCGAGTCACGGATATATTTATTTATTATCACAAACGATAAATTAACTCACTATATAAGCGAAAAATCAATGTACTAGCCAAATAAAATTTCAAATAAAAGAAGTAGAACGGGCTAAAATGATGATAATGATAATAATTACCATTGTGCAATAATAAATATTAACAACAATAGTATATTGCATTACGTCATGGAATATATAATAATAATGATAATAATAGTAATTGTTTTTGATATTAGCATCGTGACATCATGTTAAGTATACTTACGCACAATATAATAATACGCGATGTTATTGAACGGTAGCAAAGTGTTGTAGATACTCGTACCTGACGCCCACGTTCCTCTGGCGCGGGTGTAGTATATTACAGTACCTCTACTGACAAACTACAGTGAAATTTACTTCGTGCAATATAACATAGTCGAGCCAACGAGACTTCGTTGCACGTCACATTGTCTTCACTCCCCCCCCCCGTTTTTCCCTTTCTCTCTCTCTCTCTCTCTCTCTCTCTCTCTCTCTCTCTCTCTCTCTCTCTCTCTCTCTCTCCCCCCTCCCTCCCTCCCTCCGGCTTTAAGGTTGTTGCTTAATAATATTGGACCCGTTTACGAAAAAGTGAGGGTTGTTGAGGACTATGTATCAAAATGTGGTAACGTCGGAACTACGGGAATAGCAGAACCAATGGAAAACCTAGCGCGCCACTTTCAAATACGTTAAAGTCAAACGCGACTTAGGGGAACTTATTAATTTATTTATCATGATGTATTCCCGTTTTTCTAGCTTCGGCGAGCATAGTACGATGCTTGTGGGCGAGAGCACTGACAAATCGTATTTTCCATCGGAAACTTTACGGCGCACTAATAATTTTTTTCTGAATCATTTGTTGCGTCCTTTTGCTCTGACACAACCTCTGAAAACGCCGACCGGCACGAAACGCGCGTAACACAGCTGCGACCTGTGCCAGCCACTGCAGTCAACCTAACAGCCCCGAATTACGACAGAAACGCGCGACGTTGCCAAAGCTCGTATCTATTTTTCCTATCTATTATTTTTCCCTTACTCTGAAAGGTTCCTAAGATGGCACCCGACCAGGTCCCTTGGAGGCCGGACACACTTTGTCGACGAGGGCCTAAAGAGGCTTACGAATCAAGGCCCGACTGGTTGCCTCAACAGAACCCGATCGAAGCCATGATGCAACCCTATTACTGCCCTATAATTATCAGCTTTATTAGTGGATACATATCAAGCGAGATTGGTCAGAAGTATCTCGAAAATGGAGAAGTGATTGTAAAAAATTTTGTTTTTAATCATTCTCACATTTATTGGTACGAGAGCGCGAGATAACGTTGTGCTTTTGCGTAATGGATACATTGAAGCAAAAGTGTGGGAAAAAAACAAATGTATTCATGTACCCAACAAAGTCATCTAAATACGAATGGCGAATCATCTCAAAAAATTCGGTGGATGTTGTTTATCCCGTCGCGAGCATTGAACGGAAATTAGTTCAATTAAAAATGTCGAACCAACCAAACGGTGCTGTACGTACATATGTGTTGTCATTCCTGCACGCATGAACTATTTTTAAAAATAATTATTTTTGTATTGCGAAATTTATTTTCCAAACATTCTGAACGTTTATAGAATACAAATTATTTATAGTAAATTTCCACGTGTATGTTTATTTTAAGTGACCTAACCTAGTGTTTTACCGATACTTTAAACTTTAAATATATCACATCTATGGAAGCAGGTCTAAAAAATAGAAATTCTTAAAAATAACTTTGCAAATATATTGTATGCCCTGTAACAACTACTGCCCTGATGAATCCCGCCTGCGCCCTTTATGATTATCCTTGCTACGACCTTTTTTGAATAAATTACCCAACCCTGTTATTTTCCTCTCGGGGCCTAGTCTGATTGTGTTGTGGAAAGCCCTAGTAGGCATTCCATATTCAAACCCTCATAGACCCCAAATTTTTTTATGGCTGCCTTTCTAATTTCTTTCGCGGGTATATGTAATTAATAGTTACGATTGTATCAGGACAGGAACTTCGTTTCTCCCTCGCCCTTCAAAAATGATTTAGCAACATTTTTAAAGTATGAAGTATGATGCTGCTATCGCCCACCCAACCCACTGTTGGGAGCTGTAGCTCATTCAATTTTACGCATATTTTAATAAAATTTTCCGGGAAGATGGCTAAAAGATGATACCATAGAATGAAGCATTTTTGATAAACGCAGTTTTTTCTCATCAACCTGGGTAGATGTACCCCGTCAAGACGGCTGTGGAGGCAACGAATGTTAGGTCAGATTAGCGAAGTGCGAGTAGACAGTGATAGGGAAGGGTTCGATTGGGAACGGGCAATACCCATAAACCCGCAAGGGTATGCGTTTGAACACAGTAAAATAATAACAATAATAACGATATTTTTTTAAACTACGCTCAGCCGTACATACGTGTTTGAGCATACTTCTTATTTTTCGTGCGGGGGTGAGTTTTACGGTGAGATCGAGGGGCACGAGAGAACTCTCGGGAGAGTTCAATTCCAGTGATGGAAGGAACGCCGCTCGCGGGTCGAGAATCGTTTCGCGATATATAGCCGCGCGATGGTGGCCAAAAACAAGAATGAAATAAAAAGCTGGACGTCGAAGAGTTCTCGGACCGTCCCGACTCGGTTATTACAAGATATTTCGGAGGAACTTATATATATATCGTCCTCTCTCTCCTCTCCTTTTCTCTATCTCTCTCCCCCTCTCCCTCTCTCTTTACCTCTCTCGCTCGCTCGCCCTCTTGATTTTGCTCGCTCGCTTGTCTGAGCTGTGCAGGGTTACACTACTGCATATATATATTTATACATAAACTGTATTCACCCTGTTGAGCGCCTCCCGCGCCGATGATCCTCTCGAGACAGTCACGCCTTGATTCTCTCTCCCTCTCTTTACCTCTTGCCCTCCCCCTCCCCTCCCCTCTCTCATTTCTCGTTCCATCTCGCTCACCCTCTCTCTCTCCCTCTCTCTCTCTCTCTTTCTCACTCTCCCTCCCACTCCGTTACTCTCTGTTACTCTCTTTCGTGGTGATCCCCGCACCAAGAATCTTCCTCGCGAAGAGTCGTGCACGCTCGTAAACGCGTCTCGTATTTCGCGGCGTTATAGACAGCGTCGGGGTATATAAACGTCTCATCCTATGTACTTACCGGTGTGTACCTCCTCTCCCACCCCTCTTCATGTATATATCCGACAAGCATACTGCGTTTTTACTGTGCGCCAAGACTCCCTCTTCACTTCACTTTTCATCTCGCTTTTGGGTTCTCTCTCTCTCTCTCACCCTCCCCTCTCTCGCTCTGTCTTTCTCTACAGCTCGTGCATATATAATTTAAAGGGCGTTCACGTGTGCATGAATGCGACTCCGCAAGCCCGAGCCTCTCTTATTCCGCGTTACAAGTGCACACACACACACACACACACACACACACACACACACACACACACACACACACACACACACACACACACACACACACACACACACACACACACACACACACACACACACACACACACACGCACACGCACGCGCACACGTACGCGCACACGCACACGCACACGCACACGCACACGCACACACACACACGTGTGCATATTCGCATAAAATAATATGTTGCACAGAAGCGATTACGAAGCGTAGACGAAACACATAAATCTCTTTTCACTTGGCGATTACAAGATTTCAAGTTTTTATCGATGTTTCCGCGAGTGGACCTTGCGGCAGGCGCTAAAGTAGGAAAATGTCAAACTTACCGTGCCTTATGTTTTTCATAGCTATCGCCGTCTCGTGTTGCGCGCGCTTTTTCGCTCAGAAGGGAACGAAATCTACTCTATGCAATCTGTGAAACATTGATGCAGCACCAACGTCGACTACCATTGATCGGGGTATTTGATTTTACCCGTGAACATAACCTGTAAAATGTGGCAAATATGTGGGCAGACATTTGTTGGTCTTCAGATCCTACCGCTTTTCGGTAGAGATTTGTATATGGACTGCCGCACGTAGGGAGTCCACATTGGAGTCCAAGTGGATGCCGCGCTACTTTCCGATTGACGCTGTTTGAGAATTTTTTTTTTTGGAATGCTCAACTGGAATTTGTTGGATCTCCGAGAAGTGATATTCTTTCGTGAGCCCGTGCGCGGATTCGGTGGGGAGTCCCGAAGGCACCCACGTCTCTATGGAGATTTGTCAGGGACGCCGCACACAGGGAGGTCACGTTGGGATCCAATTGGATACTGCAGTGTTCCCCGATGAACGCCATTTGAGCATTCTTACCACGTTCGAATTGAATATATGTGAAATTTGACGAGGAAAACTGGGCGTGTTGAAACGCAACCTGCACGCTTCGCGAGCAGACACGTGTGTGGTGATTTTATGTCGAAGTGCATTCAAATCAATAACTAACGATCATCATGACAAAGTAGAATTGAAGTTTGCATCGTTGGAAGGTAAGGATATTCTTGTATTTCGTTATTTTTTATCATTATCCAAAGCAAGTTTTTGTGCATTTTTTTTGCAAATTGAGATAGTAAATTTCTAATAAGAATACGTAGAAACGTTTTCAGGCGATTTTGATAGTCCAAATCAGGCGACAAAAATTTGATTGGTGAACAATCATTGATTTTCGTTGCATTCCAACGATGCAAACTTCAACGTCATCGATCATTACAGTGGATTTCCAGTGACGTGATTCAAATAGATTTTTAAGATGTACTTTCTTAAGCGACTTATACTTTTTTGAGATCAGATTTATACTTTTTTTAAACTCACTCAGCTTGCATATCTTCATATTTTGTTTAGAATCTTGAACGTACAGGATACAATGGGATCAATGAAGAGTCGTATCGGATTCTGTTCGATAATGTGTGAATCCTTTAGGATCCAAATCGGATTCGTCCATTCGATACCAATGAGATATCCCGATTAGAATCAAATGTACGAGTTCATTGGAAATCATGAGATTGAAGTTTGGATCGTTGGAGTGCAATGGAAATTATTTTCTCGATTGCTCAAATTTCTCTTGACTTATTTTCCCGATAAATTCCCCTCAAACATTTTTTACAATGCTTGCTTAGAGACCTACAATCCAAATCTGCAAAAACAAGATTTTGTATGATAATCACAATGAGGTGAGAAAAATTGTACGTCTTGAGCCACCGCGTACCATTTTTAGTATTACAAAACAATAAAGCAGCATAGACTCAGCTTTCAAATCGCCCCGTTGGAAGCATCACCGAATGTCCGAAATTACCGAATCACCGAATCACAAGAACTTGATTTTCAAACAAAGTTTTCAAGTTTTAAAGACGAACTCGGGCTCGTATCACACAATGTTCAAATTTGCATCGTTGGAAGGCAACGATTTGTTAAATTTTTTCTTTATTTTCATTATTCATTAAGAGAAAGCTTTTTTGCAACTTGAGGTCTTAAATCTGCAATGAAAATACGTACAAAATTGGAATGATTTTCGTAACCTCAATCGGCGAAAAATAAATGTTATCAATGAAGGAGACTTAATTTTCGTTGCGTTCACCGAATGTCCGAGATCACCGAATCACCGAATCGCCGAATCACAAGAACTTGATTTACAAACAAAGGTTTCAAGTTTTGAAGACGAGCTTGGACTCGTATCACACGATGTCCAAATTTGCATAGTTGGAAGGCAACGACTTTTAAAATTATTTCTTTATTTTCATTATTGATTAAGAGGAAGCTTTTTTGCAGCTTGAGGTCTTAAATCTGCAATGAAAATACGTAGAAAATTGGAATGATTTTCGTAACCTTAATCGGCCAAAAATAAATTTTATCAATGAAGGAGACTTAATGTTCGTTGCGTTCCAACGATGCCAACTTCAAGATCATCGTATCACCCTAATCCCCCTCGCCCCTTGTTAATCCCTCGTATATCCTGGAATCATCGGGAATCGACTGAAGCATCGAAAAAATGCCCTCCAACAGTATATCTCAGTTTGCTGCAATCGTCGAAAAAAATAATAATAACCATAATCTTAATATTCGCGTTTTTTCGTTGGCGGTTTGTTGCTTTCTCCATTGGAGGTTCGTTCGTTGCTCCCATCTTGCTATCACGAATGCGAGTACGATGCGCACACGCGATCTCGTATTATATACGATCTCGACGGTCATGCCTGGGGCGCTTCTTCGACTCTCGATGTTTCTCGCATATATACGTCCTTTTTCGTGTGACTTTGAATAATTTTCATCCCTGCGATCTCGCCGCGCGCATAACGAATCCACTCGCGAACGTAATTTTCCCTCGTTTCTCGACACCTGTACCATGTGTTCGATACATCAGAGGGCGAGGGAGAGAGGGGGGGAGTGGCCACGTGGTGCGTAACGCTTTTGCGGACGACCCGACACGCGGGGGTTTCGGCCATAACCGCAACGGGCTAATGCATGCTCGCAGACTGAAAACCCGGGCCCAGACGAATTTTATAGGTCGTTCGAGGGCTTCGAGTTTAATAGCCGAATTCCAAGCGGGGAAGAGCTCCGCGAGCTGATGTACGCGCATCCCAAACTTGAGAAGGACGGAAGAGTCTCTCGAAGTCATTTTTTTATGCTCTTCTTTCTTCCTCCCCCTCCCCCCCTCTCTTTCTCATCGATTCAGGTATGATTGCATCGATCACTCGACTATTGGCCCCACTAGGATGAAGAATATTCGGAAAATGCTCTATCGAAAAGTCGTCTCGTATTTTCATTGCTGTCAGTTTCATAGGGTAGACTTGGCTAAATCGTATCCGCGTCCAAATCACACCACGATCGTGTTCCGAATATACCGCGTCAAACGGCACAACCGATGGATCTAAATGTAATGGCGTTGAAGTTTGCATCGTTGGGAAGCAACGCAACTTTTTTTTACATTTTATTTTTCATATATTTATTGTTATAGAAGAGCTTTTTTGAATATTTAGATTGTAGATCGCAAAGCACCATGAAAAATGGTCAAAGGCTTTTGGTAGGCAAAATCTGCAAAAACATAGGAACCCACAACAGAAATATTCATTTTCGTTGCGTCCCAATGATGCGCAGACTCCAACCTCATCTGAATGTAAATATTAGCCAGCCATGTTGCGGAACGGGAATTACAACAAAAAACCGCCAACGCTTGTTCGTTAGATATTCGTAAAGTCAATATTTCATCATATTTTTGACATACCTTGCTGCATGGCCAATCTGTATGGGTGGATCTGGCAACTGGGATGAGCTGAAATGAACAGTGAAAAATGTGCTGCTGGTGTGATGAAAAATCACACTGGTGTGATGAAAAATCACACTCGTGTGATGAAAAAGGTGGTGTGATGAAGAATCACACTGGTGTGATGAAGAATCACACTGGTGTGATGAAAAAGGTGGTGTGATGAAAAATCACACTGGTGTGATGAAAAATCACACTGATGTGATGAAAAATCACACTGCTGTGATTAAACAGCTGGTGTGATGAAAAAGCTGGTGTGATGAAAAATCACACTGGTGTGATGAAAAATCACACTGGTATGATTAAACAGCTGGTGTGATGAAAAAGCTGGTGTGATGAAAAAGCTGGTGTGATGAAAAATCACACTGGTGTGATGAAAAATCACACTGGTCCGATGAAAAGTCACACCAGCAGTTTCGTATCACAGGATGTTGTTTAGGAATTTTTTAAATTACGAGAATCGCGATCAGTGTAGAAATTTGATGTGGAGCCCTCAAATCCCACTACAACCCTATATAGGGATTTTATCACGGTGCTGCAGGCAGGGAGTCCACATTGGAATCCAAGTGCATTCTGCACTATTCCTCGATGAACGCCGTTTGAGAATTCCTACCATGTTCGAATCGACAATAAGTGAAAAGTCAGGAGGAAGAACTGGACGTGTTGAAGCATAACCTGCACGCCTCGTGAGCGTGTACGCGTGTGGTGATATTATGTCAAATGTCAGTAAAATAAATAACAAACGACAATTACGGTGGTTGTTCGGTGACGTGATTCAAATAGACTGTTAAGTCTATTTGAATTTTTTTAAGGTCTTAGGCCACTCTAAGATTTTCCAAAAATCGTTTTTTTTGTTTGTTAAAATGGTACTTTGGTACCTATAAAATTATATTCCATAAGATTATGGGTGGGAAAAATCTCTAAGTACTCGATTTTCGAAGATTGTTGAGGATTAAAGGTATTGAAACATTATTCATGTCATGACTTTCTACTACCGTTAAACGCGTTTATTTCAAAACTACATTTTCCAAGTCGGCCGGAGTCACAACTCAAACAAATTTCGACCGATTCACTTGAAATTTCAACTGTATATTTAGAATGACATTTTCTAAGGCACTACGTACGATTTTTTAAATTATATTGCATAGTTCCTTTTTTATAAAGAATTTTCTGACGATTTTCTGATGGCGTTTTATCCTTTTTGTTCCAGAAATGCGCCATGTTGGCAAAAAACAATACATCAAAAAAATCCTACGTACTTCGATAGCTATTCTTATATATAATCGAAAAAACTCTGGTGTCCCATCATAACTAAAAAATTAGAAGAGCTGTTGGTATGGCCGGTGATGTTCCAGAAATAAAGGCATCATCGGAAAAATACTGCACAGTCGCCATTTTGACATGCATCCCTGTGTAAAAATAATTTTATATAGTCAATTAAGTGTATAATAAAACACCTATTTGTAGTTTCGATTTATTTTATGGTTTTGCTGAAAAAAATCACAGAATATGCCCCCCTTGGCCTTTAGAGTGACCTAAGGCCTTAAGCGATTTATACTTTTTAAAGATCCACTCATTTTGTGTATTTATATATTTCGTTAAGAAAATTTAACATGAAAAATGCGATGGCATCTATCAAGAATCGTATCGGATTTTGTTCGATAATGAGGCAATTCTTTAGGATTCAAATTGGATTCGTATATTCCAATGGGAAAAAATCGCGATGAGAATCCAATTCACGCGCCTGACGTTTTAGTATAGGGATCCAATGCGATGATCCATTGGATCCCTATCAGGAAGGAGGGACAAATATGGGAATCCAATTGTAGAATGGAAAAGTTTGATTTTTTACAACAAAAAAACACCTTTAAGGGATCTTACTTTAGACGCTAAAAAAGGCTATTTTCATAATTTTTTTATAGGTTTATGTTGTAGATATTGATATAAAAGTTATTACACTTAATAAATACACTTTCGAAATACATTTAAAAAATGTATGTATTTATGTAACCCAAACAAACTTTCAACGCGTTTTTCTCGAAAAAACGTTTTTCGACGGCTTGTTGATAAAATCTTCGAAACTATTGAACCGATCTTTATGAAATGTTAACCACATATTCTTTACAACTATAGCTGTAGCTCATATCAAGGATTTTTTCAAATTTTGATATTCACTATTTTTTTTTGCTGTCAAAAACGGTGAAAGAAACACTTTTTTTTTGTTTTTCTTCGAAAAATGTCCGCCGTTTTGTTATTTTTGCATAAATAAAAAATCGTATGATATGTGCTATAGCTATTAACATACTGAATCTAAAACCGTTTGATTTCTTGTCTCGGCTGATCCATCTCCGAGATTACATCAACAGCACAGATCTACAATTTTTTTTAAGAAATTTTTTTAACTACCATTTTCGTCTATAAATAGTAACTTAAATAAATGAATTTTTAAAAATGTGTTTCGGAAGTCTATTTATTAAGTGTAACAACTTTTATATCAATATCTATAATATAAACCCATCAAAATAATTCATGAAAATGGTCTTTTTCTCGCGTCGTAGACGAGAAACTCCCTTAATCGTTTATTATCAACAAATAGATAAACATGTAGAAAAAACGTCTGATCATACGATAAAAAATGTTAAAAAGTATGGTCTTTCTGAATTTGAAGTAAATACACCGTTTCGCGAAGCATAGTGTACGAGAAAAACGCAAAAGAAAATTGGGTGAAACGCAGTTGGCGATTTGACCATTCACAAGAATCGTCATAAATCGATCAATTATTGAATTTCTGGTAAATATTTACAAATGGGGATCCAGCTAGAAAAGGGGTTTAGAAATTTTGTACTGAGTCGATATATTTCAGGGCACTTTGTTTATAATATTTAAGTCGGGGGAAGACAATTACAACCCTGATTTCAACCGCGAGATGCTCTTTTTTTTACCTTTTTAAAGGTATGGAGGAAACGGGTTGGGTGACATCAAGTGGGTCAAATGACATGAGTTTGGGTGGGTGGGTTTGGGTTTGTTTGGGTTATTTTTTCTTAATAAAATACCCCTTCCCCATCATGAAAAACATATTTTCATACTGCATAATAGCCCCGAACCCGTGAAACATTTGTTGGAGCCGGTTAGGGCTGGAGCCCCACTTGTAAATATTTACCGAATTTCTTACAAAATCTTAGTTAAGTAGTAATCAAAGTTAAGACGTTGTGCTATAAAACTACGCGATAAAAAAAAACGTATTTTTGGAATTTCAAGCTTGTGCAGACCCCTTAAAACAAAAATCGTTCATACTGAGTTCTCCATCGACAAGAAAAATGGATACTAATACTACTAACTGGATACTAATACTACTACTAATACTACTAACTAGTAAAATGGATACCAATACTACTAACAGTTTTTTTTCATGAAACGTGTTGCAAATAACAATAACAGTCCCGAGTGAATATTCCGGGGTATCTACCCCAGTGCGCATCTTTCGTGGGGAAGCGCCAAAGCTGCTTTCTTTCACACAACAGGTTGGTACAGTTAGGGGGAAGTACGGGCATCAGTCGTCGAGGGAGTGCAGTAATCGCATCCCTACGAATGCGCAAAAGTAATTACAATAAGAAAAATTGCTTTCAAAAGAAGGTAACGTTTTGCATGAAATACATAATGCCATGAGTATTAAATACGAAGCACACGCTGGCAGACGCACTCATACACACACACACACACGAACGCATATAGGTAGGGTTCGAGTGTAATCCCCTTTGAGGATCGGTCGCGTGCTCTATCGCCTCGTAACTACTGACTTTTGCGCGAATACGCATTACGTTTATTTCTGCAGACATGTATTTTTTCAGCACAAAAAGCATGGAAAAGAGCGAAAGAGACAGGGAGAGTGAGAAAGAAAGAGAAGGAGAGAACATTCTATGTACGAGAGAGGAGTCCATACACACGCGTTACGGCGTTGCGGGAAACGTTCGCAGCTGTAAACCCGACACTATTAAAACGCATGCACGTGTTGCTTTCTTTTTGTTCCTCTCTCTTTCTCTCTCTGTCTCTCTTCTCCTCTCCCTGCCCCTCTCTCTTATATCTATTTTTAATTATTCTTACAACTTATTTGTTTCATTTATTTGTTTTATTTTTATTATTGTTGATACGTTCTTTTTTTTAATTTGATTTCTGATTTCTTATTTTTTTATTATCACTACTGCGAATTATTTTATTATTATAGCTACTATTTTATTTATCGTTAGTTAGTTTAAAGATTGATGCATTGTATCTCGGCTCGTCGTCGTGATTGTATCGATATGTTTTTCGAAATTAATTTTAACATTGATAATTTTAATTTCATTTTAATTTTCATTTTTATTTCGGTAAATATTCGGATGTGGGGCTCCTGCTAGAATCAGGCTAATTTTCTTCAAGGGTTCAAACAATCCCAACCAACCTCAAACTACCACAGACAACCTTAAACAACCCCAAAGAAACCCAAACAAAAATTAGCCCGATTCTTGCAGAAGCCCCACTTTCGAATATTTACCATTATTTCAATTACGTATGTTAATGTAAGTAGTCTCTTCGCCGCCTATTGTAAAATCGCCACGTATCGTGCTAGGACAATACTTAATATTAATTTAATTTCTCTCTCTCTCTTTCTCTCTCTCTCTCTCCCTCCGTCGACAGAAACTTTTGGTCAGGATAACAATATTTTTCGTTCATCCGAACGTTTTTTCCTTGTTGTCGTTTCTAAACGCGAAAAAAATGTTCCACGAATGTCTATTTTTTGCAATAATAAAGAAATTGGGCTGCAGGTCCGCGACAACAGAATTAGTTCGTTAGAGCAATTGAACATTTTTTTATTGCAATAGTGTCAAATGAATATATATTATTGACGCGCGCGCGACACACCGCTCTAGATTATAATTTCGCTCAAAAATTGCGCTCCGCTTTCGTTCCCCTAGCCTCGTATCGCTAGGAAGCGCGACGCGTTTTTGCCGAAAAATTATCGGTATGCACATAATCAAGCCACATGGCAAAAGTTCCGGCAGATGCGTGCACGTATTTTACGCGCAGTGGCGCCTCGTCTCTCGCAGAACACTTGCGGATGATCCTCCGCACCTTGGCTCTTTTTTTTTCTTCTTTCCGTTTGGCACCGCACCGACGTTCTCGTTTCACCTTCGCTCTCTGTTCTCCATGTGTATTTTTCCGAGCTCTTTGGGCACACGGTCATTCCAAAATCTCTCCCTCACTCTCTCTTTTTTTCTCTTTCTCGGCCTCCCTCTTTCTTTCCCTGCGAGGGTGACGGGCAGAGAGAGAGAGAGAGAGAGAGAGAGAGGGGGAGAGAGAGAGAGAGAGAGAGAGAGAGAGAGAGAGAGAGAGAGAGAGAGAGAGAGAGAGAGAGAGAGAGAGAGAGAGAGAGAGAGAGAGAGAGAGAGAGAGAGGAGAGAGAGAGAGAGAGAGAGAGAGAGAGAGAGAGAGGAGAGAGAGAGAGAGAGAGAGAGAGAGAGAGAGAGAGAGAGAGAGAGAGAGAGAGAGAGAGAGAGAGAGAGAAGAGAGAGAGAGAGAGATGAGAGAGAGAGAGAGAGAGAGAGAAGAGAGAGAGAGAGAGAGAGAGAGAGAGAGGAGAGGGAGAGGGAGAGGGAGAGGGAGAGGAGAGGGAGAGGGAGAGGGAGAGAGAGAGAGAGAGAGAGAGAGAGAGAGAGAGAGAGAGATGAGAGAGAGAGAGAGAGAGAGAGAGGAGAGAGAGAGAGAGAGAGAGAGAGAGAGAGAGAGAGCGGGGGGGGGGGAGAAAGAGAGAGAGACGGAGAGAGACTCGACAATTAATGTAATTACACAGACGCGTGGATACGGTGGAAAAAAATGAGCGCATTCGTTGCACTCCATAAAACAAAATAATAACAACAACAACAACAACAACAATAATAATAATAAAGAAAATAAGATCCTTGCGGGTCGGGACGTATTAGGCTGGGTATTTGTTATATTCATTATTAAGGTGTTTTCTCACTTCAGACGCTAAAAAAGGCTATTTTCATGATTTTTTCGATAGGTTTATAGTATAGATATTGATACAAAAGTTGTTACACTCAATGAATACACTTTCGAAATACATTTAAAAAATAAAATTTTATTTATTTAAATCACCATTTATAGGCAAAAATGGTAGTAAAAAAATGTCCTAAAAAACTTTTAGGTCTGCGCTGTTGATGAAATCTCTGAGATGGATCATCCGAAACAAAATGCCAAACGGTTTTAGATTCTGTATGAATGGCTATAGCGCACATCATACGATTTTTGATATATGGAAAAATAACAAATTGGCGGATATTTTTGGAAAAAACAAAAAAACCGTGTTTTCACCGTTTTTGGCAAAAACAATAGTATTATAAATATCATTTTTTTTTTTATTCTTGATATGTGCTATCGCTACATTTGTAAAGAATATGCGGTTAGAATTTCATAGAGATCGGTTCAGTAGTTTCGAAAATTTTATGAGCAAGCCGTCGAAAAACGCTTTTCCGAGGAAAACGCATTTAAAGTTGGTTTGGGTTACATAAGTACATAATTTTATTTAATTTATTTCGAAAGTGTGTTTATTAAGTGTAACAACTTTTATATCAATGTCTATAATATAAACTTATCAAAAAAATTATGAAACTAGCCTCTTTTTGGCGTATATAGTGGGAAGACCCCTTAAAAACTATTATTGTTTTTTCGCATTGCTTCGTATTGTCGTTCATCATTTTGAAGCTCAATTATGGTGTTAAAGTTTGCAACGTTGGAACGCAACAAAACTGATTTTTTACATTTTATTATCCTTACTTTTATTATTATTGGAAGATCTTTTTTCTATATTTATATTCTAGATCGTTAAGTAAATATGTTCAACTCTACGTTGTCACACTGGGTCACTTTGACACGGACGAATTCAAGGTACAATGCTCACTTTTTTAAATTCACAATTTTCAATGATTTTTCGAAACGATTTGATTGGATATTTTCCGAATTTCAATTATGGAGACATATTGAGAAATCATGTCTCTCCATGATTTTGTAAAACAAAAACCGACCAAAGAGTTGTTAATGGGAGGTGGATGAAGTACTATCCGGGTCGATAATTGATCCAGTGTGTCAAAATCGTGGCCTAATATAAGTGCATCAACGAAAGGTTAAAAATAGCTGAGAGATTTTTGTAGGCAGAATCTGGCAAATGAAATGAAAGGAATTGAAAAATATTAATTTCCATTGTATTCCAACAAGGCAAACTCCTCCAACCTCACTGCCGATTTTTACGTACAACCTTTGGTTTAGGTTCCGAAAAACTCCAACCTTCGATTGAGCTGAAATTTTGCACAGACCTCCCCTTTAGTGTTTTAAGACGACCCCTGAAGGGATTTTTGGCGACGCGCAATAGTTGTTGGGTTTGGGTTTGTTTGGACAAAACAGAGAGTGCGATAACATACATAGGTATGAACGGAGACGTAGCAGATATAGATACAGTCGGCGCCGTTTGACAAAAAAAAAAAATTTTAATTCAATATCTCCAAAACTATTGCGAGTCGCCAAAAATCCCTTTAGGGGTTGTCTTAAAATATTAAAAGGAAGATTTGTCCAAAATTTCAGCTCGATCGGAGGTTGGGAGTTTTCGAAACCTTACTCCAATCTTTCCCAATTGAACTCTTTCCTATTACCCCCTAATCATACTATCGTTAACACAAATATAAGCGAAAAGTATATCTAAACATGCAACTTTGGTGGCGTGCTCGACTATCTATTATCCCCGAAAAAACTACTAACTATTGTAAAAATATTAACCGAATCAACTATATCGATATTGTAAGGTCTTTCACAGTAGTTGATAGTTTTTTTCAGGGATACTACATAAAAAAAACACACTACCACAACGGCATGATTGAATAGACGCTTATAGTTGTCTTAACCATATTATGATTGCGGTAGCAATAAGCTATATGAATTTTACTATGCCCACTTTTACCATGGGCTTTTCTTTGATAAATACTATGGACATTTTTCTCAATGCAAGTTTGTACTATTTATATGGTTGACATTAACACTTGTTGATTATAAACTGTTACAAGATCTTACGAAAAGTGACTACACGAACAACATTATTGTAATCTTATAGTGAAGATGTAAATCATTTGTGGAACGTGTCAATAAAGTAGAGGCAGCGGTGGCACGCTATGATCGATATAGATATATTAGCGCATTGATTTATCAGTTTTTAGAATTCGATATTTCGAAAACTGTCGGGCTGCGCTAAAAAATCCATTGAAGTAGTGACATATATTATCAAAACGGCAATCTGTGCAAAATTCCACCTATATCAAAGGTAACAGCTATTCGGAATTGCAGCGGGAATTACTTTTATCCGTTATGCCAAATCTACGATCAAAATAACATAAGTGCCCGGTAGCGTAGTGGCAGCGTGCGCCAATTAAATCGATAGGTAGGTCGTAGGTTCGAATCTCCATGTAGGTGAAATATTTTTTTCGTTAGGAATCGTTTCAGGAGGTCAGGGAATAACAAATCATGATAAGAACGATCATACAGGTAGTACTCTCAATTGAAAATCTTTGAATTTATGAAAAATTATATACATTTAGTAGAAATACCATTCAATATGGTAAAAACTACTATTTTTTAATAGTGTAAGGGATCATCCATTTTATGAAACCATACATGAAATGAATATAATATAGCCAATGCTAATGCTATTACATAGCATTGGCAATCAACGTATGCTTGAAAGATTGTTGGTTGCGGTTACCATATGAGCATAGTTAACACCACTGCTAAAATATAAGCAGTGCTATATTTACGGCAGTAATCATGACTGTAAAATATTATTATCCCCTCAGGGTAATATAAAATATGGTTGAAATATGGTTGAAGTTACTATATATTTCTCTCTGTGTATTTGATTGTACATTAGAAGGTATGAAAAACATTTTTTTAAATCGACAATAAGTGTTCATCGGCAGCCTGCAGCCAATTGTTGCTGAACGAATTTTCCCTGCGATGTCGAACTGCGGCGGCTGTAGTGATAAAAAAAATTTGAAACAAAAAATTCAAAAACCATTACATTCTCTATGAAGGTACGCCGTCGATAAACCAAGAAAAAGTTGAAAACGTTTAATATTGTAATAATGGCGGCACTCAGAAAAAAAAGATCGATGTTTCACCGCAAATTTTCGTGTTTTTTATGCAAAAAGTGATTGTTTTATTAAATTTTCGATTAAATATGGCGCGTTATCAACGAGGATTTGCAATGATGTGTCTAAAAACCTCTGGTGGTTGAAATGAATCGGATAAACAGTTTCTTTTGTATCGCTGCTGTAAATTTCAAAAATTCGTGCATCGACAATTGGCTGCAGGCTGCTGATGAACACGTATTGTCGATTAAGAAAAATGTTTTTCGTGTCTTCTAATGTACAATAAAATACCCTACAAATTTCAAAACGATTGGTCAAGTAGTTGCATTGAAGAAAAATCCCGAAATTTTTCGTCGTTTTCGACCATTCATAGCATTTCCCCCCTCACGAATGCGGGCAGCACTTGTTTGCGTTCATATACGACATTATGTATGCACATATGCCGACATGCATGTATGCACGTGTGTGCGTGTAAACGCACTCGCATACACACACACATACATGATATTTTTATAAGATATTAAAAATAGTGCGATCTTTGCTCATTGGACGATACTCATACGATGCTGCATATCAGCTTAAGAAGGGGTGAGCTACCCTAATTCAATTAGTAGCATTATTGGTATCGGATAATATGCAGCGAAGGGGGTTCCCGCTTTCTTGTCCCGTCTCATTCTTCGTCTTGACCGTTTATGCTGTCTCTCTTACGGCATATTACTAACAGAACCCGTACAAACGTCGCGTTTGATATTACCATGTCCAGTTTTTTTCTGCTTTGGCGTGTCAAAGATATATCCGTGTATACATTCGCGTGTATATATATATATGTATATATATATATGTGTTTGTATGTATGGTATATTGATCCATCAACAAGTCTCTACGTATCCTCTATCATGTATCCAACGAACGACGAATTTACTGCACCCTCAGTGAGTAAGGCAAAAATACGGAAAATTGAAATACGAGATGAATGAAAAAAAGGAATTAATTATCGAATCATTTGACATGTGAGGATGTTTGATGTACGTTTGCCAAACTACTTGAATGGGCCTGAAAATGTGAGAAAAGTTCTCGGAAAATAGATTGGAATACTTTTGATAGAAAATCTACAAGTCTTTTGACTCGACGATGGGGTCGCAAGAGGGCACAAACGTGCATTCGATGCGGATACGTGGGGAAAAAAAGAGTCGACCGGTCTTTTTTGTGCACCCGGGAAGAAAAAATATGCCGGGGGCAAGGATTGCTGAAACTAAAGCTGTAAAATATACCGTTGGTCAATGAAAAGATAGTTTTTTTTCCAGTTTCGGTTAAACCCGATATTCTCTCGGATGGAAAAACATGAAGCACTGACGATTATTATTTCTGGACTTTGGTTCCGTGGTCAAGATATTTTGGAATATTCCACTTCAGAAGGTAGTTTTGCGGTAAATGTATAATTGTTCAGCATTATGTTTGTGTATTTGCTTGAGGGAGGGAAAACGACGAGACACTTATAAGAGGGACTGGAGATTTTCATAATAATAAAAAAAAGAGAAAAGCTGTTGATTTTGGGGTTCCAATTTATTTTTCTAAAGGTGCAACAGTCTTGCCAATGGAGTCGTCTGAATAGCCAAACTTGTGTTATTTTAACAATAATAAAAAAAGGAGCGAAGCTGTTGATTCTTAGTTTACAATTGCTTTTTCAGCTTTCGAATTTTTACTTTCAAAAGGTACTTCTCGAAAATTGAGTCGTCTGAAACGTTGTACAGGGTATTCTGTTGTGAATGGGTAATACTGCAACTGTCGATAAATCAGACGATGTCCTATAAAATGGTGAAATTTCAGTTTAGTAAAAGTTCGACGGTTTTCGAGATATTGGGCTTCAGGTTATTTAAGAAAAGAAATCATCTGCTTTTGGTTTTTCGCGTGTCATTTCTACAAATGATATGAATCGATAATGACTGAGCAACTTTTTAAAGTAATTGACGCAATGCGCGTCTAGCACATTTTTTCTAAACCGCAGGCCATCATAGTCAGGTGTTCGAATTGGTGTGTATGAAAATTCTGCATAAGATCTTTTTTCAAAAAGTTTCCACAACATTTAAGGTTAAAAATAAGACTTTTCTAAATAAAACAAATAACCAAGAGTATATTATTAAAAAACCGAATCAAAAAAGTTATCATATGTAGAAATGGCATGCGAAAAACCAAAAGCAGATGATTTTCATCTCGACGACCATGGGATTTGTAGGACACCCTGTATATATACAGGGTGTCCTATAACTGAATGCGTCCCCTGAAATGGGGAGTTGGGGGTGAAATTCTGAGTCGATTGATATAAGCATGTGTGGGTCTCAGATTAACCCACGAATTATTATTCATTTTTAAAGGCGGGGGCACCTGATTGGCCCGCCTTTAAAAATTGACAATAATTCAGGAGTTCATCTGAGACCCATACATGCTTATATCAATCGACTCAGAATTTCACCCCCCAACTCCCCATTTCAGAGAACGCATTTAGTTCCGGGACACCCTTTATATATTGTTTTACTCGACCCGAACGGCCATATTGCAAATTTACCGAATATCTGAAATCTAAATCTCATAATATTAGAAGAAAAAAAACTTTGTTTCCTCTGTAGAAACGAAAAAGGAATAAAAATTGAGAATGCGCAACCCAGATCGAAAATTCACGTTGACCAGAGCGAAATTCGTGCATAACAGAATACTCCGGCTTGTCGCCTTTTTCTCCCCTTCGCTCCGGTGTATATTGGCCCTGCTATATATTACGGAAAGGAGGGAAAAAAACACACCGGGCTGTCGACACTAAGAGAATTCATCAGGCATCTCGGTACCTTCCCCCCCTCAAGAAAAAAAGCGTTTATCGAAAAAGATGCGGGTCTAGCACGTGTTCGCCAGGGCTGTGAATGTCACGGAGAGAAGAGGTTAGGACCGCGCGTAAACTTCTGCGTCCTTCTCTCTGTGGATGAAAGTAGGCTTATTTTTTGTCGAGAAAGCGAGGGGGCGGGGTGACAAGGGAATGAGAGAGGTAGGTAGAAAGAGAGGAACGAAGCAAGGAGGGGGGGGGAATAAGCTGTCTCGCACGTGGCACCGGGACCCTTTTATTTCCGGCGGATGTCACACGAGGAATAGCCACGCAGGACTCTCCGAGGCGTCTTCCCGCATCCCATGCATAATATCTACACCGCAGAAACCCTTACGGAGACCGTCGGCTGCGTGCCCCTTTTACTCTTTTCCGCTTGACTCGATTCTTGCTGCTCAGACCCGCACACTACCGACCCATGCACTATAATAAACTTTTGGCCATTGGGTAGAAAATGTGCAGTGGCTAGGCAAAAGCGGATTTATTGATGACGGAAAAGGTTCGTAGGTGCCTTTTTCAATGTCGAAAAAAATTGTAATCATTTTAAGGTAGTCCTGTCGACAGGCTTCAAATCATAGGATTTTCATAATTTTTTTTTGAGCTTCGCTCAATATATTAATAATCATCTCTGTAAAATTTCAGAGTCGGTTATCGGCCTTATTACAGAGAAAAAAATATATAAAAATTGTGTACAGTCGTGAAGGAATCCCGAGACGACATACAAGAACCTAATTTCCGGTCGCTACAAAAGTGTATACAATAGTAAGAATCCGTCAGACTCTTAAAAATAATCAGATTTACATACTTAACACTTGTAGTAATCCAATGCACTCAGAAAAAAAAACGCTTATTGACCTAATTTTCGTGTAATATCAAGTTTAATTTGAACTTCCGGTATTGTTTTTATTACCACTTGCTACGATAAAGAGACGTGACAGCAAGGCAACAGCTGACTGTAGTCGTAACCTCATCTCACTCATTCGAATTTCCACGCTTTTTTTTACCAGTCGCGGCCCGAATACAATGCTTCACATTTCCTGCACCTGACATTGTTTTGACAGATCGACGTTGAAGAGCATGGAGGTTAAACTCTCCTAGATGAGTAAAAAGAGACGGAGACAGAACCAATGTTCATTAAACAGTTTACAAATGGAAAATTTTCGTTATTACAAATTATTTTTTTGGATATGTTAAAAACATAAATTGTACAGGTCTCAAGTATGATCAGTGTGACTAGTGTGAAGCGATAGGACTACGTTAAGGGCGTTACGTGTGCGTGAATGCGTCTCTGCAAGCCCAAGCCTTGTTCCGCTTTACAAGTGTTTATTTATATACACATATACAGGGTGTTAGGAAGGTCGATGCAAAGCCTTAAGGGGGTGATACGTCACCTCGTTAGGAACATATCTAACCTGGGTAACCTTAGTCTAAAGTCCTAGGATTTCGAGTTATCGTGGTGAGTATGATTTTTGCAAAATTTCCCAAATTCAGGTACTGACTCGTTCATAATGTTCAAACAGACAATAATTGGTAAATAGAATCTTATTTGCATATTAGCTTAATGTGTATTCAATCGACAAACACTAATACAATCATCTGTATCCACACAACTAACTAAACGGGACGTGTTGAATAATTAAAAACTTGTCAAAAAATAAAAATACCTCTTATGTTGTTGCTATTTTTAAAATAATAGCATTAACATAAGAGGTAAACGAGTTAGTACCTAATGTTGGGAAATTTTCCAAAAATCATACTATACTTTATCCTAAATAGTCTATACATTACTATATTTTATCCTAAATAGCCATAAGATCAAAGCTTGCATCTTTGAAATGCTAGGTAGCAGATCTTCACTACGAAAAAACCCTCAATCATTTTTCAATCCGCTTATTCAAAGACCCATTATCTGAATTTAAAAAAAAATGATCTGTTGGATGAGAAAAAACAAGGAAACATAAAAAAAAAAATTTCGTCCATTCCAACAACGATAACTAACACCATAAATAGCCCTGATAAGCTCGTATGATGAGGTCTCTAATAATTAATAATGAACCTCCAATAATGAAGTATGTGCTCGTACTACCCCCGTTTGACGTCCACTATGTACGAGTTGAAACAGTCCGCTTTTCTTTGCATTGACTTTCCGTACGTTTCCTCGAAAAGGTAAAAAAAAGAAAAAAGAATGATCGTCCAAAAATTGCCAATTCTTCAACCGAGCAGAAAACCATCCGCATCAAAAGGGCGCAATCCCAAAAATTTATCCCGGCAGAGGATTTCGATCACGCCCTTCGACTTAGTTATCATCAACGTTCGATATACTCGTGCATCCCCAAATCGCTCATATTTCTCTCGTTTTTCGCCCCCTTTAGTTGCTTCGTTATCGCTTTCTTTTTTTTCTTCTTTTCTTCCGTCTTTCGTGCATTCACGCGACATGCGTAAGAGCGGTGAGGGAGGAAAAAAGAAACGGTCGCGTGCGCTTGCAGCTACTTCGACTCCCCCCCCCCACCCCGCGGACCTTAAGTCTGCGGTGAGAGAAGCCCCACGCGGCTTTTCTTCGCCTCGATCGCGCGGATCTCGTTTCGCTTCTCCCGGTTTCGCCCGGTTGTCTCGTGTAACCCTTCGTCTTCGGCCGGCGGGGGTTGTAATTGAGAAACGCGATGACATTCGCGGTGCGATCTTTCGTTCTTAAGGGCGCCCGCGTAAGGATAATGTCACCAGTTTGACGAAGGACAGAGTATTTATTTGTTTCTTTATTGGAGGCTTTTCTTTTTTTCTCGACCCTGCAAGCAAGCACATTCAAAATTCGGAACCCAGCGCCTTTTTTCTCTATTTGTTGAAGGGTCCAAGCTACACTGGGTCCAATAAACAGGTTTTTTCACAAAAAAATGTGATGCTAGTAGTGGGATGACGATTTTGTGATGCTAGTAGTGGGATGACGATTTTGTGATGCTAGTAGTGGGATGGCGATTTTGTGACGCTACTAGTGGGATGACGATTTTGTGATGCTAGTAGTGGGATGACGATTTTGTGATGCTAGTAGTGGGATGACGATTTTGTGATGCTAGTAGTAGGATGACGATTTTGTGATGCTTGTAGTGGGGTGACGATTTTGTGATGCTTTAGTGGGATAACGATTTTGTGATGCTTGTAGTGGGATGACGATTTTGTGATGCTAGTATAGTGGGATGACGATTTTGTGATGCTATAATGGGATGACGCGATTTTCAATGATTTCTTGTGATGCTAGTAGTGGGATGACGAGATCAGGATATTACACACCATTGATACATAGTCTCGCCAGGTCTCTCTTTTTTTTAATTGAAAAATATTGTATAACAATGAAGTTGTTATTTTTTTTAACAGAGTGCCACCGCTGCTGCGTGGCCAATCGGCGTGAAACGTAGTGCCGGCAGGATTAATTCGAAAAAAGACCAACGAAGATTTTTCTTTCATTAACACTCATACGCCGAATATGTACCAAGAAAAAGTGAGAAATGTTGAAAATCGACGAAATGGTACGCTTTGAAACAAGGCGAATGGATTTTCCCATTTAAAAAACGGCTACATTTTGCAATAAAATATACTTTATTTTTCTTCAAAAACATTCAGCGTCATGTTTTAGCCAATAAAGTCAGAAAAATTTATACCAAATTTTATCAGAATCGGTCGATAAGTTTTTTTTAGCTATACGTCACGTCAGTTTTAAAAATGCAGTTTAGAAGACCGTGCCATACCTTCGGCATTTTTAAAGATTAATGCAAAAAACCATGTAATGGCCAAAAGTAGTAATAAAACGTATCCTAAATCTCAAAAATAGTGAAAAAAATATTTCCCATAAAAAAAAATCATCCAATTTTTTCCTACCTCGAAGGTATGTTCTTCCTTAACATGATGTAAATCCAACGTCTTTCAAATCTACTTTGGACAAGTCTAAGCATTTTCGTATAAATATAATTTCAGGGACCGTTCTATAGTCACGTCCTTGATGTTACGGTGAATTTCGGAACTGTAATTACGGTTAATTGAGGAATTGAAATTACGACTGATTGTGAAATTGAAATTACGGCTGATTTTTTAATTGCAACTCCGGCTGATTTTTGGGCTCGACGGGCAGCTCAAAGGTTCTTATGAATTGTTTTCATTTTAATCTATCACATGTGTGCACACTCACGGAAAGTTCAAGATGCATATACGTGGATGCGTAACAACGTGGCAGGTCTCTGACGTATCGGTCACGTAGCCACCTGCGGTTTTATCGTCCGGAACCAGCGAGCCCGCAATTCTTTTTTTTTTCTCCACTCTTAATTTTTGTTGTAGCTATTTTTTCTTTTCTCTTTCTCGACAATCCCAAAAAAGGCCCGCGCGCCCTTGGCAGGCTCGTGTGGGCTCTCCGGATTTTCGTACGCGGAGGGTGGGGAGAAGAGTGACGGATTTTCAAAGCGACCGACCTCTCGCCAACGCGTGCACAAATGTATGGCTGTGGCTGCAATGGGGGTGTTTGTGCGTGTGCGTAAGTTGAGCCGAGACCAACTCAATCAGCTCTCGGCTCTTTTGATATATGCTATTAACACCGTGATATACATGAGTTATCGCTAGATCTCCCCCTTCTCTCTCTCTCTCTCTCTCTCTCTCTCTCTCTCTCTCTCTCTCTCTCTTTCTCTCTCTCCCTCTCTCCCTCTCTCTCTCTTCCTCTTGCCCTCACACGAATTTACTCCCTCTCTCCTTCCCGGGCCACTATAATAGTCAGATATGTATATTATTATAGCGTGAACTCTGAGAACTTATTTTTTTGGCTCGCTCCTTCTTTTTATTTCATGTCTCTTGTTTTTATGTGACACATCAGGTGAGCAGAGCGCGCACGGCTTTGCAAAAGCTCTTGCGGCTCGTGAATAAGAGAGAACGAGAGAAAGAAGAAAAAGCGCCTCACCCACGCATACACACACACACACACACACACAGAGAGAGAGAGAGAGAGAGAGAGAGAGGGAGAGAGAGAGAGAGAGAGAGAGAGAGAGAGAGAGAGAGAGAGAGAGAGAAACGTTCGTACACATACGTAAACGTAGCTCACAAACTTGAAGTTGAGCCTCGCGGTCAGGCAGTAAAAATTAAAGCGACCGTAATGAAGGTCCATTGTGTCACGCCGGGCGTCGAACTTTAATTGAAAATTCGATTCACTCGGTATCCGGAGCGGAGGGGTCTGCTCCGACTCTATCCTTCTCTCTTTATCCTTCTCTCTCTCTCTCTCTCTCTCTCCCTCTCCCTCTCCCCCTCCCCCCTCGATCGGTATGCCACATTTATCAGAGCCGTATATACGAGTATAATATCACGTATGCCCACAAGTTACCAATTCATTCGTTATTTGACGTACGTAGCGTGCGAGCTAAAAAACAAAAACAGAAACCATTGCACCTGAGAGAGCCGAAACACTTTGAATGTCTAAAAAGCGCCTTTTGACGATGTCGAAGTTTGCATCGTTCGAATGCAACGAAAATTCATTAAAAAAAATTATCGTTTCCTTTTCATTATCATACAAAAATGTTTCTTACAAATTTGGGCTTCGATCGTCAATAATGACCCTGAAAAAGTTTGAGTGTTTTTGAAGGTCCGAATTTGCCAACAAAAATGGGCTACGAAACTTTCGTTGCGTTCCAACGATGCAAACTTCAGTGTCATGTCTTTTGGGTATCGTACCATTTTTTCCTGCGTACACTTCAAGATGTGTCAAGACATACGATAAAATAAATTTCGTCTTTTCATTTAAAAAAAGTAATCAATTGTATAAAAATAACAACATCGTGATTCAAAAAGAAACAATTTTTCAAGCTGTCAGGGTGAACTTGAAGAATTTTTTAATGGTAATTTCGACGATTGAAAATGACGGTACCCGCCCACTCCCTTCCCAAAGCAATGTCGCCGAGAAAGCGCAATACGATTCGCGAATCATCGGTCATGTTAAATTCGAAGTAACATCTCAAATTGGACAAAATGGTGAAGGCGAAGTACACTTGTCGTTAATGAATTTGCGAGTGTAATGAGTTTAGGATTCCTCGTGTATGGTCCAAATTTACGGGCGAATAAATCATTCCGCACGCATATGACACTGAAATTATCGGAGTTATGTGTGACGTCAGCATCGATTCTTCTCCTTTTCCCGATGATTAATGGCCGATCATAAATTGGTCAAAATGTCTCTAGCAATTTTCTTCCACCGTCACTTGTTCGCGTGGGCCGCGCGAGTGTCTGTACACCGTCGAGCTGCCGCTGAACGTTTTCCCGTCTCCCCTGAGTTTGTCGGACCGTCAATTAACTCTTGCTGCTTCAACAGCACTGCGATATACCCCAGACGAATGTGTATATATATATATATATTTATATACAAGGTGTTTGGCGCATGGAATGACACATTTTTGGGTGATTGGCGGGGGGGGGGGCATTTTCTAATTTTTTCACCCTTAGACCCTCCCTAAGTGTCACGGTAATTGAGATATTATTTTTTCTGGTCATCATAACTTTTCTGTCTGTGGTTGTAATAGCACGAAATAACTTTTGTTGTATTCCGCAATGTATGCTTACTATAAATAAAGAATTTGATACAATTGGTTTCAAGAAAATAAATATTGAGCTTCCAAAGTCTCAAAAATGTGTAAATGTATGAAAAATGTTCAACTTCTAAATTCATTTAAAAAAAACGTATTATTTATATTTTTATCACATAATGAATTATTTATATGCTATGTAGCATACCGTTGGAAAGTGTATAAACTAGAGAATTTTTTCAAACAAAGTTAAGTTCAAAATACTTTTCAGTTGTTTTATAATGAATTTCGAAGTTGACATTTTTCATACATATACCCATTTTTAAGACTTTGGAAGCTCATGAGTCATTTTCTTGAAACGAATTGTATCAAATAATGATTTATTCACAATCAACATAAATTCCAAAATACAATAAAAGTTATATCGTCCTATTACCATGCGCCAAAAACCCTGTATATACAGGGTGACAATCATACGGTGGCCCGATGTCTTTGAGGTGCTTGCGCGATGATTTTGCGACTGCACAAAATATGATTACCAATGATTCTGCAAGTCCTCTATGAAAAAAATAAAGCGTATATTTGTGACGAGTAGTATTTGCTAGAAAAAAAATCCTGGAAAAAAGTCATGATTCTATTTTGACTACAGCAGAATGAAGATAAGTTAATTCCGAATTCGAAACACTCCTGAAGAACTTTTTTTTTTGTTTATCCCGTCATCGAGAAAAAAAAGTTGATCCGAGATGCATTTTGAAATGAGTAAGTGGGATTCATTCCCATGTAGGAAAAAAGTTTCTTCAGGAGTGTTTCGTATCGACAATTTAATTATCCCCATTCCGATCAACTGGAAATGGAAATTTTGATTTATTTGCAAAATGCTCATCGTTTCTGGCAAATACTACTGTTCACGAAAATAAACTATATTTTATTAAATTTCATTTCACATTGAACATCACATTTGTGTGTGTGTGTGTGTGTGTGTGAGTGTGTGTGTGTGTGTGTAAAGATTGCCATTCGTAAAGTGCAATCTCAAGTGGTCCACACTCGTAAACTCGAGTCTACCGAGTGACCGCCGTGCCTGTACAAGACTAAATAAATCGTCACGCGTGTTTAGCGCTCACTCGTCACTGCGCGCGCTCATAGCGGCAAGGAGACTCGTCAACTTTGTTCTCGCAACTCTCGCCTCAATGTACATGGATACCGTACAATTCTTGTTATACGGAGATACAAAAAGTTTGTCCTTTCGCTCGTGCATATTTTTACTCAAGTGTAACGGGTCTCTTGGGCACAGTGGAAAAGAAAAAATGTCGGTTCGATCGGTTTGAAAAAAAAAGCGAAATTCTTGGTTATTTGTCCTACGAACGCGTTTTCGAATCTGAAGCCTTCTACCAATTTTGGAAAAATTTTATTCACACCCCCAAACAAACACACACTTTTGTCTTAAAAATGAAAAACTACCTTAAGGTCTAAAGGGTTTTACGCATTTTTCCTGAATTTATTTAGAACATACTTCCACCGTTAATATACTTGCACTGTTTACGTGCAGAAGAGCAGTCAGCAAACGTTTTTGCGAGTAGACAAAAATTCGCACATGTACAGACGTTTTTTTTTCTTATTTCCATTGAATTTGTATTTAATAATTTCATGGATATTTTGTTTTTATTTTTTTATGGTAATAATTTAATAATTTATTGCGTCACTAGAATTTTTTACTGTACAACATTGTTTACAATATTAGTTCGAAGGAAATGATAATAGATTGAAAAGATATCATAATTGCCATTAAATTATTTTTTAAATTCCTTTAACGAATCAAGTCAAGTAATAAATGATTAAATTAATTCTATTTAAAAAATTAAAACAATTTCCATGATTAAATTAAATGATTAAGGAGATACGATCACTTCCACGGGGTCAAAAAAGAGTCTAAATTTATTTTACCCACAGGTGCTGTGATTGATGTTCACTTATATTGATTATTCGTATTATCGATTATAGTGTGCCAAATGTTGTGGTAAATGATGAATTTATTGCACGTGAACGAATAAAAACTGAAAAATTAGATTGTCAACGACTCGGTAATAATCTTGGTAATAATAATATTAACATGTCCACCATAAAAACGGACTAAAGACAAAAAAAATCAGCCTGAAACCTATTAAAATAGGCTTGAATTACCTCAGCGGAATTAACACGATAGGCAGAATATAATTATACATATTATTGATACGTGATAAATGATAAAACTCCATAAATTGTTGTTTGCATATTTTGTGGCAGCTTCTATTCAAATTAATTTCAAAACAAAGGTGGGGTACGTTCGCCAAACGCATCAGCTGTTACTCGCGACGTTGCTAACTCTGTGGGTGCTAGTTCGTCGTTTTGACCATTTTCAACCGGAAATGGAAACTTTCTTCTAATGTAGTGCTTTAACTACACGGTGAAGATTGATTTTCTTATTTTTTACAATACCTATTATATCTAATCCATCGAATTTCAGTTTTTCAACGGGTTAAGTTGGATACGTGAGCAGAAAAACCACGATCACCGCACTTCCGGTTGACCGTCTGCAAAAGACGACGTGCTCCGGTCGCTCAAAGTCCTCGACTTTGCAGTTGTATTGCGAAAAAACTAAACGGTCAGAATAGCTTAAATTTTGGCAATAGGCGCAAAAAGTATTCGTAAAAATCATATAAAAATTTCAAATCCGACAGTTGGATTCGTAGTAATGATCGTACCTCCTTAAAATAATAAAAAGCTCAAATTATTGTTTTTGCGATGGGATCAAATCGGCCCCACGAGGTGGCAAGAAAAGACGTCCAGCAGCTTTGGAAAATCGCTCTTTCCCCTCCCTCTTCCTCTCTGGATGTGAAATTGTATCTTCTGATCTAAACAGCCGAATTTTGGAGACTTTATCACGGCCTCGAGGTGCACAAAGTTACACATGGATAAACTCCTAATATTCTCGTACGTGGAAAATCCTCGTGTGCTATAGCCTCTTTTCGTCGTTCAGAATGATAACCTATTCCTCGCGTAATTCGAAAATCGGGCGTTCTTGCATATAGCCACACGCCGATCGGGCCTAGTCTCGAAGTTACATTCCCTTGGCGTGAGCGATAGAGTGAGAGCGAGAGAGGGGGCAGGAATAAACTAATTGCCACGATAAAAAATAAAATGGAATCAAAAAGAAAGGAGACACACGGGAGCAAAAGCGGGAGCAACAGCAGCATCCTTACATTTGCACACGTAGTGTATAGCGCTCTCTTCCGAGAATTGTATCGGGGCATTGCGTGACCGCGGGAATTCCCAAAATCCTTTCACGTATGGGTATAATCTTGGAACCTCTGTAGGGCTCCATCCCGATGCTTCCCTTATTTCGTACATATATACCGCTGCCCGATATATAATTGGATTAATTAGACTTCTCATCCTTCCATCGACGGGTCAAGGCCTCTAATTTATTCCTCAAAAAATTGTCCATGTGTGTCTGTGGGGGTGTATATATGTATGTGTGAATTTGTATATGTGCGGAACGTAACGTGCAACTTTTTTTGTTATTGTACACATAATATACCCATTTTATACATACATACAGGGTGGCGCGAAAAGTGGCGTTTGAAAGGAAACCCTACCCGAGTCGAAATTTAGACCCTCCTTTGAATGCTCGAGAACCTATTTCCTTTGTAACGCACAGACCGCCGCCCTCCTTTGACTCCCCTTGAACCTATATGGTGAAATTTGCACGATTGGCGACCCTCCTTTAGCCCTACTGAACCTTCTATTCAACCTCCTGAGCCTCCTTTAGGCCTATGGGCTCGGCTTGCGTGAACCTACACAACCTCGTTTTGGCCTAAAGTCCTATCTGTACCCTACAGAACCTCCTTTGAATCCAAAGCAGAAGCAAAATGAAAGATTGGATCCAAAGGAGGTTCTGTAGGGTCAAGCTATATCTGAAAAATAAATTATATGTGTGAATTAAAAATATGATGTTTGATTATTTATTATAAGATTGATTTATTAATTCGAAACATATACATACATTGTCACAACTATAAATTATTTCGTGTAACTGAAAATATTTTTAATTATAATTATCCCTTCTTTGGAATATCGGTGAACTGCGGATGGGAGAGAAGGGGGGGGGGGAGCGGAGGGCAGCAATTGAAGTAGGCTTAAAGGAGGGTTAGTAGGGTCAGAAGAGGTTTAAAAGAGGGCTAGGAGGCTCTGCGAGCCACCGGTGAAAGGAGTCAAAGGAGAGTTAGTAGGGCGAAAGGAGGTTTAAAAGAGGGTCTGTAGATTTGCGTAAGCATTAAATCAGGCTCAGTAGGGTTTAAAGGAGGTTCAGATGAACCTACTAAACCTCCTTTGAGTGAAAAAGTCCAATTTCTGCCACTTTTGGAGGTTCAGTAGGTTCTGATATACATGTTTTTGAGATTTCCATTTGAACCTCTTGAACCTCCATTGAATGACAAATTGGGATCGAAAGGAGGTTTAAAGGAGGGTCTAAATTTTGACTCGGGTAGATGCCGTGTATGTTCTGCGACATTTTTTAGTTTTCGCGAAAAAAATGCATTCTTTAATGCCTTTTCGAGTTCTTCCGTACAGTAGGCTTTTTTGTTTTGTTTTGTGTGCCTATGTACTTTTTTCTATAAGAAATTTGCAGTCATTCAAGCGAGTATACATTTTCTTTTCATCATCTGAACTATCGTGACTTGTAAACTCCTTTTTTTTTTTTAACTTTTGATCAATATCTAAGACATTGACGTTAGTGTTCATTTGTTTATTTATTTATTTGCTCACGAAGTTAAAAAAAATCGCGAGGAACGTATTTAGACAAAAGAGAGAAATAAAAAAGTGCTTTTTCTCCTATTCGGATACGTGTCGACGCGAGACAGCCTCATTTGCCTTTCGGACTTCACATCTTGAGCCACCCTTTGTGTATTTGGTAGGTTTCGGTCTTGCAAATTTCCGGAACTGTAGGACCGCTCGATCTCATGGGGAAAGTCATGATCGGCTTGTCCTCGATCTCGATAGACTGGAAATACCTCTCAGGTAGCTCAATAAATTGACCATAAATTGGTTAGACTCCCATAGAAAAAGCCCAGGTCGCAAATTACGTGACTTGGTGTGTTTCCCGATCTCTCGAGCGAGATTTTGTGCGTTTTTCGTTATTTCTTCGCCGACCAGACTTGCAAAATGTATCGCAAGCTTTTGTACAGTGACTACACGGTGGGAGAGAGAGAGGGAGAGAGAGAGAGAGAGAGAGAGAGAGAGAGAGAGAGAGAGAGAGAGAGAGAGAGAGAGAGAGAGAGAGAGAGAGAGAAGTAGTGAAGGAGAAAAGAGGCATTAAAGTTGTGGCACGCTGTCGGGACGAGGGATTGTCAGCAAGCACAGCGTCCAATGGTTCCCGATGTCCATTGACTCTCATTCTGGTTTCATTCCTTCACACGCATACAAAAAGACACCCGACACTCACACATGCGTCCAGGCATGTACAATACACACTCAATCACGTACGTGTAGATAGGTACATGTGCGGATCAGTACGTCTCACCATTTCAAACCCTTTATCCTTTTGCCTGTACGAGCTCGCGATTTTCTCTCGCTGTTGCACGTCTTCGTGCTCTTGGCTTACCAGCAACGACAACGATTGTATTATCCCGGTAGTTAATGCTATTTCGCGAGTTGGGTTTGACGAGTTTACGACGTGATTCTCTACGAGGGTATGTACCGTGTTGCATGTATGTGCACATACACATTATTACGTATAATGCTGATACATATAAGTATATGGATGTGTAGGAGGGCCGGAGGAAGGGAGGAGGAGGAGGAGGAGGAGGAGGAGAGAAAGAGAGAGAGAGAGAGAGAGAGAGAGAGAGAGAGAGAGAGAGAGAGAGAGAGAGAGAGAGAGAGAGAGAGAGAGAGAGATGGACGTGTGTGTGTATATAGTGCAGGCGTGCGCTTAGCTGCTGGTACAGGTCTAACCGAAGGAACGTCCAGCAGACGGGACGGATGTATCCGATATGGAGGAGACTTGAGGCTCCCGCCGCCGCCACCGCCGCCGCAGGGCCCCTGATTTATGCCCGACGTCGCCTTTGCCAATGAATTTACATCCCGATATTTATTGTTAGGAATATTATCGCCACGCGCGTTTATTGCGTTAGTCGAAAATGCGCGCTGTTTATTCTTATATACGAAGAATTTTCGTTCTCTCGTACTGCGCGCGCGCACGGAATTTTGCCTCTGATGTATTTGGCGTTCGCCGGCAATGCGGTTCATTGCGATTGAGGTTGAGTGTGAAGTAAAAAAAAAAACAAAACAACGAAGAAAAGTGAAGAGCGCTCGAGCGGGGTATGGGATTGGACACCTGGTTGGGACACCATCGGGGGCAGTGGAGACGGTCACGATGCTGCTACTTTGTGGTACAACTCGTTCCTCAATGAGGAATCTGCCTGAATTTGCACCGCGGCGGCCTCCTACGTGCACTCCGCGTGCCTATTTGCAAGTACCCGGAAGAATTTTGAACGATTTACAAGCTCGTTTGGACAAGGAAGAAAGATTGTGCGGATAAAGTATCGTAAAATGGGGTACTTTGAACAAGTTTTCGCAATTTTTCGGAGTCAACTTTTTTTTCAACGTCCTAAATTCCAACCTTTTTTGCTCCAATAGAACAATGTGTACTTTGGCTATCAAATGTATTTAAAAAGTCAAACCCCACCACCCTCCCGGAATTTCCTATATTTTTTACAGTGTCAAAGTAACCTCAAGTGTGAGGTTTCTTTGACAAGACATTGAAATGCAACTTATGTCAAAGATCAAGAGTTATTTTGACATCATTTTGATGAAAAAAAAATATAATATTTTATGCATTATACGTGGAGTTAGATGAATAACAATGATTTTTCCCAGTCAAATGGTCATCTTTATTAACCCTCAATCCGTGAAGGTATTTGAAGCACCTTAATCCCCTGAACCTGGGTCGTTTTTGTTTTTGCACTACCAAACCAACAATTGTCAAAGAAAAAAATCTGCATAAATTCATCATCGATCTTCAGGCCGTACTTCTCAAGGAAAAACAACGTTTTCTTTTTCTTTTTTACTTTTAATATATTTGTTTCCCCCATTGAATATTAAGCAGCCTGCGAAGAGAATGATTTCGGGTAGGACGAAAACGAACCAGGTTCACGGATTAAGGGTTAAGGTAACATTTTACATCAAAGTATCAGATACTATTATAGGCACTTAATCAGTCTTATAATTATCATTGAGATCAAAATCAACCTGAGCAACATTCCAATCAACTTTAGCAACATTATAACAAACAAACCCAAACAACTTTATAAACATTTAAACGCGCACACATTTAAACCTTATTTTGGCGCTCTGTTGAAGTAGCCCACAAAACTGTCAATTTCCCTCAATGTCAATTAAACCCCGTTTTGCGATATTGATCCCCACAGCAGCCATATGCCTCCAGTCTCAACATTATGCAAACCTCTATGCCGCCAAAATTAGTTTCGAGTTAACGTAGATATATTTATATTATAAATAATGTTTCGAGGACTGTCCTAAGACCAGCATCAACGATTCGTTGAAAAAAAACTTGCGGACTATCCTTGAAACAGCCAGATGAGCTGATAGCCAACATAACGTAGATATAACGCGTTCAAAATTACCTTTCCCTATAGGGTAGATACATACATGCATACACACACACACATACATACATACATACATACATACATACATACATACATACATACATATATATATGTATGTATGTATGTGTGTGTGTGTGTGTGTATATATATATATATATATATATATATATATATATATATATATATATATATATATATATATGGCGTGCCTAGACGTGAAAGTTTTGGGATGCCTCTCGCGCCGTATCATTAAATTAATGTTAAATAATCGGTCACGTGGGGGCGGGTAATTTTGGGACACGGAGGGGATCACGCTGCTGCTGTTGCTCTTTTGCGATCCTTTTCCACCCAAGATTTCAAGATTCCTGTTAGGCTCGTGTTCACGTGAGACTGCTGGGATGAATCCGGCGGCGGTCGGGATTATTCATTCAGGGAGCCGAAAAGAGACACCGTCTCGGGGGCTCCCGGGGTTTTCTCCTCGACGGGACACGCGATCATCTCGTCCTCTCATCTCGTCGCGTTGTGTCTTGTTTCTCACTGCTCCGGATCCTGACGATCCGCGGCCTTGGAGCACGCCAGCTTATCCTGCTACGTTTCGGCTCGTTTCTCATACACGTGCACGGATGGTCCGGCATTGAACGTGTACTCTAATGGATTATCTTATAGTTTGGACACTTGGCGAACGCGCATTTTCGTACAAAAAAGTCATATTTTTCGAATTTTTCGCAGGCTGTAAAATTCTGTTATGAATTAGAAAATTTCACTGTCTGTTTTTGTAGAGGGGTCTGAGTATATTTGCCTTACTTGCGTAGCGTCAAATATTTTTTAACGGGTCGAGGTACGTTTGGGGTTCGAAAAAATAGTCAGAATTCAATATTTTTTTTTCTGTTAAGGTTATTGGGATGACGAGTTCGAGATTTTACGCATAATTAGTGCTCATTCTTACGGAGGTTGAGTTATTTAAATTGGAAAATATACATAAACATTGGAGTTATTATTATTTAAACAAAGTGCGGCCGCTTTAAAAATAAACAGTGTACTTTTAGTATAATAATAATACTTTCGTACGACCGGGTACTTGTTGGAAATTTCGAAAATTACGAAAATTCCGGTCTGTAGAAATAAAGTTTGATTTATAACCAAATAAAAGAACTTTAATAATTTGTTATTGAAAAACGGATAATCGTGCAATAAATCCACGGTCACACGATAGAAAATGTAAACTATACTCTGTCCGATTTCGAAGTGAATTGGACGAATGACTTTTGAAATACGATTTGCACCGTTTCATGAACCATAGTTTCGAGAAAAATGCAAAAGTGAAAAAGGGCTTGTAGTTGAGAGACCAGCCATAGCCCAATGAACGATTCGATCCTTCACAGAAATCGTCACAAGTCGGTCAGTTTTTCTTTTATTTTTACACTATCTTTGTTGTAATCTAATGTTGAGACCGTAGACGACAAAAGAATTGTATTTTAGACATTTCAAACTCATGCACACTCCTTCAAGCTTTTTCTCCAATCAGAAATGCAAAATCAACGAAAATCAATGATACACAACTATACGCGTTTTTTTTCGTACATTTTCACACGTTCTTGTCCCTCGAAACGTTTAATTTTTCGAAGCTCGAATGGGAGTATTCGTCGGCGCAGTGTTTTTTCCCTCGCGTCGCGAGGGCGAGAATGATTATTTTGTTGGTTTTAACGAGAGTGACACACGTGTGACAACGGAGAACCCACGTTAATCACGATAATGATAGGTCTGAGATCGACATTGTCAAGCTAGACGTCCTGTCGCCCTCACATAACTAAACGTACTTTTTTCCATTTAGATTTCGTTTTTTCTACTCCCACGGGCCGGCTGTTTTGCGTGGGCAGAACGCAACGCTGTAGGGACACAGGAAAGAGGGCTCATTTTTAAAGCAGTTCATAGCACACTCAAAAAGGGCTCGCCAGTCTCTCTCCTCTCTGACTTACTCTCCCTTTCCCCCCGTGTAAAAGAAATTTCCACAGCTTGCTCTTACATATTTAACCACTTGGCTACACGTTTTCGCGACGAGTTTTATTCTCGCCCTCTCGGGACTTTTGGGTCATTTTTTTAGGCATCCCTCGTCTGTTGAGCTTTGTGCGACAGAACTTGAATTTAGCACTTTAAAATGAAACCGCCAGGGGAGATGCTTATAAATGCAGGAGCACATTGCTATATATATATATATATATATCACCCGACAATTAAGGTGGTACGATCATTACTACGAATCCGAATTTCGACGAATACTTTTTGCGCCTATTGCCAAAATTTGAGCTATTTCGACCGTTTAGTTTTTTCGCAATAAAACTGCAAAGTCGAGCACTTTTAGTTACCGAAGCACGTCGTCTTATGGAGACGGTCAACCGGAAGTGCGGTGATCGTGGTTTTTCTGCTTACGTATCCAACTAAACCCGTTGGAAAAATGAAATTCGATAGATTAGATGTAATAGATATTGTAAAAAATAAGAAAATCAATCTTCACCGTGTAGTTAAAGCATTACATTACAAGAAAGTTTCAATTTCCGGTTGAAAATGGTCAGAACGACGAAATAGCAACCACAGATTTAGCAACGTCGCGAGTAACAGCTGATGCGTTTGGCGAACATAACCCAGCTTTGTTTTGGAATTAATTTGAATAGAAGCCGCCACAAAATATGCAAACAACAATTTATGGAGTTTTATCATTTATCACGTATCAATAATATGTATAATCATATTCTGCCTATCGTGTTAATTCCGCTGAGGTAATTCAAGCCTATTTTAATAGGTTTCAGGCTGATTTTTTTTGTCTTTAGTCCGTTTTTATGGTGGACATGTTAATATTATTATTACGAAGATTATTACCGAGTCATTGACAATCCAATTTTTCAGTTTTTATTTGTTAACGTGCAATAAATGCATCATTTACCACAACATTTGGCACACTATAATCGATAATACGAATAATGAACATGAGTAAACATCAATCAGAGCACTCAATCAAAGTACCTGCAGAGCTAACGCGAGTACTCGGTCTTACATACAGATATTGAAAGGACGGTGGTGGGGGTAGGCCCGCTTAGTGTCCAAGGTTCGTAAATGCCCATTCGCGCCGCAAGGTTCGCCCATAGTGTCGGGATGTGTGCGACAGAGAAGGAATATAGCAATGTCGTTTCCTTTTCTCGAAGGTGGCACATGCGCCGTAGACCCTAACCATATATCGGGTGGAACGTTTAACGTGACCACCCGAAATATCTCCGTTGCCTTTAGAGTGACGAAAAAAATGTCAGGAGGTAATTTGATTGATTTCGAAGGGCTGATACAGTGGTGGAAAATCCATTTTTGTCAAGGTCATATTTTTTGCGTTCTCAAGGTCATCAATGGTTTTTCAAACGGGGACGTGTTTTTTTTTTATCAAGACGTTTTAGCTGATATTCAGACGAATCCAACGACCTATAATATCGTGACGTTGAAATGATTTTTCACCAAAATACACGTGTAAAAACGGGAAGTCGTGATGGTATTGACAATAAGAATATCCGAATAATGTAAATACATTTTTTGTGCAGAAAATTGATTGTAACCTCGACACATTTTGGCAGACGTCGGACGAATGGTTCTCTTGAACTTCGAATAGTTTCTGGTGTGATAGCGCTTTCACGGAGTTGCGCGCTTGCACGGGCCTGCGCTTGCTCAGAGTTTCTGCCGGTCTCACCATAAATCAAAATCATCTCCACGTTCTCTGCTTGACTGTACAATACATGCACAATACAGTATTGTACTTGACTGTACAATACAGACTGTACATTTTCGATACGGTCATTACATGCTAGTTTGGATGGATTCACTTGCCTACTGATTTTAATATTGGTGGATGACAAACATTGTCCACTCTACTACAGTTTTACTACGTTACAATGCCAGTATTTAAAAACATCAGAGAAATCTTCGACTATTGACATTATTGCATCCGTTGGATAACCTGTGCCGCTATCGGACCAGAAACTATTCGAAGGTCGAGAGAATCATTCATCCGACGTCTTCAAAAATGTGTCGAGGTTACTAATTTTCTGCACACAAAATTCAATTACATTATTCGGATATTCTTATTGTCAATAACATTACGATGTCCCGTTTTTATACGTGTATTTAGGTGAAATATAATTTCAAGGTCACGATATCATAGGTCGTTGAATTCGTCTAAATATCAGCTATAACGTCATAATAACAAAAAACATGTTCCCATTTGAAAATCCATTGATGACCTTGAGAACGCAAAAAGTATGACCTTGACAAAAATGAATGTTGCACCACTGTATCAGTCCTTCAAAATCAATCAAATTATCTTTTGACTTTTTTTTCGTCACTCTCAAGGCAACGGAGATATTTGTGGTGTTCACGTTAAACGGTCCACCCTGTATATTAATCATAGTTTCGTATATGCTTGATACGAAAGAAAATTTTTGAAACATTGATTGAAAAGTTCTCCAATAATGGCAATCGCATCCGCCCCTAAACCATCAACAATTTCGAAATTCTAGTGACCTCGATAAATATGAACGATATTTATTACATAACCTAAACAACACAGTTAGGCCGAGTGGCTCAGTTCAAATTCAAGTGACCTCGATAAATATGAACGATATTTATTACATAACCTAAACCACACAGTTAGGCCGAGTGGTTCAGTCCCGAACTCAAAACCTTCATATTTCGCGTTCGATCCCCACTCACCGATTTTTTTTCTCTACGAAGCTCGTTAGCCATTTGAATCTAGAAGAAATCATTTTTGTTCTTTTGATGTATTTTATTCGAGTGATTTCGGTACTCATACCACACAAACACGTCTTTGACGATAAAGCTTTCGTTATTTTAGGTTATAGGTTATGTTTAACAAGCATGGACGCGGCAGGGTAAGGGGCCAGGGCAGGACACTGCGACAGCAGTGCCTTGGACACTAAGTATGCCTACCCCCACCACTTAAATTCACCTTCCTTTCAAGACCTGTATATAAGACCGTGCGCGAGTGCTAGCGAACGAAAGGACACAAACGCCACTGTTGAAGGTACAAAGTGCTGCGTACGTATGTAGGTACTTTCCTCGTAGAATTTTTTTTTTAAAAGCAATTAAGACTGATTTGGATTGGTATGAGTATTTTTTTTGTTATTACCTGAGCTTAAATGACTGATCCTCGCAAGCCGACTTTTTCCATTTTTGATCAAAATCTAAGGCATTTGCGATAGTGTTCGGTTAGTTATTTATTTATTGCTCAACAGTGCACTTCATAACGATAACATAAGAAAAAAAGTCGCGAGGAAAGTACATGTCCAGGAAAGAAAAATAAAAGACGCTTTTTTCTCGACGAGTTAGAAAGATTGTAGAGCATATAAGGGACTGATTCGGATAGGTATTGATACGAAGCATCTAGAGTTTCCTTCCGGCCGTCACTTTTCGGGCCACCTTGGGTGTGTGTGTGTGGGGAGGGGTATATATATGTGTATGCGTCAAGGGTTCCATTGGCAGACTTCATCGATAAACCGAAAACGGCAGGGAATCTCTCTTTTAGAGCTGACGCAGTTACGCGTCTCGACCCACCCCAAGTAGATTCTACGAATCCTAGGATAAATCGTTTTAGGCCCATTCAACTACCATATATATATATATATATATATATATACTGCATAAGTATCCATGCTTCCCTCCAAATTTAGTATATACCGAGGGTTAGAGATCGTAGGAAAATTTGGTCCCGGTAATTTAGTATCGAGACAGAGAAATCGGAGTGAGAAAACGAGAAGTGATGAAGTTGGAAACGAGAGGTTCCTGTCACGTGGCCGGCAGATGGGCCGAACAATTTTCGGGCCTCCTCGTGTACATGTGTACATATATATTTATATACTTGTGAAATGACCCGAATGAAGGAGCCGGGCTTTTTCCGCTTCTATGTAGGTCTGGACGAGCCTCAGGATCGATCTTGCAGCACGGATTGCTTGTTCAAGATCTCATGCAATGACAGGAAACAAAGAGAGAGCCAGGGACATCCTCATCCCAAGGAAAAACCGTGTGTTCGCTTGGTCGAAACTCGGTAAATCGAGGCGGGGAATTTCCTGGCAAATGAAAACGTGATTTCTCGATGTTTATTCAAAAATCAATGGTTGGGCGTGCTTCGATTGGTAGGTCTCGATGTTTTTATTGGGCTGTAAGACGAGCGTGCCATTTTTGCTGTTTGGGTTGCCGCTTTGGTTTCCTTTCATGACGGTTGCTTTAGAGCTGTATGGGAGCAGCAAGAAAAATATGATCATTGTTTGTAGTCTTGGGTATCGGCTCGAGGGACTGGAAACGAAAAACTGTCCGTTCGTTGTGATTCTTCCTTTTCGCAGATTATGAGGAGTAGGTCCACTTTGGGGGTGATATTAGGTACATCGATGTACGGTTGATTTGATAAAATTGATTTCTACAGATTAACGATAATCAGTAAATCGCGCAATCTGTCGGATTTCGGCCCGATGACCGTCGAAACCGACGGTGTTGAAATTTCAACCTACAGACTTGATTGTTGTATCAGCTGTGACGAGTACGCGTAGAGCTTGATGAGAGCGTGGGCGCCAGCAGTGACAGTCCACTGTAGATTCTGTCTGTCTCTCTGTCTCACTGTTTGTCGCTGCGCTCCTATTTTAATTCCGGAATTATACGTCGCTCCTCCCTGTACGCCCGTGTCGATCCACTTGGAATGGCCCAAAGCTCGCAGCTTTTCTAGCTCGGCTGCAGAAAATTAACGCGTCTGCCTTGTGCAATGCCACCGATCGTAAGCATAAATTGGCCCATAATTTTTTATCGGGCAATTTATGCTTACGATTAAAACTCGGAACGGACTGCCACCAATGATTCGAGGGAAATTATTTTAACCGTTTCCGAATGTCTGAAATCTTATCGTTTTTAAGTTTTTTTTTACACAGGCGCGGCTTAACCGTCCATTGAACACCAGGTAAACTCATCGATGCCGGAATTCTTCGATGAGGTTCTCGCGGCATTCGACAAAGTATAACTGCGATTGATTTTCGAGTCCTGTTCAACAAACAATTGACTGAATATGGTGTCGTTGCGTGTTTACTAGAGTGCAAAACTTCCCATCCAATGGGAATATACGTACGATGGCCTTCTTCCTATACATCGGTCGTAGTGGCATTAGCTAATCCGAGCTGACTCGAGAGTCGTGCAGCTTTTCCACGTCGCACAATCCAGTCGGGTAGGTTAATAGCCCATAAAATCACGCCGTAACTCCGCACCCCCTTCCTCGTCCTTTCACCCCCGTTTCTCTCTCTCTCTCTCTCTCTCTCTCTCTCCCTCTCTCTCTCTCTCCCTCTCTCTCTCTCTCTCTCTCTTCTATACCTTGACGACCGGTTACCCAGCAAAATCTCTTCGGATATCCTACACCTTGGTCGATACAGTTACCCGTACAGTTTGATTCTCCTAGACGTGTTTTTCCGAACTCTCGATTCCAAAGAAATTGCTACTGAGTATTCTCGTGTAATTGGCCAATCCCGTCAAAAAATTCAGCCAGGGCTTTGCCTAGGACCCGATTATTTTTCCCTTACTCTGCAAGGGCCCTAACATGGCACCCGACCAGGTCCCTTGGAGGCCGGTGTCACACTTTGTCGACGAGGGCCTAAAGAGGCTTATGAATCAGGGCCCGACTGGCTGCCTCAACAGAACCCGATCGAAGCCATGTAGCAACCCTATTACTGCCCTATAATTATCAGCTTTATTAGTGGATACATATCAAACGAGATTGGTCAAAAGTATCTTCAAAATGGAGAAGTGATTGCAAAAAATGTTGTTTTTAATCATTCCACATTTATTGGTACGAAAGCGCCGGTTAACGTTGAGCTTTTGCACAATTGAAACGTGGCGGAGATTAACAAAATTTTCGGACGTAACGAGTCTGAAGAATGTTTGTACATTGAAGCAAAGGTGTGGAAAAAAAACAAATGTATTCATGTACCCAACAAAGTCATCTAAAGTTTACGAATGGCGAATTATGTCGAAAAATTCGGTGGATGTTGTTTATTCCGTCACGAGCATTGAACGGAAATTAGTTCAATTAAAAATGTCGAAGCAACCATACCGTGCTGTACGCGCATATGTGCTGTCATTCCTGCACGCATGAATTATTTGTTAAAAAAACTAATAGACACGTATTTCTTTTATCGGCGGAAAAACGGTTTTAAGGGATGAAACGCACCCTAAAAAATGGGGATGTTTTTCGTTTTTCGTCGATAACGTTTTAGCGGTACGAGATATAAAAAAAATTCAATGCAACAATGTTCATTTATTCGTGTACTATACATTGGAGATGAGCACGATAACGTTATCGACGAAAAACGAAAAACACCCCTATTTTCGAGGGTGCGTTTCACCCCTTAAAACCGTTTTTTCCGCTGATTAAGAAAAAAATACCCGTTTCTTAGTTTTTGATACTCTTCCACGTAAAAAAAAGTTTCAACAAAATCGGAGGAGGACACCAAAGTGTTGTTCCTTGTCAGACTCGAAAAAAAGCTTGACTTTATACGTATATGTTGGGCAACGGATTTATCAAAGAATCCTGACTGTACCGACGAAAAATGGAGCCCTGTACTGCCAATGCACACAGTGCACATTGCGGGGATACTACAAACACACATACACACGCGCGCGCGCGCGCGTACACACATACCGTACTTACGTATAACGTGTGGACATGGTGGAATCGCAATGACGATGAATCATTCGACGTGAATCGTAAAGTCATCGGTTTATTGCGAACCTATCTCTTCATACGTGGGTGTGTGTGTGTGTATGAGTGTGTGTGTATGTATATATATATACATACATACTCGATATTGTTGTACAATTTATTAGCAGAAAGATCACGAGATTGTTGGCGCTGGCAAGGCGAGTCGTGTCTATTACTTACATTCTCGAACTTGAGCATATATATATATATATATACACACACACGTAAATTCATTAACCCTCGTTCTTAATTGCTCGACGTTTCCCATGACCCTCGTGATTAACACAAGGCGCCCTATCCATGGTGAAGCACATTTTCAAGAACGTGCAAATTCTATTGTGGTCGTTGATCATGTCATTGCGAGCCAAGCTACGGGACTTATTCAGGCTTGAGGGCGGAACGCCGTTCAGGGGGTGACGAGGATTAGGCTGCCGAAACAATTGTACAGAGATACGATGTTTTCCCGATTTGACATTATTAGTTAGTGAAACAGGGTCTTAACGTCACTAGGCATATATATGTAGTGCAAAACTCGGGCGTAGGATGATCTGATGGCGCGAGCGATGCAAACCGATACAGAAATATACCTCAGTGGTTTTCTAAAGGTCCATGACGGACGGACAGCTGGCCGTCATTAAAACCCCATTAGCAAAGGAGCTGTGCTCTATCTGTCTCTTTCCGTCTTTCTCTATTTATCTCTCCCTCCTTCTTCGCGTGTCTTCGTACGCACCCTCTCCCGAGATCTCCGCCAGCCCCGAAGTTCTAACAATATCTTACACGAAAGCTCGGGCATCCACCCACGCTATTAATATTGCGCTGTACCCCCCCCCCCCCCCCCCTCCCCCTCTGGGAGTATTTCTCTCTATTTCCCTGCCTCAATCATCTCCCTCTTATATACGCGAGAGAATAAGACTCGACTCCTTGTTCATACGCCCCGTGTAAAAACCTGTTACATTTACAAATCTACCAATTTGCATTCCGAGGGATTTCGTTGATCTGTAGGAGTTCGCGCGTTCCGCAAAAATGCTGTTCGATTGTAGTCTTCGTGTCGAACGAAAGTTCGTTTGATTCGTATTGCTCGGTTTGCATAAGCTTGGAGCCCCCAAAAAACAGGTCGGTTTTCGATGTTTTTTTTTTTTCTCGTTAGGGTATTGGATGGGCGCGAGGTCGGGATTTTACGCACGATTGATAAATAGTCTTGGCAAGTTTTTTGTTGTTGGTTAATTGAAAAAGTCGATAAACAATGGAGTTATTATTATTTGAAGCTAGTGTCGCATCGCCAAATGGTATAGGTGGCTCTGGCAACTAGGGTGATCTGAAGTGAAGAAAAAAGAATATTATTTTTGGTATAATAGTACTTTCGGATGGTTTTTTGAAATTTTGAAAATTACGAAAATGGCAAGCTATAGAAAAAAAGTTGCGATTTTTGACCGAAAAATCAACTTTCATAATTTGTTGTTAAGAAATGGATGAACGTATTAAAAAAATCTGTCCTAATTTGAAGTGAATCGAACGAGTAGATAGTGACGACAAAACGCAAAAAAGAGTTAATCGATCTGAGCTTTCACAAAAATCGTCAAAACTTGATAAATTTTGTTCATTTTTCCAAAATTTTCGTTGCCTATTGAAGTTAAGACCCTTGGCTATAAAACGATGCAATAAAAGTCGTATTTTTTAAATTTCCGAGCGCATGCAAAATTAAATGCTCTCAGGTCGTCGCCTGCCTATGGCTTTTCCTTGCCTGACATAATCCACTCATAGAGAAAGAAAAAAATAAACTGACATTACGTAATATTATATATTAATATATTATCAAATTAAATATAAATATAAAATATAATAAATATTTAAATAAATATAATATCAATATATATTATATATTAATAAATAACTTTTACGTCCGTTGTGTAAATTGAAATGGATAGCGGTCGTTAAAAATGCGAATAAAAATATCAGCTATTCCTCCTCATCGTAAGATCGTCTCACAATCAGCTTCAGAAGAAACGCGAAGTTCTTTAAATTTACTTACCGATCGAAAGATTTTCAATTATCGTGCATTTTGAAAATCTATTCTGATACCGATATACTCGAATCTCATTCTAATAAAGGCTTCGTGATAGAAACGTCTTCCCGTGAATTTATACGTATCAAGCGAAGCATCCTTCGCCTATGATCAATAAATTGCCTCCCGATGTAATCCTTCAAATTTCAGTCGGATATCATCTCTTATAGTCCGCAATGCCTATGAATAAAATTTGATTTTTATCCGTGGCGTTGTCACCCGTCCCTCGATTCTTCTTCCTCTCCCTCTTCTTTTTCTTCTTCTTCTTCATCTTCTTCTTCTTCTTCTTCGTGTCGTTGATGTGGACGATAAATCACATCGAACGTAGACGATTTCGAAGGAGGCAAAATCGCAGAGACGCGAGGCATAATAAATGTGGGTCAAGTTCGAAATAACTCGTGTTGCTGTCGCGAGAGCTTCCAACGTGTACGCATATACCTACACATGCACACTTACGCGCGCGTGCCTAAATGTGCATATATATATATATATATATATATATATATATATATATATCTGTCTGTGTGTGTATGTTGCCGCAAGAGATAATCGGCGAACGAGGCGCGAATGAACCAGAGAGAATTCTTCGCGCGAAGGAAAATGCGTTTTGCACACCAAGTTGGAATCATTCGCGAAACGCATTTCTTCACGGTGGCAATGCGCCTTGTGTACATACGGGCACACACACGTATATAGAGATGAGTGAATTATACGAGTGCCCTGATGCACATGAAATGGCAAAGCTCCATGGACATTTGTCTCTCGTTGGGAGGGCCGCTAGAAGACAATATCGGGTCTTGTCTCTTTCTCTCTCTCTCTCTCTCTCTCTCTCTCGCCCTTCCTCCCTCCCTCCCTCCATCCCACCCTCGCTCTCTTTCTTTCTCCTTCTCCCTTTTTATATTTTACTTACTAGGTATCCTATCCTATCTTCCATTGTTTTCACACCGAATGCTTATTTCTTGAATTTCTATTTACTTTTGTAGCATATCGAATTCTCGCTTCTGTAATTCGTATTAATTTTTGCTTTACAGTAAATGCTTATTTATAAAATTCTGACTATTTTTTGCTTTATATCAAATTTTTATTTCCCGAATTCCTGTTGATATTTTTGTTTACTTTTCACTTGCACTTTTATGTTCTCCCGTGAGATTAGCTGGAAGATAATGAATAGTGTCAATCAATCTTCTCTCCCTCCCTCTCTCTTCTATTTATGTATATTTTTATTTTCTTCAAATGTTATATCTTATCGCATCTTATATTGTTTACTTTTATTTTTATATCGAATCCTTATTTATTTACTTTCTGTTTTTTAGTATATCGCATTTTTATTTCTGTTTATTTTTGTTTTTATTGCATCAAATCTTTATTTCTAAAATTTCTGTGAATACTGTCTCCACCGTTCGTCTGCAATTTTATATGTGGTCGAGAGTCGTACTGGGATATAATAAATGTTATCAATCAATCAATCTTTCTCTCTCTCCCTCTATCTCTCTCGCCCTCTCCCTCTCCCTCTCCCTCTCCCTCTCCTTCTCCCTCCCCCTCGTATCCATTTTACTCCAGGTCAAAATTCTCGTGTACACATGCATGTAGAACGTCTCTCGAGATGCGCAACGAGAGCGACGAAAGCATGTGACTCGCGAGCTCGGGCTTTATAACCCCGACGATAAAGGAGAAGAGGAGAATGGGATGAGAGAGAGAGAGAGATATGCAAAAACGCAAAAGGGCGCAAGAAATGAGATATCCGATGTGGTGGAGGACGGAAATAACGCGCGAGATGCTCACATCCCGGCGAGATAGAAATCTGAAAGTGCGAAGGGCTAGCGGAGTTTTCTATATAATACGCGCGCGCGCGCGCATTTAACATCGTCCCCGAGTGGAGATCTCCGCGTGCCTTGAGGCCGCGAAGCGCGGGCAGATCAAACTCGGCGGGTCATTAATTAAATCTGGCGTTGCAAGCACCAACAGCCACAGTACAGCGCCATCGCGCACCCCCCCCCCCCCCCCCCCCCCTCTCCAAGCCTCGCTCTTTCCCTTACCCGTCTGCTTTCGTTCCCACACATCGCTTAGTTATAAATATCTTAAGGAGATCGCCACCGGGACTTTCCAGGAACTTTATACTCCCGCCCGCAATTCTAAAGTACGCGATACACACACACACACACACACGCACGCGCGCGCGCATATATATATATATATATATATTGTAATGGAGCGATTTATCTATCAGTGTCTAGACCGTCTCTAGCATAAGCCACGGCATTGCAAATTATATGTATATCCCTGACATCATGTATCGATACGATTAGAGATAGAGATATACTGAGTGAGGACGGACTTCGAGAAAGTTCTGTGTCCATACTGTTTCGCGTAATTTGATTGTAACGGAACGATTTTGACATTAGTCGCTTATGGGCTCTTTAAGAAAGATAACATCTCTACGTCGCGACAAATGCTTAGACTCGGCGATTGAATTGCGTTGAAAAGAAATGTTAGCGTATTCATCACAGGACAAACGTTAGTGACAGTAATGATAATAATAATAATAATAATGAATTTTAGTTTCTTACATCTCGTCCTTTACTGGGCGACACTCTCAAGTGCTGTGCAGTATTATTGTATCGGTCTTGATGAATATCGAGTCTAACCCACCGGGGTAGCTGAATGGTTTTCGGTGCATACCGACGAAGTGCGCAGTACAGGGCAATCAAATCTTATAATAATAACGCCGTTTTTTTTTTTTCACGTGAGGCAATGGTATTATGAAACAAACTCGTGCAGAAATTGTGGGAGGGATTCAATTGGATTTTCATGCTTGTCCCTAATTCCTCTAATGGAGATCCAATGGGTCGCCACATTGGATTTTTGTACTAAATCGTCAGGCTCGTATTGTACGTTGGATTCTGGTCTGAAATTGGATTCCAATTTCCCATTAATGAATGATTCCCACATTATCGAACAGAATGCGATACGAATCTTGATCGGTCCCATCGGATGCTGTACGTTGAATTTTCTCAGCAATATATATAGATATACAAAATAAGTTGATCTTTAAAAAGCATACATCTCATCTTAAAAAGTTTAAATCGCTTTGAAATATATATCTTGAGGAGGTTGGTGCGTTACCCACAAATCGAGATTAAATTTCTTTAACTTAGTTTGTTAGGTTAGGTTATTTAGCTAGGCGCTCACGCTCATGGTGCGTGCAGGTTATGTTTAAACACGCCAAGTTTTTTCTCGTTGCTGCCTTGCATATTTTTTATTCGAACGTGGTACGAATTCTCAAACGGCGTTCATCGGGGAACAGTGCAGAACTCAATAGGATCTCAATGAGGACTCCCTACATGCGGTGTCCCTAACAAATCCCTATAGAGATATGGGTGCATCTTTCGACTCCCACATAAATTGGTGCACGGGATCACGAAGGGATTTTTCTTGTGCTCCAACAAATTACAGGTGAACATTTTAAATAAACCATTATCAAACGACGTCGTTCGAAAAATAACGCGTAATTCACTTGGACTCCAATGTGGACTCCCTACGTGCGGCATCCCTATCAAATCCGCATAGGGATGTGGTCGCATCTGGGGACTCCCCAACTAATTTCCACACCGGAACAACCCAATAAATGCAATGATCTCGAGGTCTCTTATGTTGAGTCCACCGGCAAGGGAACAAAGTTGGATTACAAGTGTGTCATGCGAAAATCTCTATTGTCTAATTGTTTGAAAACTTTCAAGGAGCTTTGCCATTTTTGTAACATTGCGAGTGAGGCTGTCCATAGATTTTTATAAAAATAAAAGATTTTCATAAATCGATTTTAATAAAAATAAAATATCAGACAGCAGAACACCACTATCCTGAAGAGGTGAAAAAAACACAAACGCAATTACTAGTCATCGTGTTTCCGGAATGCAACCATGAAAAATATTAAGGAGGTACGATCACTTCCACGGGGCCAAAAAAGAGTCTAAATATATTTTACCCACAGCTGCTCTGATTGATGTTTACTTATGTCGATTATTCGTATTATCGATTACAGTGTGCCAAATTTTGTAAATGATGAATTTATTGCACGTGAACGAATAAAAACTAAAAAATTAGAGTGTCAACGACTCGGTAGTAATCTTTGTAATAATAATATGAACATATCCACCTTAAAAGTGGACTAAAAAGACAAAAAAATCTGCCGGAAACCTATTAAAATAGGCTTGAATTACCTCAGCGGAATTAACACGATGGGCAGAATATAATTATACATATTAACGATACGTGATTAATGATAAAACTTCATAAATTGTTTTTTGCATATTTCGTAGCGGCTTCTATTCAAATTAATTTCAAAACAAAGCTGGATTATGTTCGCCAAACGCATCAGCTGTTACCCGCGACGTTGATGGGTCTGTGGGTGCCATTTCGTCGTTCTGACCATTTTCAACCGGAAATTGAAACTTTCTTGTAATGTAGTGCTTTATCTACACGGTAAAGATTGATTTTCTTATTTTTTACAATATCTATTATATCCAATCTATCGCATTTCAGTTTTCAAACGGATTTAGTTGGATACGCGAGCAGAAAAGCCACGATCACCGCACTTCCGGTTGACCGTCTCCATAAGACGACGTGCTTCGGTAATTCAAAGTGCTCGACTTTGCAGTTTTATTGCGGAAAAACTAAACGGTCAAAGAAGCTCAAATTTTGCCAATAGACGCATAAAGTATTCGTCAAAATCATATAATAATGTCAAATTCGAAAGTTGGATTCGTAGTAATGATCGCACCTCCTTCAATTTCAATCAAAGTTAGTCGGGCGAATGTCAGGAGGATATTTCATCCCCTACGAGTCTGTCCATGGACAATTTTTGGACACGCTTCCGCAATGCGAATATAGACTCAATCAAACGTTGATCATTCGCGATTTGACCTATATTCCACCATGGTCAGAAGGTAAATTTGTTGACATTGTCGCAGCACGAGAATCACGTTGAACGCCAGTCGTTTGTCAGCCAACGTTTCCTCCTCGTCGGTCTCCACATTTTACATGAAACTCGCCTACCCCTCCAAATCGTCTTCTCGCAGCCCTGCAATTTTCTGCAATATTGGGGGACTAGAACCCCATTGTAAAAATCGTAGAAGAAAGTGCGAGGTCGAGGGAAAAAAATCGGCATGAGAATTTCGCTTGCTACGAATATGATGCGGTCCTTTTGTTGCCTCTGATCTCGCACCCAACCCCGCCTGCGACTACGGCATCGCAGCCAGAAAAACGGTAGCTATGTAGCGAGCTATGCGGAGAGTGTATACCGCGTCCTCGTGCGGACTGTCATCTGGCACGCACGCGGCAACCGAAGTCGCATTTCCGAAGGCACATGTAAACACATCCATAGCTACTTAAATCCCCGATAAATTTAATTTATGACCGAAGCCTACGCTCACTGCGCACGCTCGTCCCGAAGTTTCGAGTCAGCGAGGAAGAAAAGCTGGAAAAGGTTTGGAATACACGGGAACAGCGGGCACTTGGGTGGCTGAAATAATTCTGGGAACATGGACAGGTATATTGAGTGCAATACGCATTATGGGGGATTATATTATTGTACGGAGAACAATAATAATACCGAATGGGAAGATCCTAGCAGGGTAGAATCGTCCGGAAGGATCTAATCAATTTTTCCAGCGCACCATCTTTTATGATGTTGCAGTTTGAATCGTTGGAATGCAATGTAATGACATTTTTGCGAATCGCGTAATTTTTTGTTCGGTAGAAATCCTTCCTTTTAGATTCCTATTAGGGATCTAGAGTTTAAATATGCAAAAAAGATGCAGGATGATGTTAACTCGAATCAAAATTCCGAAAGTCTGAGCACCGTAAAAATAATTCGGCTATGGACGTTTTAAAAGTTTCGAAATTTTCAAAAAATCGACGAATTATTTAAAAATTCTTTTTTTTAAATTAAGAAGTGATTTAACGTAAATTTTGAAATTTGTCTAGTCAATGTTAGTCGTTTTACATCACAGTCAACTGTGTAGACTTTCGATGGCATGATGTTTACGAAACTTGTCATTTCGGAATATTAAAATTACGAATTTCAAAAGGTCGGAGCATTCAAAGTTCGGAATTTCAAACCGGCCCCACTTTTTCATTCTTTCGACTGCTTAAAAGTGTTTCTAAATAAAGCATGCGACAAGTTTTTGTTTTCCAAAGTTCGAAAAAAGCAGCAGTATTCATAGTAGACTCGTCTGACGGGTACACTGGCGTAATAATCATTTCAATTCATTGTTGTAATAATGATGTAAATTTTTTTTTTCGGAAAGATAAAGCAATCTTTCGTACAATATGTTTAGAGAACATGCGTAATTCGTTCATCGTATTTGTCCATCATGCAATTGTAATTACAACATTTTTTACAAGATTGTAATTGCAACATTTGAATGTCATGCAACCTGTTTTTTAATTGGTCAAATTTATTTACTTCTTCAAATTAAGTAAATCCCTTAAAAAAATTTCAATTCGATGCCAAAAAGTATTTTTTTAAATAACAAAATGCGAAAATAAGAATAGAAAAGAGAATTTTTCTTTATCCAACGAAGAACATTTCAACACCATATCTTTTCCCACCTTTCACTAAGAACCAATAAAATACAATCAAACAAGTACAGGCAAAACAAAAGTAATTCGTCTTTTAAGACAAACAAAATTCTTTTTGTATATGAATAAAAATGTTGGTCGGGTATTCTTCAATTACAAGGTGGTCCGTTAAAACTTTTTCACAGTCTCGGCCAATTTACGCAACTATGCCAATGTTCGAAAAATGAATGAATAAAAAAAATACTCATATCCATTTCAGCTTTTGACCCATTCGGTGTATTATTTTCCTAAAAAGACAAATCTGCCAACGAGAAACACGCGAAGAGAATATGGAGCCGAGACGATAGCCGAGAAAAAAAGTGATAAGCACTTCTTCGGTAGCATTTAAATATATTATCCATCAGACCCACAGATTGTTCGTAATACCCATTTGTATCCATTCCTTATTAATTCAATCGCCTTCATCTCGTATTGTGTCAAGTTTACGTTTACATTATACCCGGCGTTTCTACAAGCTCCAAGCTCCAAAGGTACACTTGGGAGAAACGACACTGCGCGATCACGACGATAAATCAATGCCAAAGGGCATTAACGATCGGGGACAGTCTGTATGTCGACTGGCGTATACCCATATTTATACATACATTATAAAAATGTATATTGTGAAGGTTGTATTAGAATAATCTCTTGCCGATCTAAATCGATCGATCCGACCCCCGAGCGAGGAGAGGCACGAAATCGAGACGCACTTTGTCATAAAACTCTGAAGAATTAATTCAACCTACGGTCGATACGAATTCACGTATATGTCTATATACATACGACACTTTGATATCCTCGTACGGGTCCTTTCAGGAAGAATGAAACGAATCGTGTCTGCTCCCTTGAAGGGGTCACTTTAGACGCTACAAAGGCTATTTTCATGATTTTTTGAATAGGTTTTTATTATAGATATTGATATAAAAGTTGTTACACTTGATAAATACATTATCGAAATACATTTAAAAAAATGTATGTATTTATGTAACTCAAACAAACTTCGAAAGCGTTTATTTCGAAACAACGTTTTTCGACGGCTGATAAAATCTTCGAAATTACTGAACCGATTCTTATGAAATTTTAACCACATATTCGTTACAACTATAGCTATATCGCGCATCAAGGATTTTTTGAATTTTGATATTTATTAATTTTTTTTACCAAAAACGGTGAAATAAACGTTTTTTTTTGTTTTTTGAAAAATTTTCGCCATTTTGTTATTTTTTGCATATATCAAAAATCGTATGATATGCGCTATAGCAATTAACATACTGAATCTAAAACCGTTTGATTTTTTTGCTTCGGATAATCCATCTCCGAGGTTTCATCAACAGTGCAGACCTACAATTTTTTTAGGACATTTTTCAACTACCATTTTCGTCTATGAACAGTGACTTAAATAATTTTTTTTTTCAATCTATTTCGAAAGTGTATTTATTAAGTGTAACAACTTTTATATCAATATCTATAATATAAACCTATGACGAAAAAGTCACGAAAATAGCCTTTTTTAGCGTCTAAAGTGAGAAGAAAAAAATGTTAACTTCTTTTATTAGCTTGTACTCGTTTTTAGTGCGTTTGATGACGTTGAAGTTTGCATCGTTTGCAATGCAACGAAATTTATTTTTTCCTTTATTTTCATTACTATCCGATATATTTGTTGTCGATTTCGCGTTTAGTTCTAAATTAGATTCTAAAAAGCTGTTCAGTTTTTTAAATGCCGAAATTCGCCAATAATATGGGTTTTTCAATAAATATTAATTTATCATTGCACTCCAATATTGCACATTTCAGAGTCGTACTTTGCGGAACCGATTGAGGATTTTCGATGAAGGTTATTTATTATTATTTTTTTAATCATCGTGCTTTATGAGACAAGACGAATTGATGAGACTATACGTTTCTGCCAATGGCTCTTTGAATCCCGAGTCGAAATTTAGACCCTCCTTTAAACCTCCTTTCGATCCCAATTTGTTATTCAATGGAGGTTCAAGAGGTTCAAATGGAAATCTCAAAAACATGTATATCAGAACCTACTGAACCTCCAAAAGTGGCAGAAATGGGACTTTTTCACTCAAAGGAGGTTTAGTAGGTTCATCTGAATCTCCTTTAAACCCTAGTGAGCCTGATTTAATGCTTACGCAAACCTACAGACCCTCTTTTAAACCTCCTTTCGCCCTACTAACTCTCCTTTGACTCCTTTCGCTGGTGGCTCGCAGAGCCTCCTAGCCCTCCTTTAAACCTCTTCTGACCCTACTAACCCTCCTTTAAGCCTACTTCAATATGCTGCCCTCCGCCTCCCCCCTTCTCTCCCATCCGCAGTTCACCGATATTCCAAAGAAGGGATAATTATAATTAAAAAATATTTTCAGATAAAATATATATCATTTATTTATAATAATGAAATAAACTTGAATAGCACACAAACAAATGTAGTACCAGCGTACTTTACTAGATTATATTAACGTATACTATATTTGTACTATAACTATAGTACAAACGTATTAAAACTATAGTTTTTCGTATTCCGTTCGTCGAATTAATAAATCAATCTTATAATAAATAATCAAACATCATATTTTTAATTCACACATATAATTTATTTTTCAGATATAGCTTGACCCTACAGAACCTCCTTTGGATCCAATCTTTCATTTTCCTTCTGCTTTGGATTCAAAGGAGGTTCTATAGGGTACAGATAGGACTTTAGGCCAAAACGAGGTTATGTAGGTTCACGCAAGCCGAGCCCATAGGCCTAAAGTAGGCTCAGGAGGTTGAATAGAAGGTTCAGTAGGGCTAAAGGAGGGTCGCCAACGGTGCAAATTTCTCCATATAGGTTCAAGTGGAGTCAAAGCAGGGCGGTGGTCTGTGCATTACAAAGGAAATAGGTTCTCGAGCATTCTAAGGAGAGTCTAAATTTCGACTCGGGATGTCCCATGTACACACGAGCCTGTCTTCGACCAGAAGGGCATTTAATTATAACGATGCAAGACTGAAATCAGCGCGAGATACGTCCTTACATTCGATACACATATATGCGTGTACACGAGACACGCTAATTCCGGTCTCGATATCTCAGAGCTCACACACCGATGAAGTCGTCGTGACGTCCACGTGGGAACTCTGCAGGGGTTCCATCTCGACTCGTGTACCGAATGCTCGCGTCTTCATTCTTTCCTTCCTCTTTCTTTTCTGCGATTTTTTTCTTCTTCAAAATAACACACATAATACAGCGATAAACGCCGGTACACGATTCACCGGACGTGGTCGCGCGCCCTCGCGAAATTCCATCGCGACTGCGGTACATGAAAAAATGGCGGTAGGAAAGGGCGAGGAAGAGGCCTCCATTTGGAAAGAAAAAAAAACGAATAAAAATCTTTCGGTTTACGCCTAATTCGTCTCGGACGGTCGAAATAATTGTATGTGACTAATTAATTAACGTTTGTATTATTTATTGTAATATCGATTTATTTGATGCATAATAACGATGCATTTTGATATCTATTTATCTTTGCAATGCTCCTTCGGGCACCCTTTCGGAACTCATCTAGGTGTATAATTTTGGGTATTTGGTATTATTTACTGAAAAAAATCAGTCGTATAGACTAAATAGGTCTATTTGATTTTTTTTATCGAATTCAATCGAACTAGCTGGATCATAAACGTAGTAGTACGCTCTGTCACCGACGAGTGGCACAAGGCCCCGCAAGTCCGTTGGTACTCTGAGCGATCGTTTTAGGGCTTACACCACTGTAAACGTCTAAAATCAAATGACTTTTTGAGATTTTTTTTGAGTGACAGGACAAGTCACTTGTCCTGTCACTCAAAATATAATAATAATAATTTTCAAGAATGTTATTAGTCATATCATCAAGTGAACGAAAAAAAATGTATATTAAAAAATTACAAAAACTAGTGACGTTGGAGCCATCCTCGCGGGGCATGTTGAATTTGAGACGCTCTGCGGCATGCATTTGGAGAAAAATAAAAAAACTTCTATTAATTTACGTGAGTATAGCTAGAGAAATACTCATGGGGAATAGGGGATTTTGAATATATGAATCTTTGTGTAATTGCCAAGCATTTAAAGTAAAATTTGTCATTTTTAATTTGTTTTATTTTCATATAGGGTAAGTCCGGGGTATTTGGCCACAGTTTTTTCAAGGATCGGTCAAAATAAAAGTATACAGACGTTTCTTAACTCATTTTCGTTTGTAATTGAACTTTGAACATTTAACTTTAAGATAATTTACGAAGTTGAAAGAAACTACCATCAGATCAACCTTAAAATGACTATTTCTTTAACATTACGATTGGCTATCTCTCCCGGAGTATTCGGGTGTGATGGCCATAGGAGTAGAGGTGAGATGGCCAGCATTATGCTATCGGTTTTTTCTTTGGCTTTATGTTTTGATACTTATTTTTTTCTTTCGGCCTCATCTAGAACACATGTCATCGAAATCCGTATAGTTTTTGTTTGCCCCAAATTGGCACACTATCCACTGAAACCAGTATTCGATGAGGCAAGTTTCATAATAATTTTCTCCGCAACATTTTTTGTCATCGTTCTTATATCGTCTTTCTAAGGTCTTGCTAGGTATTTCATCGATCCCAGCGGCTGCACAAACCGATAATCCATCATTTTTTTACAGCACTCTTAGTTGCTTTTAATGATTTTTTTATCCAATTCCCTCGTAGAGCAAATGCTTTTCATCTTGTACTTATTAGGCATCCATAACAAATGTAGGAACAATGAATTACTTGAACACGTTACAACTAATACTATGGCCATCATACACCGACTCTACGTGGCCATCTCTCCTAATCTCCCGAGAGAGATGGCCACATCTAAAATGTAAACAAATAATAACAACACATGCAAAATCTGGAGGTTAAAACAAAGCACTGTTCGTGAACTATTCAAGAAATACAAAAGTAACCATTAACTTTACAAAATAACATCACCACAACGTAAAATATGAAACCTTCAAATGTTTTTATTACTAGCCAGAATAATTAAAAAGGATTTTACTTGCTTAAATTTTTTTTTTGCCAAACTTTTGCCTGTACACTTACACCTGCGTACTTTAAACCTGCACCAAAAAGAATATACGCAGTAAGAAAAATAACGAAACGAAATTATAATTCGAATTTTCTTTGCATTCCAACGATGCAAACTTCAACGCCATGTCTACACCAAAAAACGGTTGAAGCAAATGAAATCTTACATTCGAAGCCATTCGAATGATGTTGAAGTTTGCATCGTTGGCATGCACCGAACATTTCTTTCCATTGCAATTTTTTTTTCGACCGGTCAAAGCTACTCTACACTTTTTTAAAGGTCCTCATCGGAGAGCTACGACCTAACTGTCGAAAAATATTTTCGATAACGTTAAAAATGGAGCAAAAGGAAATAATAAGCATATCCGTTGCATTGAAACGTTGCAAACTGTAACAGCATCAAACGGAATGTTACTAGGCCGCGAGACAACGATAAAAATTACTTGATTTCCATAGATGCCAGTCGAATCAAATAAACGTTTCCAACAGTGTATGTATTCAGGTGCATAGAACCTAACCAAACTAATATCCAGGCGTCTCAAATTTTGTGCCTTACGCTCTCTGTGAACAGGTATCGAGACCGTGGATCTACGTGATTTCTCTCATACGTACATGTGATTTAATGTGTGCGTGTGTTTTTCTTTTCTTTCATGGAACACCGCCGTGCGCTTTGAGGTTTCGGTAGGCAATGGAAAATCACACATTGGCTCACCGCGCCCACTTGTTTGCTCAGAAGTGACACGTTTTTACCTGGTCATCGCGGCTGGGTTACAAGCTCGTGTACCATCGCATCTCTGCGAGCCCGCTGCACCCCCGTGGCCCTCAAACACATATATCTCGGTCTCTCTTGCCCTCACTCGTCCTCTCGTACTCTCTATGCTTCGATATTGATTTATTCGTCCTCTTGTCCATAACCCAGCGAAGATCGAACGCGGTCTCTTCTTCTGAACACCCCCCTGCCCCTGTCTCCCTTGTCCTCATCCTCTCGTCTATTTGTCATTCGACAAATGCCCACTCTCGGAGACCACCCCCGCGCTGTTAATCGTCGGTCCTTTATTCCTCTCGTCTTTTTGTACGCGTTGTTCCAAGAGATTGATTCGCACGATAAAGATGTTGTATCGGGTTTTATCGAATGTATTCGCCGTTTATCTGTGAATGAGATCGCGGTATTTATGGCTCCAGTGGGGTGAACTTTCATTGGCACATTCTTCGACGTATGTACACTGTAAAAAATTTCTGTATAAAAATTAATACACAAGTGTAGGAAGTTTTTATGCGGATACCGCTTATGAAATTTCAGATACGACTTTGAAAACCCAAAACAGGTTATTTGAAAAATGAAAGTTTAGCTCCGTAATATTAATATACTTGTGCGTTTGAAAAATAATGCACGTGTAAAGAAATAATCACATCCAAGTATATTGAAATCAAGAACCATTTGCTGATATCAATATACGAGTGTATATTAAATTCAAGAACCATTTGCTAATATCAGCATACGGGTGTGTATTAATTTCACAGAACCAAAGTATTACCTTTAATGTACACTGTAAAAAGCTTCTGTATAAAAATTAATACACAAGTGTATGATGTTTTTATGCGGACCCCGTTTATGAAATTTCAGATAATATTTTGAAAATCCAAAGCAGGTTATTTTAAAAATAAAAGTGTAGCCCCGTAATATACTAGTGCGTTTGAAAAATAATGCACGTGTAAAAAAATGTTCACATCTATGTATATTAAATTCAAGAACCATTTGCTAATATCAACATACGGGTGTGTATTAAAATTACTGATCCTAAGTATTAAGTTTATTTCAGAAATTGATAATTAAGCCCACTGAAAATGTGACTCGTATGTATCCTCCTCGACGAAAAAAGGTGGTTTTTGTGAAATTTCTTCCTTCAACACCTGACGGCGTAAAAAGGGAAAAATAATTTCCTTCCGGAAAGGCGAGTTCAAGAACTGCGACTCTGGCGTGGATATGGAGAGGTAACGAATTTGTGACACTCTCCGACGCGTGCACGAGTTGCAAACGCGTCTGTTTTTCCCAGGACGATCGTAGCCGGTGGTCGGGTTATATGCCCGACTTCGGTCGGGCATATAACCCTAAGCTGCGACTAGCTATGGGAAAGTGCCGAACAAGGCGGCGTCCCTCGGGCGCTACGCGAACTACGCACGACCATCGGTCGTCGCGAGCGGCCGAGGTGGGTTGAGCGCGTTTTGTATTTGCAATACTCTGTCTTTTATATTTGAATTAATATACAACTGTTGTAATCTTTAATTTAAGGCACGGGTTGATGCAATACATTTTCCATAAATTTGCAAACTTTTCTTGGAAATTCCATGTTGCATCTATTAAATTCTATATCCACGTTAGAATTTCATGTTCCTGTTTTAAATTTACGGTACAAGTGTCTTAAATTCAATTTCATTTACTGAGTTCGTAAAATTCAATTCTTTTGTCCCTTAAATGTAGTGTAAATTTAATATAATTTTCACGTTGTTTCATGTGATTTTCATCAGCGTTTATGAATTCTTTTTTCAATTCCAGTTTCGCACTTTTAAATAAATCTGTTGTGATCATGCATTGTACGTATCGTAAAATTCAGTTTCACATATATTATATTTTTCAGGCAGCTGTAAATAAATTTCAAACTTGTTTTCTATTTTCAATGCTCTGTTTTTTATAGTTGATTTATCATACATCTGTGGTAATTTTCAATTGAAGACACGGGTTAATGCAATACATTTTCCACAAATTTACAAACTTGTCTTTGAAATTCCATGTTCCATCTATTAAATTCTATATCCACGTTAGAATTTCATGTTCCTATTTTAAATTTACGATACAAGTGTTTCAAATTTAATTTCATCTACTGAGTTCGTAAAATTCAATTCTTTTGTATCTTAAATGTATTGTAAATTTCATATCTTTTTTTTACAGTGTAGCTCTGGAGGATTCAGGCAGTGTTACCAACTACTACAAAACGTTCCCCCTAGGATCAATTCGAAATCCCCCTGAATCTTCTTCGAACCCCCTAAAACTCCGAACAGGCATCCTTGTTTGATACAAACATTATACTATTAGTTAAAAACACTCGGGCAGGAAGAAATTATGATTTTATTTACATAGGTCTCTCGCTCTCATTCAGGCTCTCGATTCAGGCTCGCGCGCATCAAATTGCGAAGCGACGGATCGATACAAATTCGACCGCGGAAGCGGGTGCATGCTGGCGCGCGGCCTTGACGACCTTTATATTGAGACAGTGCCACGGACAGACACGGAAACAAAGACCGTTCTATATGATTTTTGCAGGCATCTTTGGAATTGCTGATTCCAGTAAGTGGGCATGGCTCAGCTCCTGGCTAGCATAGACATCTGCATTTTTTTTCATCATCCGGTTGTTCTGTCTGGAGAAGAATTGCAAGGCGTATTTAGCATAGTTGCCTTTGCTGATACCGATTTTTCCGGTCTTGGGACGGAGCGATTCCGAGCTGCTGACCTTTTGAAAATGTTGATGTTTTCCCAACACTCGCTACTTCCACTTACATCTTGAGCAATGCCGGAGCAGGTGGTAGATCAACATTTGCGAGGGGAGTGACTTTCGGGCTTTTCATGCCGCAACGGTGAATTCTTCTTCGTTGAATTCGTTTAGGAACCTGCTATCTTCTGGGAAAACGAGACCTGTGTGTTCAGATTCGAAACGAACAAAAGTTTCGACATTTATTTATTATGTCCATCACCCCTCCCCCAATCTTTTGTCGGAAATACTTTTTGTACGACTCCATTTTTACGACTTATTCGAGTAGGAATTAGAAAAATATGATTATTATTATTCTTATATTAGTCTTACTTCTTTAAACATTAGTAATATATGTGAGAAAAATTCATGCAAAATTGAAGCTTTCCAGGTCGAGTAGCGGTGGCGCTAAATATTTTCGCCCCATTCGACTTGCACGAGAATATTGCACTTCACATCCAACCGGCAGTGGCTCAACAATTCATTGACGTTTCTTAAATTCGTTTGAAGATTTCTTGAGTGGACCCTGACAGTTTTGAAAAGCTGTCTTTTGTAATTATCGATATCATTATATTTTTGCAAATTGCAGCTGTTTGAAAAAAAAACTATTTTCGTCTTCAATTTACGACGGAAATTCGTGCATTCCCAATTATCTGTGATTTGTGTAATAAATAATAGTACTAAGTAATAGTACTAAGTAATAGTAATAAGTAATAGTAATAAGTAATAGTAATAAGGAATAGTAATAAGTAATAGTAATAAGTAATAGTAATAAGTAATACTAATAAGTAATAGTAATAAGTAATAGTAATAAGTAATAGTAATCAGTAATAGTAATCAGTAATAGTAATCAGTAATAAGTAATAAGAAGTAAAAGGAATAAGTAATAGTTAATAAAATGTTTCAAAAACGCGTTTAAAACTTCAGGGGTCATTTGAAAGAATTTTCAACCGGGTATGAAAAATATTCGTTAAGTTATTCAAGTTTGTAGATAAAGATAGAGTTTTCCGTGTTAATCAAATGGGGAAAAAAGAGCCTAGGCTATCACGTAGATTAGTCAGGCAGCTCAAAAGCAGCGATTTTTCTTACCCCAGCAGTATCGTTTCACGGGGTAAAATATGATTTTTTTTTGCGACACACCTCAATACACACGTATAACCGCAGTCCATATTCTAAAGAAGACCTGCCGACCTGTTTGCGGAGGATCCATGCATCTATAGTTGCCCCCGTGACGCACTTTCTCTGCTCGTCCATCCACGCTTATTATTCTTCTTCAGCGTGTAAATATTGCCGCACGTGCTTGAAATATCCTGCGACGATCAGAGTCGGGACTGTAGATACTTAAATATTTCTTGAGTTCCAACGTTGAACCCTTGCGGGTTTTTACGTATCACCTTTGCCAATTGAAACCTTTCCTATCACTCCCTACCTGCACTTTGCTGATGTAACCTAACTGTCGTTGCGTCCACAGCCGTCTTGAGCTACACTAGAGGTTGTCCCAGAACTGATGGTAGTCCCTGATGGTAGTCCCTAGGGGGTGAAATTCGGAGTCGATGTATATAAGCATAGATGGGTCCCAGATCAAACCCTGAATTATTATTAATTTTTAGAAACGTACCGAGTCTTCGAAGTCGCCTAAAACGACAATCGAGTGCTCGTCATTTTCACAGTAGCCTCACCCCTTAAGTCGAATGAACGATAAAGCGCGAAACCTTCGAATTCATCGGACGTTGGGTCGGACATGTGTACGTCGTACGATCGCGAAACGATGTCTTCATTATCGATTGTTCGACGACTCCGCAATCGTATTCAATGATGAGGGAACGACGGAAAAACTACACAATTATTCAAAAGTACGAGTCATCGCGACCATTTTGAACGAAGTATCATCGCGTTTATATGCGGAGCCGCCGGTTTATAGTTTGGATGCATATGCGTGTATCGGCCCTCCCGATATATATGCACATAAAAATGGAATGCTTTTTCCTTCACCGGGCAATTTTCCACGTTTATCGATAGCACCGAGCATGTGGTTAGTCAAATGGCCTTGTAAGTATTTGCATTGCTCACCCATTATGACATATCCGATCAAATAGCTGAAACGCGTTCGCCTTAGTCGCGGAAATGGTTATAACTGCAGTGTGACTTTTACACATGCATGCGTGCAACCATAAATATATACACACTAGGGTGGTTAAAAAAAATCGATTTTTTTTGTCAACGGAAAATTGAAGTATGTTAAGAAAGAGAAAGTTTTGCAAAATTCAAGGGTTCTAAACAATTTTTTTGTTAGTGCGCAAACGCCTTTTTCATTTTTTTTCATGATTATCGGAGTATTCATTTTTTTAAATCGCGATACAGAAAATGTTATTGCGTGATCCAATCTTGATTTCATTTTTTTTGTAACAATACACAATTTTTATTTAAATATTTTTTTTTACCATAAACAATTTGTATTTGCAGATTAAGAACCAACATGTGTAATTCGGTTGTGAAAAGTATATCAACCACTTGATGAACAAGAACACGGTGCTTACATCACCGAACGTCTAACGAGTATGCGTTTTTTTTTTTCAAGTAATATGTTGTTTTGGAGTAAGAAAACAAATGAAGAAAAAAAATTAATTAAAAGTCGTTTGAGCACTACCTAAAAAAATGTTTAGACCTCTCAAATTTTGTATGAATTACTTTTTCACAAACTAGTGCCATTTTCCGTTCAATAACGCGAAAAAATTGATTTTTTTAACCATCCTAATACACACATACACACATACATACAGACATATATGTATATGATGCATTCAAAGTGTTTTTGAACGGTCAAAAAGCCTGACCTTCTTCAATCTTTTTCAAAGTTATTAGATGAACTATTTTGAAAAAAAATTCAAAATTTTCCAAGCACTGCAACACTAAAAAAAAGACAAATCTTTCATTTTTTTCATTTTTTGACCCCAATGAGTAGGTTGATCCTGCTGACATTTACACTGAGTTTTCTTTTATTAGTGTAGAACAACATGTGTAAGTTTCACTCTGGGCTGGGCTTGCGTTCAGTTAATATCGTCGTATTACATTTAATGGGACCTTGTTTTTGGTGAATAACTCGGCGATTTAAAATTTTCAAGTAAAAATGGTAATGACTAAACTTGTAGGAAATCGAGTGGTTTCAACATTGGTCTTTCTCTGCCATCGATATTTTTCGAATCAAAATTGAAAAAAGCGGCTATTGCATTATCTCGTTATCTTTCAATTTTAGGGCATAAACGAACATAAACAAACTTGTAGAGAATAAAATTTTGGACAATGTTTGTTCACACCTTTTTTTTCCTAGAATCAATATTTAAGGTCGTAGGCCAACGGAAGAAGAAAAGAGCGAATGGTTCGCGAAATAATATTTTCACGCTTCTCGTTTTTTTTAATTCGACGAAAAAGCATTCGCGTTTTCCTGTAGCATCGATTCTCATTTTTTTCTGTATAGGTTTTCATTTTTTGTGTATATATCCTCTTCGCTCGGAAGTTGTTAAAAGAATTTGGGGGGTCTTTTATAGGTGATTCATCCTCGCCAATCTATTTTTTAAACTTTGATCAAAATGTAAGTCATTCACGTTATTTTTTAGTTGGACATTTAGTACGTACATTACGTTTGAAAAAATCGTGCGGTAAATACATAAGCAAAATAGAAAAATAAAAAATTTGTTTTTCTTTTCTCTCGAAAAATAGAAACAACGCATCTAGATTTTCCTATCGGACGTCACTTTTCTGGCCACCTTGTATATTAACACAGCGTGAATATAAGAGTGAGCTCATAAAGCCATCGAATTACGTTCTTGTGTGCGAGGCGAAGAGTGCGACGAAAAAAATGAAGCCTCACCGGTGTCATTACGAAATAGATAAAACACGTGCATTGCTGTACCTATTAGGAATGAAAAACTGAACTGACATGAGCTGTTTTTTACTTGTTTCAGTCCCATCAGGAAGAAGATCTTTCGGATCCTGATCTCCAGGATGAGGAGAGCGGTGAGGAATTACCACAGCAACCTGTTCAGGCCAACAACCACCCCTCCTCGGACAATGGTACTTCCGGGGGGCAGGCTACGACCCCGACTCCGCTGACACACCTCAACAACCTCATGACCTCCCACCATCCACACTTTCTGTCCAAACTCAAAATGGAGGTAAGTCTCCGTACCCAATGCTTCAATTTATATATACGAAGCTTTCGTAAGAAAACGTTCATACTAAACGAAGCTTTCCAAACAATTGAGTAATTCCTTTGCATTTAAGTAGAACATTTTGTTTAGAAGATCGTCTTGGAATTTTTTAGGGTGTCGGATAAAATTTGGTCGAATTACGCTGCAAGCCAATTTGAAAAACGTTGCTCCCGGGAAAATAAAGGAATCAAAGTTTGGCCTCGGGGTTATTTGTAGTCGTTCGTGAAAATTTCATAGTAAAATTCCAATTTATTTATATGGAACCGATCGCACCCCTATTCTAAGGTTCTGAAGTATAATTGAAAATAAAAAAAAATCGTTTCTTCCGATCCTCCGGGATAGTTTTTTTACCTTAAGGCCTTATTATACCTTTGGATGGTCGGAAAACAAGCCTTTTTGGGGATTTTTTTTCCGGTAGATACACATAAAGCAATCGAAATGAGGTTTGAAGGGTTTATTTGACATATATGTAGGTACTCAGATCAATTTTTTATTTTAATTTTATATATTTATTTTATATTTATTTTTTTATATATTTTTATTTTTTCTAATTATTTTATTTTAATTTTATCTTTAGTAAATTTTTTATTTTTATTTCAAAAAAATAAAAAATTACCCAACGGTCGGTAGAAATAGAATGCCTTTTTTATGCCCTCCGCGGGCGGACTCGTTGGGGGCACACATGAGCATCTTGAACAAAAAATGATTTTTTTTTTCGTAACCTGCGCGAGTTTTGCTAGCGAAGTACACACGAAGTACGCTTATGACAAAATATTGATTTTTTTTCTAATATGACATCCTTCTGAAAAAATAACGTCGCTTTTCCGACTTGAAAAACGACCTTAATTTGTTTATAAAAACCATAATTTTTAAGTGATTGCCAAAATCGAGTGTACTTGGTTGAAAAAATCTATCTACGAACCTACAGTTGAAATTTCGAGTTAATTGATTAAAAATTGTCGGAGCTACGAGTCTGCCCGTTTTTGAAAACATCGTTTAAACCTTCGAACGAATTTTTCTTTGGACCATATCATTCTTGGGGCGTTTAAACATCATTTCAGTCAATAAGACAAAACGATACAGTTTTAAAAAAATGTTTATTCGGCCTTAAGGGGTTCTACCTCTGGACTGTCAGTCTAGAGCTCGAAAAAAGAGGCGAAATTCGACAATTTTTTATGGATACTCCCAATGATAGGTTGTGACGTCGATCTGTCCGATTTCGATGAAATTTGGCATGCTTGTAGAATGGGTAAAAATAGGCGACACGTATTTTTTTATATCTGTGGAACCCGATATTTAAGGAGCGAAGCGTATCCATGAAAATAGGGGTATTTTTCGTTTTTCGTCGATAACGTTGTCGTTCTAATCTCTAATGTACAGTACACGAAAAAATAAATATGGTTGCAATATGAGATTTTTTCATATCTCATACCGTTAAAACTTTATCTAATGTATGTGTAAGGATGATGAAATGATGTAAGAAAATAATGTAAGAATGCTAGTGTAAAAATACCGGGAAAGTTGTGGATCAAAGTGCCAATTGATATAAATATGAGGAAGACTTGGTTAGAATTTGCGAGAAGAGATCCAAAGTCATAGTTCGAACAAAAAAACTCGTTTGTTCTTGTTTGAAGTACAGATAACTATTTGAAAATTTGCAATTAACTGTGACAAACGAGAATATATAAGTGTTGATGCTTTCTAGAGGCTAGAGAGGCTCTAGCCTCTAGAAAGGGCTCTACGCAGGCTAGAGAGTAATACGTCTATCGCTTTCTTTGTTTACTATGTCATTGGCGTCACGTCGAAATCCATTCCTGCGGCTACCGTTTCGCCTGTTCGTTGAACACGTGGAAAAAGTGCTTTTTAAAAAATGAATCATAAGATATATTTTGTGTTTTTATAAATTCAAGCCAACATTATTCGATTGCTTAGGAGGCGTCCATAAATTACGTAATGCAATTGGGGGGGGGGGGGGGGGTGCGTTACGTTACGGTTTTAGAACTGTCAGCAAAATTTCTGCATGTTCAAGTTTTTAAATTCAAAACTCATCGTTCAGAATAGATGAAGTGCAAGCTGTTATTATTTCGAGAAATATAATGAAGATGAAAAACCGTCATACCGCCCATAACGTAACCGTACGTAACGCAATGGGGGGGGGGGGGGGGGGTGGTCGCGTTACGTTACGATTTTAGAACCGTCAGAAATAGCAAAATTTCTGCATGTTCAAGTTTTAAAATTTAAAACTTATCGTTCAGAATAGATGAAGTGCAAGTTCTTATTATTTTGAGAAATATAATGAAGATGAAAAACCGTCACATCGCCCGCGACTTGATACTTTAATGTAAGTATCAATATTCTAGAAAAAAACATAACTTCATATCAAGAAAAACGGAATGAAAAATTTGATCGCGATTTTTTCGAAACTACTTTTTTTCGACCTTGTCTCAGCGAATACTCAAAACCAATTTTCAGTTTTTTAAAAACAATTTCAATTTTTCAGTTTTTTAAAAACATTTTTGTAACCGCAGTGACTAAGGTTGTGCGTAGCTGATTTTTTAAATTTTGATCATTACTATTTTTAAAGATCGCTTGAGTACTAAAAGGGTCTTGAAGATAGAAAAAAGAATGTCTAAACTATCGGCATTTTGTAAAGGAAACAAAAAAAAAACGGCTACGCATAACGATAGCTACATTTGTATAGATATCGATAAATTGGTGATTTTGTATTTACAGATAACCATTCATAAAGATATCAATGGGACAATAGAGAGAATTTTTTTGTCGCCAAATCAGGGTTAATTAAAAAAAACATTCATAAAATTGGTATAAAACTAGATGAATATATACTTAATAAAATGAGTATAAACCCCATCCTTTCATAATTAGTTATACTTTGGAAAAAAATGCAATAATTGACATCAAAGCACCCGTTACGTAATGGATGGACGCCCCTTATTACGCAAACTACCTTATTTATACATTCTTAGTATTTTTCTTACATGGAAAATACCCTATTTTCATTTCGTCAACTGCGTATCCATGAACATCCCGTGAAAGAATTCAGAAAGAAGTCAGAAGTATTTCGAAAATGGAGAAGTAATTGTAAAACATTTTATTTTTAATCATTCCACATTTATTGGTACGAGCGCGCCAGATAACGTTGTGCTTTTGCGTAATCGATACGTCGCTGAGATTAAAAAAATGTTCGGATGTAACGAGTCTGAAGAATGTTTATCCATTGAAGCATAAGTGTGGAAAAAAAACAAATGTATTCATGTACCCAACAAAGTCATCTAAAGTTTACGAATGGCGAATTAACTCAAAAAAATTCGATACATGTTGTTTATCCCGTCACGAGCATGGAACGGAAATTAGTTCAATTAAAAATGTCGAAGCGACCAAACGGTGCTGAACGTACATATGTGCTGTCATTCCTGCACGCATGAATTATTTTTAATAAACACTATTTTCGTATTGTGAAATTTATTTTCCAAACATGCTGAATGTTTATAGAATACAAATTATTTATAGTAAAATTCCACGTGTATGTTTATTTTAAGTGACCTAACCTAGTGTTTTATCGATACCTTAAGGGGTAAGGCCACTGTAACGGCCCAAAAAAAAAGGTTTTTTCACTAATTTTTTGCTCCCGAAATTGAAGGTATTTGAAAAAAAACTTTTAATGGTGTTATCGGGCATACATTAAACTTTATTATAAAATTTTTTTACAGTAAAAAAAAACAAAATGGCGGTTCCACAGCTATCTTCCCGGGACATGTTTTGCTTCCAGGGCTCCGCGGCACGCAGCACCACTGGTGCACTTTTGAATCTAGAACAAAAAAAAAAAATCATTAATCTAGAGGGCTATAGCTAGAGAATGTCGATCGGATTTTAAAAAGTATCAATTTTTGTGGATTTGGCGTGCGTTTGAAAAAAAAAATTGATTTTTGACGAAAAAAACGGCAAGTTTTTTGTTAATAAAAAATCAATAAATAAAGTTCTTGAAAATTCCGATCGACATTCTCAAGATAATGTAAATGTTCACATCTGGTTAAAATTTCAAGTAAAAAAAATGAAAATTGTTCGAGTTATGCTGCGTGCCATTTTGAAAAACCATGTTTCGAGAAAAACGCGTTTAAAGTTTTGCGAATAGTTTTTTATAGCCAATAAAAAAAAATCGATTTTTCAAAAAATTTACAGTGGCCTTACCCCTTAAACTTTAAATATATCACATCTATGGAAGTAAGTCTAAAAACTAGAAATTCTTAAAAATAACTTTGCAAATATATTGCATGCCCTGATGAATCCCGTCTGGGCCCTTTATCATTTTCCTCGCTGCGACCTTTTTTGAATAAGTTACCCAACACCCGCTTATCTTCCTGTCGGGGCTGAGTCCGATCGTGTTGTGGACAGCCCTAGTAGGGCATCCATATTCAAACCCTCATGGGCCCCGAATTATTTTTATGGCTGCCCTCCTAATTTCTTCTACGGGATTTTTCGAAATTCACCTTTTTTTCCAACTTCTAGACTGGTAGTCTCCCTCAATAGAAAGTCCATTTCAAGTCCGCGGAAACGCAATAAAATCTCATCCTCCGAATTTCGCCAGCGAAGTCGAAATTATGCGTCCCAGCGTTAACGAGGAATAAAGGGGAAAAAAATGTTTGCCCTTTCGAAATTAGCCGAGCGACATGGACATTTTGAGCAACAAGGGCGGTCTCGAGGCCCTCCAGGCCGCGATGGGCGGCGGTAATTTCAATCTGCCGTTCTCGTTTCCACCACCGGCGGCTTTTCTCACGCCCCAGCACAACTCTCACAACAGCCATCAGCATCAGATCGGCGCGGGTGGCGGCGGCGGCGGTGGTGGAGGACAGGGCGTCGGTGGCGGCAATAATGCTCTGACCTCGTCGGCGAGCTCGCACTCGAGCGAATCGTCGCAGGGTAGCGCGCGTAACAGCAGCGAGGTTCGCGATTCCGGAGGACACAACTCCCAAAGCAACCCTGCCAATTCGCACCAACAGCAGACCAGCTGGAGCTTCGAGGAGCAGTTCAAACAGGTGCGTCAGGCAAGTAAACAAATTGTCTGTTCTTCGTAGATTTGATTTTTGCCCTGTTTGTTGTTGCTGCTGGTCATAAACGTCTTTTTCATTCATTGCCCTGGATGATAATTGGAAAAAAATGATAACGAAGGCCCGAATATTTGCGTGTTTTGGGTGGTAAGGTATCTTCGTCCCCATAATGCCGCTTGATGGTGTGACGTCACTCTTTCGCTAGTACTAGATTTCATTTTTCAAGAACCATTCCTTCAATGATTAAAGGCAAAAAAATTATGTTTCGTCGTGATTCCTCAAAGATTGGACAAATGAAGATTAGTTTCGTCATGATGATGATTATTTATTCTTTCTTATTCTTCAGTTGTACAGTCCGCCGCTGTGCCTTTCATTGATCGAACATGTGTGATAGGGCCCTAAGTGATTAATTATCGTATCGTAAGGCCTTAAGCTACTCCAGAGGCCGAAAAAATAGGCTTTTTGGGGATCTTTTTTCAGAAAAACTACAAAATAAATCGAGATTACAGAAAAGGGTGTTTATCATATACGTATCAGTGACTGTATACAATAAGTTTTTTGAAGCGATTAATTTCAAAATGACGGCTGTGCAGCGTTTTCACGACAACGTCTCCGTTTTTCCATGGTCCACGGCCGGACAAACAGCTCGTGTAATTTTTTAATTATAATGAGCCAATGATTTTTTTTCGATTATATATAATAACTGCTATAGAAGTACGTATGACTTGTTTCGATATATTGATTTTTGGCCAAATGGCGCCCTTATGAAGCGGAAAGTGAAAAATTTGCCTAAAAATCGTCAGATAATTGTTAATAACAAATTAACTGTGCAATATAAAAAAAATCCTACGAACTTCCGTAGACAATGTATTTTTCAAGATATATTCAACATTTCAAGTGAATCGGTCGAAAATTGTCTGAGTTATGTTTCCGGCCAACGTAAAACGGAGACGTCATCGCAAAAACTCTGCACAGCCGCCATTTTGAAATGAATTGCTTCAAAAAAATTATTGTATACAGTCACTCATATGCATGATAAACGCCCTTTTTTGTAATCTCGATTTATTTTGTAGTTTTTCTGGAGAAAAAAAAATCCTAAAAAGCCTATTTTTTCGGCCTCTAGAGTGGCCTAAGGTCTTAAGATTATCGTTGGGGTACATTGTTTGTCATATTTTCGTCATACTAGGCCTTTTTACGACCGGAAAGGCCAAAACACGTAATACACTTACAATTATAATATATAATTCGTGCGTAAGTGTATACCGTTGCGTGCATGTAATATAATTACACGCGAAGGTAAAAACACGACAATAATGGCGCAGTCTACGGAGCTGATGCTGATCATCATTCGATGTGCGGAAAATGGTTTTGAAGATTGTCGTGTAACTATGCGTCTAAAGTTACAATAGTTGGGACGCAGTGAAATTTTTTTTCTTTTCTTTTTTTCGTTGAAAAGTTTCCAAGTTGTCCATTGCACATTTCGATTTCAGGTGGCTGTGAAATAGTGTCAAAAAATGTTAAGAAATTTCGACAAACAGGACCTACCCTCAATGGGGGATGAAAGTTTTGAGAAATCGTTTCTTCTACCGTATGGAGATTGCCCTTTTTTACTTAGGCGTGTGGGTGGGCTGACCCTAAAGAAGGCTAAAAAATTTTGACTGATTTTAATTCACCGGAACCCACCCTTATGGGGGGGGGGGGGGTCAAAGGTTCATCGTTGGAACGCAATTAATTTTTTCTCATATTCCGTTCGTCAGATTTGAGCTACAAACATCACTGAAATATTTTTGAGAATTCTTGTTTGGAAATGTACGATCTAAATCTGCAGACAAACGATTTCGTGTGATAATGAAAATGAGGAAATGCAAATGTAACAAAGAACTTTCGCTGCATTCCAACGATGCAAACATCAACACCAGAGATGTTTATTCACAGGTAGCCAACGGACTGCTGAGATGCAACACTTAAATATTCGAAACCGAGTATTCGTTATATCGACGAAATGAATAATTCCCAAAATAACCTAATATTCCATTATTTCAATAAATCATGCGCTAGATCCGTTAGATAATAAAAACATCCAGAAAGATCATCGATTAACCCTTCGAGTGCACACCTCCGCCGCCAACCTGTAAGTGCATCTTGGGTCAATCTGACCCAAGGCGTTTTTCAAATCGTTGTATTCCGGTAAAAATGCATTTTTTGTTTTTTTTTGTAGAGGAGTTTTTTGTAGTAAATTATCCATATTTTATGGCCCTAAATATATTTTTTTACGATAACGAAAATTAAATGCCAAAAAATTCGTTCAAAGTGGGGCATACGTTGACAAATACGTAGTTACACGAAAAATGTTTGGGGTAAAAACGACCCAGTGTGCTCTCGAAGGGTTGAAATCACGTGCTCATGATTCATTAAACTAATTACTAAATTTACAACTTATTTTAAAACACCCAAAATGAGCGACCGATATTTAACGACCCAATAACCTACGATTTCCAATACTATTGTACAGGCGAATCCCGATATAGCGAACCTCGATATAACGAAATTCTCGATATAAAGAAAATTTGTCCATTCCCTTCCGATAAACACCCGAAACAACAACAGGGTTGTTACGCATATGGAAAACCGGGAAAACTCAGGGAATTTCTTCCCTCCCGGAATAATCAGGGAAAAGTCAGGGAATTTTGGAAATTTTCTGGAATTTTCTCACAATTTACTTTTTGAACGAGATACAAAAAATAAAACTGACTTTAAAAAACTGGACGGTATAAAAATAAATATTTTTGTATATCATGAATATTTACATTATTCCTCATTATACACAAAAGAAAGTTATGTCAGTGCCAAACATTGAGAATTAAAAAAACTGAAAACTAATTTACTGTAAAGCTACATTTGTAAATTAATGTAAATTAAAAGTAAAGCTACAAAAATACATTTGCATTCGATCTTTCGTTACACAACCACATCATTATCATTATAGATAAGTCTTATATTTATTTTTTGTTTATTTTCGCCGGCGTACAAACTTCTGTTTATAATGAAGAACAGGTTTTGTATTTGCTTTTAATGCATTTTTTTTACTTTATAATGTTTAAATTATGTTTCGAATTTCAGTTAAAAATAAATAAATATAAATTTAATCATATTTCCATATATTTAGTCCTAAACAAATTATGGTATCCAGTTCAACATAATTCTTCAATAGGAGGATCGAGTTGAGAATTTCCTTTGTTTCTTCAAGTCGATTAAAAATGTAGTTTTTTTCACAAAAATCAGTCATTGCTATTTTCACGTATACAATTTTCCCGTATCGTTTGTAACGTTTACAAAGACTAATATCTCTCTAACTCAAAAAATATATGTTTGATGAAAAGAAAATGTTCTTTATTTGACCCTAATCTGGCTAATTTGCAAAACCTGGAATTTCTGCAAAACCTGTATGGAAAACCTGGAAAAGCCAGGGAATTTCTGAGTCAATAATGCGTAACAACCCTGAAAAACATAACAACATATATTGTGTTCTAATTGCTAATTGCTTGTAAAAATTGCTCTAATTTAAACCTTTCTTTCTTTAAAAAATATCCCTATATTTATACTACTAATATATATATTTTGAAGAACATTTTAAGGAACACGATGTCGGTATAACGAAACCTCGATATAACGAACTTCCCTAGAGATTTGTTAAATCGTGGTTCGACCGTATTAGATAACTCACCCACCCGAAAAAAAATTTCACCAATCAATTAAAGATCGCAACGCACCAAGGTGAAGTTCCCATCAATAATATTATGACATCCATATCGATTGTTCGAATTCAAACGGAGAACCAAAAAAATCCAGCCCCAACCCAAGAAAATGCGAACGCGCATAAAAAAAGCGACAACCGGAAATGGTCTTTGTAACATTGTACGGAGAATAGTGATTAGTTAATTAAATGGACGATCTCGGAGACTGAGAATAAACACGGGATGAAAAGGAGTGGAACGGACCGGGAGAAAGAGGGATCATTTATTTCTGCAATCGCGATTTTTATGTTTCCGTGACCGTTTTGCGGATAGGGCATGTATACACATTCCCGTATATACATACACATATATATATGAAACTCCGGTCGAACGGGCCACCAATTACACTCCAAACGTGTCGGGACTTTAATTAATGCAATGAATGGTAGCTAATTATGATTTTTACACCGCGGCGCGCGCGCACACGCACTGACATATAAACACAGCCACGCATAAACTTGGGGGATAATTACGAGGCGGATCCCCGTGGACAGAGAGGCCTCGAAGTTATAGGAGTAAGAAAGAATATCGTGAATGTCCCGGGTGTTCCTCGAGGGGAGCAACAGAGACAGCGGAAACAGCTGCGGGGGAGGGGTTGAAAGGGAAAAGGAGGGAAAGGGTACGAGGAGGGCTTTTTCCTATATCGCGAGAGGGAATTGCGAAACTCCTCTTTCTTTGCCTTCATCCGCGCCCGGTGTGGAGAACGCATTAGTACGTTAAACTCTCCTCTCGTGGGCATCGAGGCCTTGTTAAGCCCTTTTTTTGCCCGAGTTGCCCATCGCGGGCTACCGTGGTGGATCCCCGCTTGAAAACCGAGCGCCACCGGCGCTTTACACTCAGGTTCAACCGAACCAAACGAAACGCGCTTTCTTATACGTACATCACGAATAGATATATAGCTCCTGGAAAGCTTTTTCGATCTTACCACGCCACGGAGGGTGTGGTATTGAATTACCATTTAGATTGGCGGCATTCAGTCTCCAACCCTCGACAGGCTGTGACTGTGGAGGCCCATTTTCGTTTGTCCATCGTCACACGTTACACCACCGTCATCGTCACTCGTTGCCTCTACTTATGACTGGAGAAGCGTCACCGTTCTCCCGGAAAAGTCGGGGCTGCCTCGCAGCGTAGTAATGAATTTTCCAACCAGACAAGTTGCCTCGATCCACTATATTGCTCTTTTCCCACCCTGGAGACACTGAATTGTCTTTTTTTTCAGTTACTGAACGCGTTGCTTTATTGTAGGATCGAATGGGCTGACTGTTTTTGGGAATTTGGTTTTTTGACTTGCTTTCGTTTTTTTTTTGGCCGACCTACGAAAATTGTCTGTATGTTCGCTGAGCACGGTCAATTTGTAATATGTTGCGCTTTCGGTCGGTTGATATGATGATGCTTTTCTAGATTGATGACATAGATATTTTTCCTGAATTACACGATACATTGATCCAATGAAAGTACATAGGGCTAGTGAATATTATGTCTATAGATATATGAGTACGTCGAAAAAAAATCAATTTTTACTCGTGCAGAAATTGTCGAAGGGATCCAATTGGATTCCCATGGTGGTCTCCACGTTCTGATAGGGATCCAATGGATAGCATTCGATCCCTATGTTGAAACATCACACGCGTACATTGGATTCCAAGCGGGATTGCCCATTGGAATCGAATGTACACGGAGAACAATACGGCCTCAAATTCTAACATTGGTTGCCAGAATTCTAATATTCAGTGCTAGAAAAGTATAGCAGTTTACCGCCAGTTCGGAATTCTAGGACTTGTTGTAGAAGTGTAGACATGATTCTCACACCGTATAGTAAAAATGATGCGTGCATATTACATTTGAAACTATTCTCGCATAGGCGCGAGTCCTATATGCTGTATAGTAAAAATAATGCGTGCTTTGTAAAATACCAACCTTTATTACACCCTATATTTTCATATGGATTTTACTATACGTATAGCAGGAATCTTCGTGTATGTATAGATTTCACTATACGCATGGCATACATCTTCGGCGTCTAGCGAAAAATATTACGAAGTTATTAGTAAAATGTGACTCGTTATACCGTACTTTTTGTAGAATACTGGAAACTAATTGTTCCAGTCACGTGGGCGAAATATTTCTTGTACACTACAAAAAATCACAATATGCCGAATAAAATGTATTATTTGTATCAGCTTACGTGCCATATCGTAGGTTAAAATTTAAATTTCTTCATTATTACTATACCATAATTACACTTTTTACCTTCCATTCAATACTTTTTGATATTTAATTATATTTTTTTTAAAAGCATAGTATTAATTCGAAACTTCGAGGCCCCCGTTTTCTCCATGTACGAATCCAATTTGAATCCTGGGGATTCAAACATGAAGGATGTCCACATCATCAAACAAAATCCAATACGTTTTTTTATGAAGTCCATATCATGTTGAACGTCGAATTGTCTTAACCATTTAAATAGATATACAAAATAAGCGGATCTTGAAAAAGTATAAACCTTATCTTAAAAACGTACACAATAAAAATCGATTTGAATCACATCTCGGAAAATCTACTGTAATTACCGTCTGTTGTTTACTTGATCGCACCTTGGCGTAATATGACTACACACGTACACGCGCACGAAGCGTGCAGGTTATGTTTCAACACGTCGAGTTTTTCTCGGTGACTTCTGAGATATTTTCGATTCGAACGTGGTAAGAATTGTCGAAAGGCGTTCATCGGGGACAGTGCAGAATCCATGGGATCCCGATGAGGATTCTCCATGTGCGGTGTTAACAAATCCCTATAGAAATGTGGGTGCCTCTTGGGATGCCCCAACAAATTTGTGAACGGGATCATGAAAAGATTTTTTTTTCTTGGACGATCCAACAAATTCCGCTTGAGAATTGTAAATAAAAAGTTACCAAATAATGAAAGTCGAGGAATGGCGCGGAATCCGCTTGGATCCCAATGTGGACGCCCTACGTGCGGCGTCCGTATCAAATCCCTGTAAGGATGTGGTACGAATTGGTTACTTCCCAACAAATTTCTGCACGGGTACCGTTTCAAACAATATCGTTACACAAAAAAACATGTAAAAGTTTCATTACATAAAAATGTAATGTAACTTTTAGTTATTACGAAATGCAATGTAATTTTATGTAACATGTACCATTACAAGGAAAACAGAATGAAAAAGTATTACTACATAAAACATACACTGTGACATTTATGTTATTACAAAATGTAATGTAATTTCATGTAGCATGTATCGTTACGTAAAAAACGTGAAAAAGATTGACATTGCTCTGGGTATGAAAGGAGTTCATGTCAAATTTGAGCATGAGCTTTGAGCTTAAGTTGGAGGGTTCACGTTTCGCATGAATTTTGGTTATACCTCATGATACAGTTTAAGGGGGTAAAAATTGTTTTTTATTTTTTCGATAACAACCTCAGATATACGTATATATTAAGACGTTGAATAAGTTCTCGCTGTTTTCCAACGGATGGCGTTACCTGAATTTCGTGCGTCTAGTTCAAGATTCCAACGCATCTATAAAGAAGTACTATAAGCGAGCTTGACATTCAGTGTAAGAGAGATAGGGGCTTCAAGTAACAGGGTAAGAAGTATAAGCGAGTTGCCGCCTGACTGTAAATATTGCAGCTATCTATTAACAGCATTGATTACTCAAAGATTTGGAATATATATATATATATATATATATATGCATATGCACGTGCCAGCTGTACGCCTGTATGCATATGCATATTACGATGGAAAGAAGTGTAACGTTCGTTATACGATAACGAGACTTGAGAAACCAAAATGAAAAGCTCCACCCACTCGAGGGCAAAGAGTCTGAAAAGACGAACATCAGAAAAGCCATACGCAACTTGTAGAGATCACTCTGCGCTCTCTCTCTCTCTCTCTCTCTCTCTCTCTCTCTCGCTCACCGTTTTTCTCTAGCTCTTCTTTCAGCTCTCATTTCTCGCGGTCTCCCGCATCGCATCCATCATTCCGTGGGGGCGTACTCGTTGCAGGGTCTTTAATCTTTATCCTTGGCTCTTGTTCGTCTCCTCCGATGCATATATGCTTTTGTTTCGTTCTATTTTATTATTCCATCGCTATGAAGTCCGTTTATATATATATATATATGTGTGTGTGTGTGTGTGCGAATACGCACATGTGGATGCTCCTTTGCGTATACATCGTTTCGCAATTCTTCTCTCTCGCGACCTGTGCCAAGGCTCCGAGGGACTCCGTTGCTTCGGCCCTGGCTGTGCGAGGTCTCAAAATGCAGCCTGAATATTGAAACAGAATGAAAAGAAACCTCTTGAAGAAACAAATGTTTAACCGCAACTCTAAAAAAACGCATACCTTTATGCGTTTCTATTTGTTTTTTTCCTTTCAGTTTTTCGCAGCAAACATGCTCATTTGGTTGATAGCGCGATCGGCAAATCGCTCGTTCCGATCCCTGCCCCTTTTCTTTACCCTGGGCGGCCAGCGCCCTTTACCGCGATATCACTTCTCATAAACAATTGCTCGAGACGCGTGACTCAGTCGGGGTGAAACATCGTTTCGCTCGCGGTGCGATCGTCAAAAGCGCTTATTTTTCTATTTAAGGACACATTCTTGCTCTATCTATGCGCATACCGTACAGGTTGGCCCGTAAACTGATGTTCAAGAGGAACATCTGGATGCCTCGTGTCAATACCTATCCGAACCATCCCCATGTATATTCTATGGTCATTTTAAGTTTTTGAGACAAAGCATAGTAACATTTTTCTTTGATTCGTTTCGTAGCATTGGTTCTTATTCTTCGCTCCTTTGTAGCTGCAAATTCATCTGAGAAGTTTTTTTTGAAAGCAATTGAGGGTCATTTACACTGGTATAAGTAATTTTTTCATCGTCTTAACTTGAGTGACCTTTCGTCACAAAGCTATGTTTTATACTTTTGATCGAATGCGAAGACATTCACGTTAGTGTTCAGTGGGTCATTTATTTATCACTCAACAGTGGGCTCCACAACGATAACGCAAGTTTTAAAAAATCGTTAGGAAAACGAGAAAAAACATCGTAGAACATACATGGGGGTGAGTCGGATAGGCATTAAAAGGAGGCATGTAGGAGGCAACGATACTGTTGTATCATGTGTAGTTTGAGAATACAGTAAAAATAATTATCAACAATAATATGAAAATAACCTGCAGGCATTTTTTTAATCGAGGGTCAAAAAGGCTGCAAGTCTAATAGTTATTCCTATTTTATTATTGACAATTTTTCGTAACTTTGTCCTCAAACTACAAATAACAAAAAAGGTTGATTCCATGCAGCAATTTTTAGGATTCATTTTTAAAGTTGATCATTTTTATCATCATTTAAGTTGATCATTAAGATCATTAAGAATGATCATTAAAGTTGATCATTTTTAAAGTTTTAGGATTCATTTTTGAAGTTCGAGATATTATTTCGAACCAACTTCGAAATAATATCTCGAAGTTGGTTCATTTTCGCATAAAGCGTTGCTGGGTTATTTGATAGCGGAAAACATGTTCTACAACCCTTTCACGGAATTGTCACCAATAGCCAGTAGCCTTGAATTCACAAACAAACAAATAAACAGACAAACAAACAAACAAAGAAAACCAAGCAAAACCAAGCAAAACCCAACAAAACCCAACGAAACCAAACAAAACAAAACCCAACGAAACCAAACAAAACAAAACCCAACGAAACCTAACGAAACCCAACGAAACCCAACAAAATAAAACGAAACAAAACCAAACAAACAAAACCCAACGAAACCCAACAAAACAACCCTTAGTGGAAAAAAATTCTTCTTCCCGAAAAAACTCCCCCAAACTTTTTGTACTAAGGGTTGTTTTGAAAAATGTAAAAAAATTCGTCGTGCCTTTTAGAGAAACAAAAACCAAACAAAACCAAACAATACCATACAAAACCAAACAACCCAACAAAACCAAACAAAAACCAGACAAAACCAAACAATACCAAACAAACAAACAAAACCAAACATAACCCGACAAACAAAACCAAACAAACAAACAAAACCAAACGAACAAAAGAAAACCCAACAAAATCTAACGAAACCCAACAAAACCCAACAAAACCCAACGAAACCCATCAAAACCCAACGAAACCCAACGAATTGTCACCAATAGCCAGTAGCCTTGAATTCACAAACAAACAAACAAACAAACAAACAAAACCAAGCAAACCCTAGCAAAACCCAACAAAACCCCACGAAACTCCCCCAAACTTTTTGTACTAAGGGTTGTTTTAAAAAATGTAAAAAAATTCCGGGTGCCTTTTCGAGTCAAACAAAAACCAAACGAAACCAAACAATACCAAACAAACAAACAAAACCAAACAAAAGAAAACCCAACAAAACCTAACGAAACCCAACGAAACCCAACAAAACCCAACGAAACCCAGCAAAACCCAACGAAACTCAACGTAACCCAACGAAACCCAACAAAACCCAACGAAACCCAGCAAAACCCAACGAAACTCAACGTAACCCAACGAAACCCAACAAAACCCAACGAAACCCAACGAAACCCAATGAAACCCAACAAAACAAAACCAAACAAACAAAACCAAACAAAACCCAACGAAACCCAACAAAACAACCCTTAGTGGAAAAAAATTCTTTTTCCCGAAAAAAAACTCCCTCAAACTTTTTGTACTAAGGGTTGTTTCGAAAAATGTAAAAAAAATCCGAGTGCCTTTCAGAGTCAAACAAAACCAAGCAAAACAAAACCAAACCAAAGGAAACCCAACAAAACCCAACAAAACCTAACGAAACCCTACGAAACCCAACGAAACCCAACGAAACCCAACGAAACTCAACGAAACTCAACAAAACCCAACGAAACCCAACGTAACCCAACGAAACCCAGCAAAACCCAACGAAACCCAACAAAACCCATCGAAACCCAACAAAACCCAACGAAACCTAACGAAACCCAATGAAACCCAACAAAACAACCAAACAAACGAAACCCAACAAAACAACCCTTAGTGGAAAAAAATTGTTTTTCCCGAAAAAAAAACTCCCCCAAACTTTTTGTACTAAGGGTTGTTTCGAAAAATGTAAAAAATTCCGGGTGCCTTTTAGAGTCAAACAAAAACCAAACAAACAAACAAAACCAAACCAAAGAAAACCCAACAAAACCTAACGAAACCGAACGAAACCCAGCAAAACCCAACGTAACTCAACAAAACTCAACGAAACCCAACGAAACCCAGCAAAACCCAACGAAACCCAACAAATCCCAACAAAACCCAACAAAACCCAACGAAACCCAGCAAAACCCAACGAAACCCAACAAATCCAACGAAACCCAACAAAACCCAACGCAACTCAACGAAACTCAACACAACAAAACCCAGTGAAACTCAACGTAACCCAACAAAACCCAACAAAACCGAATAAAACCCAACGAAACTCAACGTAACCCAACAAAACCCAACAAAACCCAACGAAACCCAGCAAAACCCAACGAAACCCAACAAATCCAACGAAACCCAACAAAACCCAACGCAACTCAACGAAACTCAACAAAACCCAGCGAAACTCAACGTAACCCAACGAAATCCAACAAAACCCAACGAAACTCAACGTAACCCAACAAAACCCAACGAAACTCAACAAAACCCAACAAAACCCATCAAAACTCAACGAAACCCAACGAAACCCAACGCAACTCAACAAAACCCAACAAAACCCA